>JAOWCC010001210.1:28463563-28804079 GCA_030867875.1 Actinernus sp. WN-2022
TAAGAGAACACACGCACGGCAGAATGGAATCTATTTGTTTTATATAATAACCGCACACTAAAAACTATATATGAAAGTATCCAATCAAAACGAGTTGAGAAATTGGTTGCGCGCACTCATGACGGCTCTTTTCTAACAGAAAAAGAGTTTTAATGCATAAAATTCAAAATAATCGTACGCCATCTTGTTTAGCTGAGCTATTTACCACGGTTGGAAGCTCAACCCATTACAATCTTAGGGGGTCAAACACAAAACTCTGTTTGCCCCAACCAAATACAGAATTTACTAAGAAAAGTTTTTCCTATGATGGGGCAAAACTCTGGAATGGGCTTCCAAGTGGGGTACGTGAGACGAAGTCCCCAGATACGTTTAAGAAACAAATAAGAAGTGCCTCTATCCTTTGATAAATATTGCATCGTTCGACTACCATAACTTAGCAAATAACTTAGTACTAAATTAGTATTTAGCGATTTATTGTATTAAATTAGTATTTAGCGATATTTCCAATTTTCTAATATTAGATTAGTGTATTTTTCTTTAGCATTAGCTTTTCCGATACAGCATTGTAAATATTTTATACTTATATGTAGATAGTATCAACACGGCTTTTATGTAAATCAGTTAGTTCTACTGTTAAAATTTCCGTGTTTAAATAATAATAAATTGAATTGAATTCTTGACCAATCAGAGCACGCGTTTCGGACTGATTATTATAGATATTTTAATATGAAGATTAGTATCTATCAAACATTTCGTAAAAAAATTTTTTTAGTGTTCATTCTTGATTTATTCTGTTTTACCACTCGAAGGTGGAGGGAGAACCTCAACAGGCTTAAAGCCCCTCTATGGGGGTCTCCGAGGGCCTACGATTTATCGTCCTTATCCGAGAAGACGTGAAGGTCTAACCATTTGCAGTTCCAGATCATAACGGCAGCACCTTCTGCTCAGTTATTTTAAAGGGATACCCGAGTGAAAAACACATTGGGGCTCAAAAGAATCTTCAACATGTTCTTTGTTCAGAAAATGTATTAAAATTTGATCAAACGTTTTTAGTATTAAGAACGAGCACCTCAAAGTTGGCCCCGCGAAGACATGGGCGCCGCCATCTTTGTTTGCATTTACGGAAGTGACGTCACTTCGTCCCACCAGCGTATCGCGGCTACTTGTCTTTGTATGATTTTCACACGCTCGGAATTAAAGTGGATATATTTTCATCGAGATTGCAGAGGAATTCTTTCAGAAACCGGAATTATGATGAAGACGACATTATGAGAAAAGTTCAGAAGACTGGGAGGAGGAAGAAAAGCATTGGGAAGGCGAGAAATTATCAGACGAACAACAAGGTCTCGTAACTGCCATCTAATAACAGCAAAACAACATGGCTTAAAAGACTCGAGTGACTTCTGAATAAGTATAAGAACTACAATGTATGTGAGGTACAGTTAAGGCGTTTATCATCCTAAAAACACCTAATAAGTGAGAGAGTGAGAACGCTGGTGGGACGAAGTGACGTCACTTCCGTAAATGCAAACAAAGATGGCGGCGCCCATGTCTTCGTGGGGCCAACTTTGAGGTGCTCGTTCTTAATACTAAAAACCTTTGATCAAATTTTAATACATTTTCTGAACAAAGAACATGTTGAAGATTCTTTTGAGCCCCAATGTGTTTTTCACGCGGGTATCCCTTTAAACACCGGTATAATCAACTAAATTCGATTAAGGTACGCTAACCGTCGTGGGAAGCGAGTAGCAGCTGACGTTTCGAGTGCTAGTCCTTCCGGTCTTTTGCTCTGACGAAGGGCTAGCGCTCGAAACGTCAGCTGCTACTCGCTTTCCACGGCGGTTAGCATACCTTAATCGACTTTAGTTGATTATACCAGTGTTTATCTTCCCCGCCGACGCAGACCAACTCTAGTTTTTATAGTAACTACAACCTTCGCCATTTAAGTACGGACCGCCCGACAAAATAAGGCTATTCCGAACACTGAACGAACTCCTCTGACACATCGCGGGCATTTTTTATGACTTCGCTTGTCCCCCTCCCCCTTCACAATGTTGGGATAGAAAGGCAACATTTCGGTCTTCTCGAAAACCAACTTTGAAATGGGGGAGGGGGATTGTGTTAAAAATAGCCGGAAATTGCTGAAGAGGTCCGACTTAAATGGCAGGGGTTGTAGTTACCCATCATATCAGTAAGACTGCCAGTGAGTGTTGGTACATCCGGGGTATGAACCGGCCCGCGCAAATTTTTTTTTTGGGCCCCAGTTCAGATCAGTGAGCAACTTTACCATGAGGCCTTGCGCGCCCAATCCAAGATGGCGGACAAAGATGGCGGACTTGGGGAAAGGAAATTGTTTTCGGGGTGGTGCTAGTAAAATTTTGACAACTGGGTTGACATAATTCAAGAAACCACGTGATGTTGCCATTATAAAGGGAGGAGTGGGTCAGTAAGAAATAATACGCAGTGGGTAGCCGGCGGCAACTTGTAGTTCATGTTTCATTTCGGCACCGGCTTTTGCACGGGATCGTGGGATTTTCAGTATTCTTTAATACTATTAAACCTGGATTTTTCTAACCGCTGGAGCCGAATAAGGATTTGAAAATTGTTTCCTGAACGGTGATCATGAAAGTAAGTGCAATTCAGTACTTGCTCGTAAGCGTTTATACCTTTGAGACATTTTTGCGTAGTTTCCGGACAAGTTGCAAGTTAATGAAAGGTGAGAATTTTAAGTTTCCTTATTAAAAATTATAAGACCTTGTAATCTTTAATTACTTATGATTCTTTTCCCGATTGTGCAAAGCGATTATTCTCTTCAGAGGGATCAATAGGATCTTCTCAAATATGAAAGGTAATAAATACCCTAAGTGCTAAAACAAAGTGAATGTTAAAAAAACGAATTTCCCTACATAAGGAAAAAAGGAACACAGTATATTTTATAAACAGTTTTTCGTAATTTCATAAGAAAATATTATTTTTAATTTGTATATTAAATATAATTAATATAATTTTAAAAAGTATAGTCCCCCCCCCCCCCTCCTTAGTTCTTAGATATTTTTTTTACTTTTCCAATACTAATTTATGCAGAGTTATATAAAAAAAACAAATTCATATATATGTACTATGTATACATTGTTACATAAGTACCTGGTAGAGAAAGAGTAAGGGTATTTTGATTGTAATTTTGGGTGACTTTAACAATTGCACTTAATCATAACTCTACCCGGCTACCCCTTCCTATAGGTATGCTGATTTGTTTCTGTTTAACCCCTTTCCTTAGTTGAAGTCTCATATTTCTTTACTGAGTAACAATATAATTACAATAAATATAATAAAATGTACTTACTTTAATTATTAACCAACACAGGCTTGAACCCATTATTTTGTGCCAGCCAACAAGAGGATGTAGTCATGACCTCATGACTTCCTTCATAAATAAGCTACCCCTTGGCGCTTTTGAACTTTTCTAATTGTGATATTGGAATTTGAAGTACATGTAAAAGGTAAATTAGGTGGATTAAAAAAATAAAAAACCCTAGCTGTAATACTGTACAATTGTAATTGTCAGAAAACATATTAACTATTAAAACACAGTATTTTTCGAGTTTTAGTAGTAGGCCAGTCATGCATGTTTGTTGCCCATTTATATATAATATTATAATATACTGAGCACACACTTACATGCATTTTAAATTTAAAAGTTGTGTTAAATAATAATGATCAATTCATTGGTAATTAATCAAATTGTTGTTTTATTTCCTATTACTGCCTGTGGTATTTTACATACATTTAGCAGTTTAATTTGTTTCCCTTAATTAATTATATATATATAATTATATATAGTATGTATTTGCTCCCTTAATTAATATCATTAACTAAATCAGGTATACCTGAGGTCTTGACATGCATGCATGCATGTGCATTATTATTTATAGATTATATACTCTGATAACACTATTATTTATTAAAGCTTAATTGACTAATTAATCAGAAGGTTGTGCACTAGCTGTTTATTGTAGAAAAAACCTTTAATCACAGCCCAAAATTATTGTAAATGTGTGTTTCAAAAGCGAATAAAAATGCATGTACAAGCATAATTCTGAGCTAGCTTAGTGTGCTAGTATATATATAATTTTATGTAAATGGAAACAATTACAAATAATTGGTATAGCCTTAATTCATACTGCTTCTAAACACTTGAAAAATACTGTGTTAGGTTTTCTGATAACACAATTGTGACAAAATTGGAACCCAAGAATTACAGGGTTCTTTTTATTCCATTAGGCTGTATTCATAATATGTATACCTGACAGGGGGAGGTGGGCAGGTGATTTTTAAGGGGATCCCAATTTGTTTTAACAGGCTTTAGAAGGGGGAATCTTAAAATTTACTTATGAAAGGTTGGGTGGATTAATGTTAATTTTTTTAATGTTTGTCAAACAAAGACCTACGTGTATACACTTAAAATGGTAGGTGCACAGAATGGCTAATTAATGCACTAAATAGAGCTAGCTTAAGAAATGCAGGAGAACGCACTTGCAATAATCTAAAATCTAAAAACCTTCCCGGTCCCCCCCAGAACACTTTTTCTTAAGGTTGCATGCAGCTAGGAATGCCTGATGTAAGGAATTAATGATAATGTTTTATATCAATTAAAGGACAATATATTCTTGTGTAGTTTTGGAATACCGTGCAGCAATTAACAAATAGTCTTTTTACAGACACCAAATTAGTGGTAGTTAATAACAGTTAATTTTATGGTTTATTCTTAGCTTTTCTACAAAAGTTTCACGGCCCGAAATGACAGTTCTGTAAAATTATGCTTGTTAAATAATGCTAGTTTGCATCAGTATGGAAATGGCCTGGGGGGAGGGCTAGGGATGGCGGTGTATTAAATTTTTGAAAGGATGGAGGGGGGTTGCTAAAATTATTTAAATAAGCAGTTTATTCTGGTGGGAGTCATAAAAATATGACGTAATCTGAATAAATAACCTGACCCCCTGTGGTATAGTCATAATCAATGCAGTCTTTAATTTACTTCCAATATCACAACTGAAAAGTTCAAAAGCTCCATGGGATAGCTAATATTTATAAAGGAAGGCATGAAATCATGTACATTCTCTTGTTGGCCAGGCACAAATAATGGGTTCAAGCCTGCATATATTGGATAATAAAGAAGTATATTTTGTTGTATTTATTGCAAATATTGTTACTGTAAAGTAGACTTCAACTCTAAGGAAAGGGGTGGAAATGAAACAAATCAGTATAACCTAGGAAAGGGTAGTCTTTATAAACATATAACCTGCATAACCCTACTTTCCCTCCCCCACCCTCATAAAGAATACCAAAAGCATACACAAAATATATTCATAATTCTGTAAAATTCACAAGTACCCCACCTCCAATATTTTGATTGAAAATGACCACCAAAAAAAATAAAGATTGTTGGATAACCCATAATTTCCCTGAAGAAATTTAAATTATAAATTAGTACCTTTTCTCTGACCTGATACAAATACATATATATATGAATGTTGTTTTATAACTCTGCACAATGTATTGGCAAAGTAAATACGGATGGGCGAAACTAATTGGGGGGGGGGGGGGGGGGGTCTGCGAGTGCTAAACAAAGGACTTTTTATTATAATATAATTTACAAATTAAAAATAAAATATTTTATTATGATGTCACGAAAATTTTTTTATAAAATATACTTTGTTCCTTTTGGGGATTCTACCATTCTTCCGAATTTGGAATCTGCCCCTGAAGTGTGTCTTCCCTTTATAAATTGAGCTACTTGCGTCCAGAAAATATTTATTAGCGCGCGAAAACGTCTCGCTAAGTTCGCGTATTAATAAACTCATAAAGTCGTGAAAGGCGAACACGAAAGAGTAATGCGTTGATCGTTGTGCCTTGCATAAGGAAATTTGTTTATTTTACATTAGCACTTAGGGGTATTTATTACCTTTCATATTTGAGAAGATCCCCTTGTCATCTCTCTGTAAATACCGAGATATATATAATCGCTTCGCACAAACAACAAACTTATAAAAACAAAGTATCGGGAAAAGAATCATAAGTAGTTAAAGTTTACAAGGTCTTATAATTTTTAATTAGGAAACTTAAAATTCTCAACTTTTCGATTGATGTCCGGAAACTACGCAAAAATGTCTGAACAAGTACTGAATTGCACTGTTCAGGAAACAAGAGTTGTCGAGATTTTTCAAACCCTTATTCGGCTCCAGCGGTTAGAAAAATCCAGGTTCAATAGTATTAAAGAATACTGAAAATCCCACGATCCCACGCAAAAGCCGGTGCCGAATTCGTAATCTTCCGCGAAAATGAAACATGAACTACAAGTTGCCGCCAGCCACCCACTGCGTATTATTTCTTACTGACCCACTCCTCCCTTTATTATGGCAACATCACGTGGTTTCTTGAATTACGTCAACGCAGTTGTCAAAATTTTACTAGCACCACCCCGAGAACAATTTCCTTTCCCCAAGTCCGCCATCTTTGTCCGCCATCTTGGATTGGGCGCGCAAGGCCTCATGGTAAAGTTGCTCATTGATCTGAACTGGGGCCCCCCAAAAAAAATTGCCCGGCCCGCGACCTCCCGCACGACAGACCGGAACTTGAGTAAGTTGACAGTCTGCTAGCGAAGACAGGCTAGGACCACACCGCGGCAAAACGTTACGCGCATGCGTATTTGCTATTTCTTGTCGGCGCGCGGCCGCCCCCAGTTTCCCGCGAAACCTGAAATGAAACAACAGGCACATACCCGTGATTTTAAAATTTCTGCTTAAAAGTGTCCATTGTGAACTGTTTTGTCAAAAAATAAGAAAACTACTTAAAAGCTAAGCCTAAAACTTTAACAGGTTGAAGTTTTCTTAATTTGTAATTCACTGTGAGTTTACTAAGTTATAAAATGATTTACAAAAAAAGTTGAAACCCTCGGTAATTTGTATTTGATAGCAGAGCCTTCGTTCTTTTGACCAGCGGAGCATACCGTTTTGCCGCGGTGTGGGCTAGGACAGCCTGTAGAATAGATTCAGATTCATTTTATTTTGCACTATTTAAAAAAAATGACAAACATATTAATATAATATAATATAATATATGGGGAAAAAGGGAAGAAATAGATATTTACAGCTTTGAGGAAAAGTGCGTAGTGATCAAAGTAGCTAATGGCTTTCGAGTTGACCACTACCACAGAGAAGATAGTCGAGGAAAAAAGTAAAATAAATAAGACAATTTATGAGTTTGGCTCATGCAATCCGAGTTCTATAAAATGTTTTAAATTAATTATTGAAATCGTTTCACCACCCCGTAAACGTTTGCAAATGTTTTACCAATGTTTCATTCGATGACTTCGATCCATTTGGTCGGGCCTTGTACGGTAGTGAGTTTGTATTTGTACTAGCGCTATGCTCTGGTACGGTATTTAAGTTTGGGAACCCCATCGACTTATGCACAGTTCCGGTAATCAATACTTGGGAATATTTTCAGACGAGATTGTTAGTCTCCCTGTCTCCACATATTGCCTTCTGACCTTTCGGCGCGCATGTTTATGCCTGCGATTTTCCTGAATTGGTTAATTGGCTCTTAAAAGAGAGTTGGGGGACAAAACCAGAGGAGGGAAAGACAAGGGCTGCTGGCAAATAAATAAACTGACCGGTAAGTAGCCTCCTCAAATGTTTCTTTCCTTCGCCAACCCACATCTTCTTAGATATTCAGGTGGGTTAATTAAGTAAACCAACGAAAAGAAGGCTCTTCTCGTGGGGTATTATAAAAGGTGGGTGGATTGTTTCTCATGTTTCGACCTGCCGCCCTCTTGAATAATATAACAGCCCAGCTATGTCAGCTCATTACCATAACGACAGTGCCATTCAACCACGAAGACTAAAATCGACAGAGCTGAATTTAGGTGAAAACAGCTACAGGCGAGATGAGTTTAGGAGAAAATTATACGGAGTCCATAGTTTTGGAGAATCTTCTACACAAGCGCCACGTTGGTCTGGTCGTTTTAGAAGCTGGAATTCTGCTTCTTATTAACTTTTTTGCCCTTGTGGGCAATGTCTTGATATGTGCTGCCGTTTACCGAAAGCCTGCTCTGAGAACAGTGACCAATATGTTCATTGTGTCTTTAGCTGTATCTGACATAATAATGGCCATGACAGCTATGCCACTCTCCGAAGCCTCCCTGATAACCGGTACATGGTCTTTTGGGAAATTAGCGTGTCAAATTCAAGGATTCACCATTCATCTGCTTGTGTTTCAGTCCGTCCAGGTTATCATGCTAACCGCCGTGAATAGAAATTTAAGTGTCGTGCGTCCATTATTATACAAGAAAATATTCACTAAGAAGACAACACTGTTGATGATTGTATGTGTGAGTGTCCTATCCTCCGCTGTGATGGCGACGTTGGTATTTTCCCTCACTTCGTACTTCGTGTTTCATCCCGGTAAAGTCATCTGTGTAGTAACGTTTCAATCTTTATCACAGAGTCGATCGTATACAATTATATTTGCTGTCGTGTTTATAGCTGTCCCGTTCGTCATAATCTCCTTCTGTTACTCAAGAGTCATGCAAACAATTCGGAGACACAGGCGAGAATTTGAAGCAACTCGAGGTGCTCATGACTCGAACTCCGTTCTCGTTCGAGAGGAAGATAAACTTTCCAAGATTGTGTTGGCGATTATTCTTGGTTTTGCCGCGTGCTGGGTGCCTTGTGCAGTAATTGACATTGTAGACACGACAAGCAGGAGATGGCTTCCACGACAAGTATATCTACTCTACACGTATTTCGGGTACGCGTCTTGTATGATAAATCCAGTGCTGTATGGATGTATGAACAAACAAGTTCGGGAAGAGATGGCAAATTTACTAGCTTGTTGGAGACGATAACACAAGTTCTCAGGACTGAATTAAACCAGTCAAGCATAGAAGCTAGATTCAGTTTAATTATTCTCTCGTAAAAAGTGAAAGGGTGTTTCGTTCCGGAAATGACTCACACACAAACTACTTCTCAAAAAAATTATTAGATTAGTACATAAACTTCAAGCAGAAATATAACAGAACAAAATTGAAAGCCATATACGATTTTTTCGGAGAAATCACTAAGCCAAAATAGTGGGGTAATTAATGTTTCGCATTTAAAAGCCTTAGAAATCATATTAAGATGTAACCGGAGATAAGAATAACCTTTAACGCCGAGATCTAGATGATAATGAGCATTGCGACAGTTAAACTGTTTTCATTCTATTTTCTATATAAAGTAGATAGTGGGGAAGGGTGCGAAAGGGAAAGCGAGGCGAAAAGAAAGAAGAGCGTAAAGACTGTGGCTTTTTAGTTTTCTTCATTGAACATAATGAAACTATTTTAAACACTTTTTTCTGAAAATGTAAACTGCATCAAGTGAGAGTAAAATAACAATAAAAAATATATAAAAATAATGATAATATAAAATTACATTTATAATAAAAGTAACAATAACTATACAAATAAGCAAATAAAGAAAATCATAGTCTTAATAAACCATACCATGCCAATATCTCGGAAAATCTGCCTTTAATTTCATATATGGTTAAGGTTAGAAAACCACATGGATACAAGGCTTAAATGGATACAAGGCTTAAATAAATTGCTAATTAATACGTAACTATGAGCGGAAATTACAAAATCGATGACATATTATGTTTTATTCACGGTAATTATCGGTAGAAAACAGCCAGAAGACGAATTTCGCTGTGTTATTAATTGTAATCATAACAAATTAATAGGAGAAAAACCGAGGTTTCAAAACCAGTAATACATATGAAAACGTGACTAAAGATATGAGAAAAGAGTTTCTTTAGTCAAAGGGAATTGTCGAGACAGAAAGCATCTTATTATTTTAGTTTCGAAAAATATACAAGAAGATATCAACACGGTATTTAAACTGAATTGTCATGATCAGGTACGTGCCTAATTGAGCCGGGGTCTGAATGGGGGGTCTACATGTCAGTTGTCAGTTAACATTTTGGCCATTTGTCAGTTGTCAGTTAGCCCTAGTTAATCATTACTAGAGCAAATTTACAATGTTTGACCACAAAAACCAAATTTGTCAGTTGTCAGTTATTTTTCGGTTGTCAGTTGTCAGTAAAAAAATCGTCATTTGTCAGTTATTTTTAAGGCCGTTTGTCAGTAGTCAGTTAACCCCATTCAGACCCTCCTAATTGGCGTCTAGACTGTCAAAGCTCCGGTGGTGTGGGCGCTACGACCGCAAAGCATTATTTTTTCCAAAAAGTCAAGTTTTCAAGATGGCGGCGAATCAACTGTGAAAGTGTCATTTTGGCGGTAAGTCAAACGCTGGTCATGAGTTTTTCTTCTACGTTTCGTCACATATTTTAACATGAATAGAAATTAGAAGTATCGGTTTATCGATTTATCTTGATCATCGAGTCATTTTGGTGGTGTTTATAGTACTTTTAGCCCTATATTTTACGGTGGAAATTATTACTTCTCAATGTGAATGAGATTCTTAAAAGCACGCATTAGAGACTTGGAAACTTTGACAAAACCCATCGACGAATCTTCCTCTAAAGTTGGGAAATCATTCCCCAAATGTGTATGATTAAAACTGTATAAAAGCGCCTCTAAGCGCCACCTATCTTCGATCTGAATTTTTGACTTGAATTTGGGAAAATTTTGGCGATTAGGCTAAACTGCATAATACAACACCGCTACTCAGTGCCACTTAAAAAGATACTTCAAAACTTAGCTAAATTCTTCATTATAATTCAGGTGTATTTAGACTCGTTCTATGAATGATTTTGGGTTGGAAAAAGATTTTAATTTTTAATTTTCGGGGTTCAGTTTAGGTTTGTATGAAAATTTGAGAAAATGAATTATACTGAGCAAAGTGGCATTGTACTGTTATTCAACTGTCACTACATGTCAGCTATTACATCAATTGTTATTCATTTAATTATTTTAACAGATGACGGAATAATTACCAGCCCAGCAAGAGAGGTCACGGTGGTGCTACATGAGATACCCCTGGAAAGCCAGCTCAAAAATCTTGAGGTCGGCTAGTGCAACAAATGAGAGGAAAGCAAGAGCTATTCACAACTTTTTTAAGCAAATAATTTATTTTCAAAATACCTTTCTTATGCACTTACCATAAATCCTCTATTTAGCCCCCCCTCTCTTTTAAGCCCCTCTATTCTAATAAGCCCCCCTTTTTGAAGACAAAATTAATTAAGCCCCCCCCACCCCCCAAAAAAAAGTCAGTATTACTGCAGTAGTTGCGTTACTCCATTCTTGAATGTAATTAAACCTTATGAAGGTACCATACTATTTAAACAATATATTATTCTTGAACTTTCGCTCCTTGACGGTTAATGTCATATGTTTTAGTTTTCCCGCCTTGTGTCCCAGTTCCTTGTGGAGAATAAAAGGGAATTTTACACTAGTCTCTACTGAACATTGGCTCTTCCATTGACACAAGCCCCCCCCCCCCCCCCTCTCTAATAAGCCCTCCCAGGCCGATCAGGGGGATAAGTTGGGGAATAAAAGGGGATTGAATGTAAGTTTTCCCCTGGGTAGGGGAAAATGCTTCACTTTGTTTGAAGTTCCAAGATAAGCGAGGGAGAATTTGTAAGATTATAATCTCACATAAGAGGGATTTTGTGTTTAAGGAAAATGGGACCCAGGGGACTTTGACTAATAACATTTCCCCACCCCTGGGGAAAATCATGAAGTTTGTTCCACCCTTTTTGCAATCCTCTTGATCATCCTGGGGTCTACTTCTGGGGGAAGCTGCTGATAAGTGCATTATTTGATTCTGTGCACCTACATTACAGTCATGTGGAAATATTTAAATTATCTAATTTAATATAAATGGCAACAATAAAAAAAAATTACATGTACAATGTATGTACCGTAATTATTTCATAGGACAAATCAACCTGAATTATAGAAAATCTAATTAATGCTTAAATGCTGGGGCATAGGGAGGCCCTTAAAATTGGGGAAAACTGGGGGGGGGGGGGGGGGGGAGATGAATTCTGAGACATTTTCATTGACGACTTCTGTCTTCTCTTCATAACTTATATTAATGATCTCCCCTCTTGTGATCTATTCTCAGAAGTGAGAATGTATGCTGATGATACCAGCCTTACAGTAGCTGATGCAGCCGGACCCAAATGTTCTAGAGCAACAAATGAACCATGACTTGAATAAGGTGCACATATGGTTAAAGGCAAATAAATTTAGTTTAAATATAGTAAAAACTAAGTTTATGATACTAAGTTGCAAGTCGGCATAAAATAAGACACCTTTTTTTTTTAACAGAATTTCATAATCAAAGTTGATCACAAACCCTTAGAGAGAACAAACTTACAAATATCTTGGAGTTAGATTGACGAGTCCCTAACATGGAAACAACAGGTGGATAACATTTCTAAGAAAATTTTAGGAGGGATTGGAGCTTTAAAACGAGTTAGAAGCGATGCATGCATTTGAAACTTTAAATACTATGTACAATTCCCTCGTACTACCATATCTCGATTACTGTAGTGCAGTATGGCGAACCTCCTGTGGTAAAGGGCTATTGGATCACCTTCAAAAGCTCCAAAATAGAGCTGCCAGAGTGATTACCTTTTCTAATTATGATGAACCGTCATCTGGGCTACTGGATGAGCTTAAATGGGACAATGTTGAGAACGGAAGATGCAAACAACTTGCAACTTTAATGTTTAAAACATTAAATGGGACTTCACCAGACTATTTGCATAAACTATTTGCAAATTCAAACACTGTACACTGTCTCCCATAGTTTAAGAAATTCAGCACATAATATTTTCATAAAACATCCAGACTGAAGCTGGTAAACACAGCTTTCAGTATCAGGGGGCCATTCTCTGGAATAGCTTACCAGCTGCAGCCAAAAACCAGCCAGACCTATACAATTTTAAGAGGTACTTAGGTCAACTGTAAATAAATTTAATGATTATATTAATTAGCGATTAGAACATTTTAATATCTTAGTTTTAGCTTTTATATTTTTACTCATTATCGTCATTTTTACCTTAGTTTATACATGGCTCCCTTGGAGAGCATGTAACATGAAGAGACTCCGTGTTTAAATAAAAACTATGTATGTACATGTATGTTTGTCTCTCTTCTGAAACTGGGCAGTGGGTGGGGGCAACTGCCCCTCTCCCTCCCGACACCACTGCTTAAATGTATTATTGAACAGGACTATAGCTAATGTGAATCTTGTTCTTAGCCAGCACAAGGAGCTCCACTGTCCCCCTCTCCCTCCCTTGCACTGCTACACAGGCTATATAATTATATATTCTGTAATAATTATTTGTCTCGGTAGAATTATATGCTGGTTTAGTATCCCATCTATATAATTATGCACAAGCAGCTGGAATGTCACTCTCTTCTGTTCCTGTATCAAAAGAAACAAAAGCCAAATGTTATAAAGGGTAGGCTCATCAGAAACCATTGACATTGTACACTGCTTATGTACCGATGAAATAGAAACTTGTGTGATTATCCTTGAAATATCAAATCAGTTAGGAGGGGAAGTCTGAGCATTAACTGGGTCTCATCTCCTAGTCAAAGATGAAGTGTTGGCTTATCTTTCGAAATATAAAAGTTTATAATAAATTTATAAACAATATAAACAAAGGCTGACAAAATGAACGCTCCTATTAATTTAGTACCACTTCAAGCAGTACTACATGTACACCGAACTAATTGCAAGCTTCGACTCAATATTTTGAGCCTTGAATTATGCAAGTAAAAGGGCGAAGGAAAAAACTAAACTCACCTGTTAAAAGCTGGCAAAAGTATTCAACTCTCATTCATAATGATCGACGTTTCGTGGAGCTGGAGACTGTCGCTTTTTTCCCTTTGAATTGCTCTGTGGCGCTTTTCACACAATTTTTGATAAACTGTAGGAGGTAATTCATCCCATTTGAGGGAACAACTTTCTTTTTAATACCCGAACAAAACGCTCTTCGCCGATCGAACCGATTCAAACAGCTCTCTCAGAAGTGTTCGCTCGACGGCAGCTTGTGCGAAATGAGCCGATTTTGTGAAATGGACCAACGTGCTTTGCGATCGTAGCGCCCACACCACCTGGTCAAAGCTGTATATATTGTATATATCAGTATGGAATATCTAATGAAAACGGTATCGAACATTTCTTCATGAGATGTCAGAAAAGGATCCAACAGCTGGTAGAATATATCCTTATCAGTGCTGATATCATTCATAACTAAAAGCGAGTAGAAATAAATGCTTTGTTTTCCAATTATAGAAATTGGTACATTTCGTCTTGGTGGCTCTTGGGATACAGAAAAACTAAAAAAAAACATTACCCAAGGGAAAAGTCGCGTGGTATGAAATGGAGCAACAACGGGCAAGCTGATAGGGTCTATTATACAAATAGAGTGGAAATTTGATGTTCTTAACACAAATAATTAAGCCCGAGATCGCATGTATGCTAGACATATGTTTTAAGAGCATCAAATTTCCAAGGGAAACTATCAGCCGATAGGTCCGAGACAGACACAGTCTATTTGCGTTATTGTTCAACACAAAAGCTCAGCGGGCACTATCGGCGCCTGATAACGACAACTATCACGTCACGTGATCGCTTTTAGCCAATGAGAGCACGCGAAAATTGTGTGGTGAATTATAATTGGTGGACCACCACTATTCACCGACACTGCGAGGTGAATAATTGTTTTAGTATATACCACACAGGTGAATGGCCAGCACCAAATAGTTATTTTATTTTCTGTCAAATGGACAAAAACTCGCGTGAGATGATCGCTGCTTCGCTCAGAGTTGAATATGAAATTTATAACCCATCAAATATCTTCTCTCGCGCGTGATTGGTTGAATGCGTCACGTGACGCGATATTTTCATCTCCGCGAGCGGGAAATATCAGCGAATACACCCCCTGTCAGCGTATAAGCGCGTGTCAAAGAAAATATTTGAAGGATGATAACAACAATAACCTAGTACATTGTGGCGTCGAAATATGCCCTTTTTAATATTTGTCCTTGTTCTCTTCTCGGATAAGATAATGTCCTCGGACGAAAAATCAGGGCATATTTCGACGCCACAAATAGGTTATTGTATTTATATTCACTGTTTGAGTAGCCAATCAGAAGATTGATGTTAGTAAATATTTTAGCAATGCGGGTTAAATTTAATCAATTATTAAATGGACGACAGTGTTTTACCATTTCCATGTCTGGAGTCTCAGTGGAGTTAGATATGGAAAATACGACACTCCATCTCGCGGATGTGTGACGTCACGCTTCCCACTTTTTGAACTGCAAAGATGGCGGAGGTTTGTGAACATCACAGTGGAAGTCAACGTAAACAGCTTAAATGAGCAGCAAGAAAAGGAACTATTCTGGACAGAAAAAGCAAAATAAGATCTAAATCTCTCTTGTGATTTTCTCGACGCTGCGCTGACCCGTGAAATGCGGTTAGATTTTTATAAAATATTTTGGCAATGCAGGTTAAATTTTATAGGAAATTTCATTGCCTGAAGAGGGAACTCCACGTTAAACACAGGGAGCCCAATCGTAGTTTCTGTGTTATCAGTGTAATATATGAAATTGTAAAAATAAAGTTTGAATATCGTCTTTAAACTGTGTCTGGTCATTATTTATGCTAGTTTCGAACAAGAGACCATCACTTAACAGAACTGATCTCGTACCCTATGATAGTCTGCGCCAATCTATTCAGTTTTGGCTCAGTGGACGTCACGATGCTATTTTAAGATTCGGTTCCAGCTCCTCACGGATTTTCGTCGCTCCATCTCATCCTTGATTACGGGCGATGGATGCGAAGCTTCAAAACTCTGAATTATGGCTCTGAATTATGTGTTGCTCCATACGCTTACTACCCGGACTGGTATGGGACGGATCTGACCTGATCTGACTTGAAGACTCGAGAAAATGAACTTTGAATTTAATAAATATAAGCTATGGAGTGTAATTTGAATTTGAAAACCCGTTAAAAATATTGCCGTTTGGATTTGACTGGGAAACTGTAGGCTGTATTAAGCCAGACCCGTAAGTGAATTCGGATGTGACCTCAGTGGAAGCCGTGAAAAGAAACTAGAGTGACCTGAATTTCGTGAAACTATCAAAGGAAATGAAGCCGTATGCCATTCAGTTTGTAGCCGGATTAGCCTGATTTTCAGACTGTCGAGGACGACCTCGAAAGTCTGAAAATCAGGCTATAGCCGGATCGGCGCGGCGAGCATGGAAGTCTTCCAAAAAATTGAATAAATTAACAATCCGTATCGTTCTTATTGAACCTTCGCTTACCTTACAAATACTCGTTCCCTGTAGTTCATATTCATGTATAGCTAGATAACATACCTAGGGAACTGACCGGATTATTTGCTCTATCATCAGGCTAATAATTGTAGAAACGTTCAGTTTATAGCAAGCAAGCACGCATCGACTTTTGACCACAATTTTGCGAAATTATAAATCCAGTTAATCTGAAACACTGACTGACTGAGTTTGGAATTATCGTAAACAGACGCTTACAATTCGCTAAAGAAATTAGAGATAGAACCTATAATATCGTAAATAATCGGACATGCTTTTGCAACACCGTAATCAATATGAATCTGTAGCCCAACTGTCGTGAAAGTAGAAAATTGTGAATGCTTTGATTACTGAGTAAAACATAGCCTGCTTGCAGGCGGTGGAGGGTATTTTTTCGCGCAGCAAACGGATCATCGCCGCCATATTGGCCGAGCGTGATTGAGACCTGGGATCGAATGACAAATGGAGGGGGGAGGGGGGTGGGGGAGAAGCAGATCTGAAAGACCGCCTGCACGAAAGCCCCTGGTTTCTGAGTACAAAAGTTAGATCCCGTCCACCAGCGGACGGGGTATATGATTGGCTGAAACGGTGTCAATCAAGCTTATCGCGGCAAGTGTTGAAAGCAAGAACTGAAAGGAATATGTGTAGCCTTGCGAAGCGGCGTAACTAAAACTGATAAGTGTTGTGTATATACTGAGCTTGCAGTTGATAAAATATGGCGAGTAATACAAAAGGCTTTGTCTTTTTTGAAGACTAAGGTTAAGTACCCTGGTTGCAGAGGTTTTCTAGAGAGAACAGCCACGGAGAAAGAGCCGCGAAGGCGGCGATCGGCGAACTGCGAGAGGTTTGTTGTCGAGTTCTCTTAATTTCGCAAGTTCGTAAAACCGTAAATATCAGGCTCTGTATATAGCTTCCTCCTGCTCCGTTTTCAAAGTTATCCCCTTCGCCTTAACCCTAGTTCCAGAGGTTTTCTAGAGAGAACACAGCTGCTCGCTTCTTTCTCCGCGGCTGGGTAAAGGTACTTTGAAAACAGAGCAGGAGGAAGCTATACAGAGCCTTTATTTTGTCTTAGAATTTGACAACCTGACCTGTGAATTGTGACCTGTACTTTAAACTTGCCGTTCTGGCTGTGCTTTCGACAGGCTTTGGAAAGAGTATGATATTTACGGTAAACTAGAGAGAACTCGACAACGAACCGTGATTTAATTCGCCACTGAAAACTATTGTTGTCGACCAAATTGCAGAGATGCAATCCGGCTATTGACTTCACGGCCGTTGAACTAGGAAATAATCAGAAATCCACCTCAAACATTTATGCAACGGTCATCCATTTCTTTCGGCAAACATTCACTAAGATGGACTTCGAGTTGTCAGAGAAAGACGATCACGACATTTACCACGAGTTCTTCAATATCGAGTTCCAGACAAAACATTGTCTGCATCGGAGTTTTCTTTGAAGTTTAGAGATTTTTTCGATCCTGTATTTATCTTTATGCGAGCTTAATTCTTTTAAGAAAGGAAGCAGCCGCTTGTATGGCACCTCTTCTGGGAGTGTCTTCTGGTTCGCCAGACTGCGGTGCTGGACGGCTTTTTGAAGCAGCTTGTATTAAATGTATGTATTTCGGAGGATTTGCAACATGAAACTCTTTGAGAGACTGATGGGGCGAACGCAACAAGCTAAAACCGAACTGTCTACATATATTTCTAAAGTGGTACTGTCGCAGTCCTTTCCATGGAGAACTTTGAACAAAAATAGCTGGTTTTATTGAAATTTCCGTATCTGAGAACCAATTTTACCAACATTTTGCATTGCATTTGACAGCGAGCGAAGTTTGTTTTGAATATTGCACGCATTTCAATCAAACCAAATCAAAATTGTCAGGCTGTCACACGTCGACTCCTATTGGTCAATTAAGAATGAGTTACAAGTTAACGGAAATCATGTGCGTGGTGGGCGGATACTCAGAAACCAGGGGTGTTCGTGCAGGCGGTCTTTCAGATCTGCTTCTTTTCCCCCAACCCCCTCCCCTCTCCATTTGTCATTCGATCCCAGCTCTCAATCACGCTCGGCCAATATGGCGGCGATGATCCGTTTGCTGCGCGAAAAAACACCCTCCACCGCCTGCAAGCAGGCTAAGTAAAACACTGAATGCATTCTTCTGCTCTCGCCGCCCGCCGGGCCATTCGGACACGTGACACCCACAACCAATCGGATAGAGTGGTAAAAATAGTCCAACTAATTTATGCAAGCTAAAAATAAATCGGCGTAGACTATCATGGGGAGAGAGGCTAGTATGGGGGATCGGTTCTCTTAGGTGATGGTCTCTTGTTTCGAACCTTTCCTAAAAAATGATCCCCATAATTAATGGCAAGGGTGGAGATTTCAGCTCGAAAATCGTATCCAGCAATCACAACATACAAGCTCCACAAAATCACAAATTCCCGTCGAATCGAGCTCAAACTTATGTACTGTGGTACGATAATTATCTTACCTTTCTATGCAGATATTAAAACGGTAACATCACAGCGACCCCGCAAACAAACTCAGCTAAACTTTCTCATATCAGCCATTTTGAATATCATTCATGGAAATCGGTGGCGTTGGGGAGCATAACTGATTACCACTGGGAGGTGTAGCGCAATTGTTGACACGAACATTTTTTTTATCCCGACCCCATACTAGTACTGACAAATTCATATCCCGACCCCACACTAGCACTGTCAAATTCATATCCCGACCCCACACTAGTTCTGACAAATTCATATCCCGACCCCACACTAGTACTGTCAAATTCATATCCCGACCCCACACTAGTACTGACAAATTCATATCCCGACCCCACACTAGTACTGTCAAATTCATATCCCGACCCCACACTAGTTCTGACAAATTCACGGACACAAGTATTTTTAACACGTGCGAAGAAACGAGAAAAGCCATTTCAGTTTCGAGGATAGTCATTATTTACCTGACAATATTGTCGACGATGAAGCGAAGGTTTGAAAATACCGATAACTCATTCAAGCCAAGACATCTCTTGAATGCTAACGTAAATAATACAAAAACAAGCGAAACGATTTGGGGAAAAAAGAGGATTCGGATCACAAATAATTTTCTCGTGCTTATTTTGCACGTGTAATATTTTCGCATATTGCGATTGGTTGGTTAAAAATTAAGTAATAATCCATGTAAAAGGTACGATAAAATCCATTGCGGTTTGAGCCTCCTGACATTAGCCTGCGTACAGCATCCCCTACTTGAGGGAGAACGGCGATTTTATCGTTTCCGTTTCTCCCCATGTAGGGTCTGCGACTCAGAGCCCAAAACCGTGTCTGTGACGTCACTTCCAAATTTCTGGTAATTAGCTATTTATGCATAAACGAAGTCAAAACGAGATGGCGATTGAAATGAGATTTCGAAGTGTAAAGTCCGTCGCAGAGGAAATTTCTCTCAAATTTGGAATCCCATCTCTCAAATGTGAACAGCTTAATGCTTTATGTAACTTTATTCGTGGGAAAGATGTGTTCTTGAGCCTTCCAACAGGCTCAGGAAGCTGGAAGGTCACTGATATTTTCAACTGGCGGCCCCTTCAAACCAACTCGCGCGGCCAGGTTCGGGCTTTTTGAAGACTGAAAAATGCATTTGTCATTGAAGTTTATATTCCGCTTGTTGCCCTCATGAAGGATCAAGTGAAGCGCTTACATAGTCATGGATTTAAGGTGAATATTTGAGCAGGGATTTTAATTGTCTGGACAGCAGAGATTAATAAATGTAATTTATAGTTAAGCTCGGTGAGAGCTAGGTGAGAAACATAGCAGAACTAAACAAATGCTTCATTACTTCGATCCCTGTTATACTCCTATGTAAAATATTTTTTTCTCCAACCTCCAAACAACATTGTTAATAAAGACCTCCGTGTAATCCTTAATGAAGGCAACAAGCGGAATATAAACTTCAATGACAAATGCATTTTTCAGTCTTCAAAAAGCCCGAACCTGGCCGCGCGAGTTGGTTTGAAGGGGCCGCCAGTTGAAAATATCAGTGACCTTCCAGCTTCCTGAGCCTGTTGGAAGGCTCAAGAACACATCTTTCCCACGAATAAAGTTACATAAAGCATTAAGCTGTTCACATTTGAGAGATGGGATTCCAAATTTGAGAGAAATTTCCTCTGCGACGGACTTTACACTTCGAAATCTCATTTCAATCGCCATCTCGTTTTGACTTCGTTTATGCATAAATAGCTAATTACCAGAAATTTGGAAGTGACGTCACGGACACGGTTTGGGGCTCTGAGTCGCAGAACCTACATGGGGAGAAACGGAAACGATAAAATCGCCGTTCTCCCTCAAGTAGGGGATGCTGTACGCAGGCTACCTCACATGGGATTTGTCTGTGTTTTAGACTACGAAAACACTGGGTGATAATTTTAAATATTCTAGCATTGCGGTTCCAAATCGTATGTTCGGAGCCTTATCAATCGTGCCTGTTTCGTAGCTATTGTTTTTGGCTGTTCCTATTATATTGGTTGGACGATAATTTGTTCGTAAAAAGGGAATGAAACTGACTTTTATTTCAGAATATTTACTTAATTTTTAACCAATCAATCAAAATATGCGAAAATATTACACGTGCAAAATAAGCGTTAGAAAATTAGTGATCCGAATCCTTTTGTTTTCCCAAATTGTTTCGCTTGTTTTTGTATTATTCACGTTAGCATTCAAGAGATGTCCAGTAATTAAATTAAACTCGTTGAAACCCACCAGTGTGAGGCTACCGGGGCCAAAGCCATTAGGGACCTTAAGCAACCAGGACGGCGACGGCAATGACGACGGGACGTAGAAAATATTTTCTCCCTAGATTTGGTGTTTACTATTTTCCTTGTTCGCCTTGAATTGTTTTTCACAGCCAGATTTTCGAAAAATATAATGACTATAGAGTTCCGTTCACGCCGAACGAAAAATTATTTGATTTACTTTCTTACGTTCGCGTTGTCTTTAAAACGTACAATTTGGGGTTTTCACGTTATGGTTTTGCAGAGAACGGTGAAAATGTAGGCGACTGCGTGCATTTTCACGTGCAGTTACTGTATTTTGTAATTAACACTATTGTTTTATGCCGTCGTCCTAGACGTTGCCGTCGTGGTTGCTTAAGGTCGCTATTGTTTTATCCAAGACGGCCGAACTGTGATAATAGCCCATTATGCATGTTGTGCTTTCACGTAAAGTTTACTAAAACAACAAGATCATCCTACAAAATATGTGGGGACACGCGCACTCGGATTACATTTGTAGACTCGGAAGATATAGTTCGATAGATCGGGTTGCAGATCTAGATTATACGACTCTACGTTCAAGAAACAGCTAGATCATTATATTAACATATACATTCAGGCAAGCCTAAAAGCGGAACGGAGCTCCCAATTATCTGAACTGAGGTAACGACCCGACAAAAACGATAAACTGTACAAAGAAAACAAAGATAAAACCACAAAAATAAGTGGTAGAATCAAGGAAAATCAGTGCAAAAGGTTTAGAAGATGGTGGAAAAAAAAGAAGACAACAAATTATCACTAGCTATTGGTCAAGCCGGTTTCGATTTCAACAGTGCGCGCGCACGTGCAGCAATTTTTCAGGCATTCTCGACCCCAGATCCTTCTATTATTTATTACTGCGCATGCTCGACGAAATTGTAAGGCTCTGAGAAACTCTACATATGCAAATGAGGGTTGTAGCCAAAATCTGGCTACAGTCCTCACAGCGCATGCTGAAAACTCCAGAAACGAAATGGCGGACAACTCGATGTTTGAACTGGCGTTAGTGTTTGTTATTAGAAAGGCAGGGAAAGACTGTATTTTAATAGTTAGTATAGGTAATCAAATGGGGACGAGTACGGTGAGGGAAATTACGTAGATTTTTGACAAACACGCGTGAAATTACGATCCAGAAAAACGTTATTTTAAGCGCGCGTAGGTGGCGTTTGAAATTACAAATTACGCGTGAAATTTCAAGTTGAAATTAGGGTATGGTATTAATATTGAAATGTTCTGGTTACTTGGCGAAATTATTTGACCTAACTTCGGACACGCTTGTGTTCGTCCGACATTTTGCTTTCTTCCCTTCAACTGCAATTAAATTAATTACGCACGCACGTGCTATGTCGTCATTTGTATTGTTTTATAAAACACCAATCAGGGATCTCAAAATTCAGGAGTTTCCCAGAGCCTTACGATTTCGTCGAGCATGCGCAGTAAGAAATAAGAGAAGGGTCTGGGGTCGAGAATGTTTTTTTCAGGCACGTCTCGCGTCGGGGTTTGGGCGTGAGGGAAACCGGAGTTCAGTCAAATCTTGCTCTTATACTTTCGACCCTTTGCACGTGACGTCATAGCCGCCACGTTGGTGAGTTAACAATAGATTCTTCGTTAGCTTCTTTTGTTCTGTACACCAACATGACCGCCATGCCCTTGTCATTTGAATCTCTGGGGATTGAGTGCATACCATCTATAGGAAAATGACATGCCTGACGAGGTAATTCCACAATAAAGTTTACTAGAAAACCGATATCGCCCGAGTTGCAGTACAGTTTTTTATTCTGTTTTACCACCCGAAGGTGGACGCAGAACCTCAACAAACTTAAAGCCCTTCTATGGAAGTTTCCGAGGGCCTACAATTTATCGTCTTTATCCAAGAAGACGTGAAGGTCTAACCATTTGCATTTCGTGAACAAGATTGTTTGACAAAGGCACCACCTTCTACTCAGGTATTTTAAGACACTGAGTGTTGGTCCGGCCGGGGTTTGAACCGTCGACCTCCCGCACAATAGATCGGCGCTTAACCACTGAGCTAACCGAGAGGGACTGGAGCTTAACCACTGAGCTAACCGAGAGGGACTGGAGCTTAACCACTGAGCTAACCGAGAGGAACTGGAGCTAAACCACTGAGCTAACCGAGAGGGACTGGAGCTTAACCACTGTGCTAACCCGGAGGGACTGGAGCTTAACCACTGAGCTAACCGAGAGGGACTGGAGCTTAACCACTGAGCTAACCGAGAGGGACTGGAGCTTAACCACTGAGCTAACCGGGAGGGACTGGAGCTTAACCACTGAGCTAACCGAGAGGGACTGGAGCTTAACCACTGAGCTAACCGAGAGGGACTGGAGCTTAACCACTGAGCTAACCGGGAGGGACTGGGAGGCGGTTAAGTTATAAATAGCGCGCCTAGTGGTGATTCCACTCTGAATTATATTCATTTTTAAATCACTGGTGCTTCCTGCAATTTGATTGGTTAAAAGCAGCAGTGATTTCAGCCTAAGTCACATTATTTTGTGCTTGTTATTGCATCCTTTGTTGAACCAATCAATAAGCAGAATTTAAGCGGTAGGGTTGCGTGATCGCTCGCGTACGCTCCTATATTTAAATTTCCTTCTTCAAAACTCTACCCGCTTTTCTAGTTAGTTGTTGTAAAAAAACAAATTTACGAACGTTTATCGCGATTAGTTTTCGATTAGTTTTCTATCTGACAAGTACGATGACCTTCTCGCTCAAGTGAAGTTAACAAACGAGAAGTTATCTCATCATACACAAAGCATCAATGCTGTGAAGGAGGATCTAGGTAAAGCGAAGAAGTGTGCTGTAAACGCTATGTCCCAAGTTGAAGAACTCGCCCAATACATGCGTAGGGATTGCCTGGAAATTTGAGGTATTGAGCCTACTATTGCGTGCACGTGTGAGAATATCATCAACTCCATCGGAAAAGCGATTGACGTCCCTATTACAAAGGAAGATATATCCATTACTCATCCAATCCCTTCGTACAAAGCTGCGGCACCTCCAAAGATGATCGTAAAATTTACCAGGAGGGATACGCGAAATAGATTCTATGGGAATCGAAGAAAGTTGGTCAACAAGAAAGCTAACGATCCACCCGATCTTGATTTGGCGTCCACAGAAAGTATATATATCTCCGAGTCTTTGACGCCCTACAAAAAACAACTCTTCGGCGAAGTGAACAAGCTAAAAAAGAGACTGAAATGGAAGTACATATGGACCCAAAATGGGAGAATCTTCCTCAAAGCAGGCGAGAATGCTGCGACCCATAGCTTTGACACAGCGGAAGACCTCTCCAAATTCAAAAGCGAGTTTGAGCCCCACTACAGCTAGACCTTCCAACTCACTTTCTCCCTGCCGCCATGGACGTGGATATGGACGTGGATATCTAAGCCTGTTCGTTATATTACAAGTAAGATCGTTCTTAGAATTAGTGCTGCAGTATCTTCTATACGATATTTAGTTATTACTTAAATCTGACTGGCGTATAATATCACTAGTTTGAATGAGCTTCCATTTTACGACTTAAATCTAGACGAGTTCCTTAGGGAAACGGGATCGTGGGTTCACTCATCTTCTAGTCGATTACTAGACGAAAAAGATCTTTTCAAGGATGCCATTGAATCGCCAAATAGAGATGCCGATTCTTATGAGAATTACATAGAATCTAAGTATTGCTCAGTAAAGAAAACTGGCATGCACTTCGATAAGGCTAATCAGCGTAGCCAAGTAAAAACATTTCCCTCTTACAATATATTCTCCTCACTGTGAAAGAAACTCCGACCGTAATCGCTATTTCCGAAACAAAATTAAACGAACACAGCCGACTGAACATAAATATCCCTGGCTATACATTTTTGAATACTAATTCCAAAACATCAGCCGGGGGTGTTGGTCTCTATGTCTCAGAGGAATTAGAGTTTGCTAGAAGGCGTGATCTTGACTTACGTTTGGACGGCGTAGAATCCTGCTGGATCGAACTAACACGCAAAAGACAAAAGAGTGTTTTGATTGGTTGTGTGTATAGACACCCTTCTAGCAACTGTGATCTTTTCTTCGAAACACTAAAGATTCTATTAGAAAAGCTAAACAGCAAGGGACATGAAGTATTTATTTTAGGTGATATAAATATTAACTTCCTCAAATATAATGCTGACAACTACACCTCAGATTTCCTCGACATGCTACTTGATTTAGGTTTCATGCCGTTCATAACTAAAGCTACTAGGATCACAGATCACACCTCCTCTTTAATTGATCACATTTATACGAACGTACCAGAAAAGATTATTACAGCAGGAATATGTTTAGCCGACATCTGTGACCACCTACCTGTATTTTGTACAGTAGCAAATAAACTTCCTATTACCAATGAAATTAAGTACTTTAGAGACTTTTCGCACTTCGATAATGAAGCCTTTTTAAATGCCTTAGCTGATATTAACTTTAGCAGCCTTGTCACTGAAGATGTTAACGAAAGTATGAATAGAGTAATACAAACACTTCAAGAAATATCCGATATACATGCACCAGTACGGAAGGCGTCTAAACAAAAGAGAAAGCAATTAAAAAAACCGTGGATTTCAAATGCAATTTTGATCTCTATTAAGAGAAAACAAAAACTCTTTCAGACGCACTTCCTAAGTAAAGACCAAGAAAAGGTTAAGAAATACAAAGCTTATAATAACAAGTTGAACAAAATCAAAGAGATATCTAAAAATAACTATTTCAGGATACAGTTTGATTTGCATAAGGAGAACTTAAAAACTACATGGAAACTTATTGGAATGCTCATAAACAGAAAGACCAATTCACAACCGATAATCAAAAAACTTATCTATAATAACAAATGTTATATAGACAAGGCTAGTATCTGTCACCAGCTAAACACTTATTATATAAACGTAGGACGCAACCTGGCGGATAAACTTCCTCGAACGGATACGAATCCTACTTGTTACATTACACGATCATTTCAAATGAGCTTTAGGTATCTGTACGCAGGAGATTTTAGACGCCATTGCAAATATCAATTTGAAAAAATCATGTATTGGTGTTCCGCAGCGATGTATAAAGCTTGCGGGAAACCATATTTCTGAAGCATTAACATTAATATTTAACGAATCTTTGTTACAAGGCATTGTTCCTGATGTTTTAAAAGTCTCCAAAGTAACCCCTGTTGATAAAGGGGGCAAATTAACGGACCCAACAAACTTTCGCCCTATTTCTACCTTGTCGGCTTTAACGCAAATCTTTGAAAAGCTTGTATATAAGCAACTCATTAATTACATTGAAAAACATGATATTCTTTTCCAATGTCAATTTGGATTTAGGAAAGGTCACTCAACAGCACAAGCTGTTAGTGAAATTGCGGATAGTCTACGAAAAGCAATAGACAATAATTTATACACTTGTGGGGTATTTTTAGACTTT
Organism: Actinernus sp. WN-2022; assembly: GCA_030867875.1. Classification (NCBI taxonomy): domain Eukaryota; kingdom Metazoa; phylum Cnidaria; class Anthozoa; order Actiniaria; family Actinernidae; genus Actinernus; species Actinernus sp. WN-2022. The sequence continues at coordinate 28,490,181 of JAOWCC010001210.1, forward strand.
TCGAAAGCTTTCGACACTGTAAACCACCAAATACTACTGAAGAAATTAGAATCGTACGGAATTAGAGGGATTCCCTTGAAATGGTTTGCAAGTTATCTTGCAAACAGACAACAATATGTAGCTATAGGGCACACAGAGTCACCAAAGCAAGTGATGATTTGTGGAATTCCACAGGTAGTACATTAGGACCCTTACTATTTTTAATTTACATCAATGATCTACCCAACTGCTCGGAGATCCTGACTTTTAGAATATTTGCAGATGACACAAATCTCTTTGCCTCAGCTCGTGACCTTAAAAGCCTCGAAACGTTAGTTAATTCTGAATTGGAAAAAATCAAGGAATGGTGCGATGTAAACAAATTTTCTATTAATTTTACAAAAACAAATTACATGGTAATAAAATCTTCCAGAAAAAGAGATGGAAATATAGAAATCAAGTTAAAGAACACAGATGGATCGTGCTACGTATTAGAGAAAAAAGATCATATAAAATATCTCGGTGTTATGATCGACGATTCGCTATCTTGGAAATATCACATTTCCTACATTTGCTCTCGTATTTCACGGAATATTGGCATCGTTTCAAAACTAAGGCACTATCTCTCTATTCATCAACTTAAACAAATTTACTATAACCTTATCTACCCCTATCTATCATATGCTGTAATAGCTTGGGGAAGTGCTTACAAAACGCATTTACAAAAATTACAATCTAAGCAAAATAAGGTCCTAAGATTAATGTTTTTACAGTAACGTCTGGACCCAATACTGAAAGCGCTCTCCCTCTCCTCAACCTATTAGACATTCTAACTGTAAATAATGCTTACCGCCTCCACGCCCTCAAATTGACGCATTTGTGGCATAAAGGGCTTTTGCCAAGCCTATTTGATGATCTTTTTCAATATGCCAGTGACCGGCATACATACAACACAAGGTATGCATCCAAACAAAATTTATGTAAACCACGTGTTCGTACAAATACTGGAAAACAAATGTTTTCCTACCAGGCAATTGATCTTTGGCACGAGATACCTCACCATCTGAAAGACCTCAGTACATTTTCCTTTACCAAAGAAATAAAACATTATTTACTGTCAGAACAACGCCCAAAGAAACTTAAATAGATACGTTCTTCATTTTTAAAAGTCATTAGTTACCTTTACAGTAAACATTATTTATTTATTAGTCCCAGTTCCTCTTCCTTGCTGCTTCTTTTATATAAAAAAAACAACTCAAACTTTAGATAGCTACTAGGGGCTAACTCGAAAACCTCACGGTTCCCTTAGCCTCTAGGCTCAAACAAACATTCTATTTTCCTTTGTCTTCTCCTTTTATAACTTATAATGTATATTATATCATTCTTGTAATTTATAGTGTGAGCCAATAAAAGATTGTTGTTGTTGTTGTTGTTGCCTTGATTATAAATTATTGTCCGAGTAGTTGTCATATAAACTGACTATCCCAGCACACGCGTGCGATGGATGAAATCAAAGTAAATGTGCAAAAAATGACTAACAAACTGTGCGTAGATCTAGTCTTCAAGGAAAATATTGCATATCCTTTCAATCAAGCATTAAGGGAGGGGAGGTTAACTGTTTGAAGCCAATTAACAGCCACCAATCGAACATTGATTACATACATGCGCAGAGCCATGACACAGCACCTTTAAAATCCTAACGCAGACTTTAAATAATCTTGGTCCGGAATGTCTTGCTAAGCTATTGTCAAGACCTACCTATCGTAAATAATAAGGTCTGCCTTCCTAAACCTATACTAAAACTAATGCCGGAAAGCGTTGTTTCTCATTTCTAGCACCGTCACTATGGATTCGTTTTCCTGCCATTGCTACTAAATCTGATACATTACCAAGCTTTAATAGATTTTGTAGGAAATATTTTAAAACAGACTCACTAATGCTAATGAGTTGAAGAGCACTAAGCTTTACTGACTGTGATGTCTATTTACAGGTAAATCTGGAAACATCGTTATACACCTTACTTTATACATATGTTTTTAATTGTCTAATTCTAAAGCTATAATGTTTATATTTTATTGAATCTTTCTCATCTTCCCAATAATGTATATTCCTTTTTTGAGTAGTTAAATAATTATCTATTATGTCTTATAATGAAATTATATAATGTTTCTATCTTGGTATATAATAGGAGGACCAGATTGGAAACAAGTGTAAGCTTTATCTGCATATCCTGTGTTATTATTATTATTGCTATTAAAACAAGCCCGAGGTCTTGAATTGCAGTGGAAAAGAAGCCCAAATCGCTAATAAACGACAAAGGACAACAGCTAGAGCACATGTATGTTTAGTTCAGTTGATGTTAACCTATCAATAGTGGTAACATTCATGGTTTTCCCCATTTAGTAGTTCCCCTATATCTACTGGCAAATACACACAATTAGAGCTTGGGTTACCTGTGGAGCTACTGACTTAGAATAACCAAAAAGCGCTAATCAAGCTAAGTAGCTCGTTTAATATGGATTAAACTAGAAGTTTCTAATAGAAAGTGAAGTGCTGCGAGGGGATGCATAGCGCTACTGTGTAGTGATATTAGTTCAAGTGTGAGTTGGGCAAACCAAAAAATCTCTAACTCTATATCGGTTCCAATTTATTTATTTTATTACTTTTGTTTCATTTTTTAATCGAAAATTATCAACTATTGTTATGTTCCACAATCATATTCAAATTTGTCCAACGCACTTGCCATAATCTATAATTCAGTCCTAGTTGATTAAAACTACAGAAACTTGTAAATCATACTTTACTCAATCAGGGACTGATCTAGCTACACTCTCAGCCAATATTCGTTGGAACACCGCTTTCCCCGGCTTTCAATATTGAGTCCAAAACGGTTCTCAAAAGGTTCATGGCTCGCTCGCGACCGGCACCAACTGCAACACTGAGGAGGGGAAAACATAGCCCTACAGTGTTCCAACATTATGTCAGTGATTGATCTCAGCCAATATTCGTTGGAACACCCCTTTCCCGGCTTTCAATGTTGGGTCCAAAACGGTTCTCAAAAGTTTCATGGCTCGCTCGCGACCGGCATGCACCAACTGCAACACTGAGGAGGGGAAAACATAGCCCTACAGTGTTCCAACATTATGTCAGTGATTGTAGATGTGTTGGGTTATTAGACAATGTGCATTTTGGACAGAAAATAACACAATATCGATAACGGAAATATAGACGAGTAAATTAGTATAGATATTTTATTGAAATGTGTGAACAATCACAAACTATAACATTAATTTGCTGTATGGCAGAATTCAATGGGAGTGGAGAAAATACTGAAAGTCCTAGTCTATGGACTCTCTAAATCACTGGAGGTCAATGTTTTGTCACCACCCAGATCAACAATATTCAATAACATCAACTCAAAGTTAATAATATTTATGTCCGAGTGATGCACTTTTTAACATGCCAATGCTACAAAACAATAACAATGTTATGTATACACTCATTATAGTGTCAGAGATCCACTGCTGAACTGGCCTAGATTTGGCACACGACAGCGCTGAAAATCTCATAAAAGAATGTTGTCTTCCTCTCGATACATCACTAAAACGTTTGTGACCCTGATGAATACTTCCAGCTATGAATAAAGCGGAGTTTGACATAATAAAATAATACTTCAGTATCCGGCCACTTGAAATCAGTGTTGAAATCGGCGAACACGAAAATTCTACATCCGGGACAAATCCTCTGAGCCCAGGTCGTCAAAGCGAGGCGATCACCGGCTGGTTGGTGGGTGACCATGAACCCAAAATATTTTCCAAGGAATTGGTATGTACTTGCGAAAAGCTATGCATGTGGTCACCCTGTGTTGTAAGGCGTTCGCAGCAACAATTGTGAAGGTCAGTGGGCAAGAGGAAAGGTAGGGAAATAGTATTATTTAATAAATGTAATTTCTGCAATACAAAAACAATATAGAGAAGAAATAAGAAGGAAAAAGCTCGTTTCTACAAGGAATAAATAATCAGGAGAAAAAACAATATATTTAGCCGTATGTAATGGCCTAATTTCATATAATGACGACAATTTTATCAAAATAAAAAGTAAAAGTAAACTTGTAAAAATCATAGTGGTTATCTGTTTAAAAAAAACAGCGACACTGGTGGCTAAGGGGAGATATTAAATCAATAAAATTATCCGTTTTCTAATTACTATGGCCGTATAATAGACCAGTTCGCGGTAAATTCTGACATTTTGAAAGGGGTGCAAACATGGCGCTAAATACAGTGTTTGTATGGGAATTGATTCGAATCCGATGCCAAATGAAATCCGTAAAATCGGATTTCTGAAATATTCTTCAGATACAAACTTAAGATACCAGGTAAAAGATTAACATATAGAAATTTGAGGGATGTCGCTGTGCTGGGAAGCGTGCAATCGTGTTTTCAGTTTTCCATACATTTGTCTGTAATAACGAGTCAAAGTCTGCGGGAAAATTAACAGAAGAAGAAGTTCTAAACTATACAGTCTGGGCTGCTTTGGTCGACAATTTGTTCATACTGTTTAATAATCATTAATAATTCATAAGGGTGCTAACCAATCTAAACGCAGCATTCAAGTCCATTATATGGACGATAGTGTTTTACTGAGAAATAAACCACTCATAGAACTCATACGCCGCCTTTTGAACTACAAAGATGGTGGTGGGTTTGTGAAAATCGCAGAGGAAGAAGTTTGTACCGACAGTGAGTAAAAAGAATAGATAAGAATTCTTAGAGCAGTTTTATTGTCCATATATTAATTAGAACATGGTCACATCCACTCGACCAATCAGCGTTCCCCATTTCAGCTGTCTAAGTAATTGTAGTATTCTCTATATAGAGAATACTACTAAGGCTATGAAACAATAGAAAACAATAGCCTTATTAGTATTCTCTATATAGATAATACTAATTACTGCCCTAGTCTAGACTCTGTATATTATTTCGAAATGTTCAGAGTTTCTTAAAGTAGTTTCCAATAATTTCAGAAAAAAATGTCTCGTGGATGTGACCAAATTCTAAGACGGTTTGATAATGAACACTCGAGTTCTATGTGATTTAGAGTGCGTCGCATTTTAGATAGAAAACCACTGCGCTAGCGCGCTCGTGGTTTTCTATCTAAATGCTCGGCACTCTAAATCACAAAGAACTCTCTTGCCATTATCTAACCCTTACAAAGAAAATTAAACGGTGGTTTGAAGATATGAAGTTTATCCTCTCGAGTCGAGGATAAACTTCATATCTTCGCACCACCGTGTAATATCCTCTTTGTAAACCCGATACAAAATTGTAGTTAGCTCTATTAGTATTCTGTATGTAATAGATACGGAATGAGTGGCCGTGCTTTGTCTGATTTACAAACTCGAGCTGGAAGCGAACAAACTCGAGCTGAAAGCGAACAAACTCGAGCTGAAAGCGAACAAACTCGAGCTGAAAGCGAACAAACACGAGCTGAAAGCGAACAAACTCGAGCTGAAAGCGAACAAACTCGAGCTGAAAGCGAACAAACTCGAGCTGAAAGCGAACAAACTCGAGCTGAAAGCGAACAAACTCGAGCTGAAAGCGAGAGTTTGTAAATCCGATAAAGCACGGACACGAATAGACGGTATAGAGTCATGTTTTCAGCGCTCGTGGTTTTCTATTGATATCTAAATGCTCGGCACTCTAAATCACAAAGAACTCTCTTGCCATTATCTAACCCTTACAAAGAAAATTAAACGGTGGTTTGAAGATATGAAGTTTATCCTCTCGAGTCGAGGATAAACTTCATATCTTCGCACCACCGTGTAATATCCTCTTTGTAAACCCGATACAAAATTGTAGTTAGCTATATTAGTATTCTGTATGTAATAGATACGGAATGAGTGGCCGTGCTTTGTCTGATTTACAAACTCGAGCTGGAAGCGAACAAACTCGAGCTGAAAGCGAACAAACTCGAGCTGAAAGCGAACAAACTCGAGCTGAAAGCGAACAAACACGAGCTGAAAGCGAACAAACTCGAGCTGAAAGCGAGAGTTTGTAAATCCGATAAAGCACGGACACGAATAGACGGTATAGAGTCATGTTTTCAGTTATTTTGGCGATCCGACTTATTGTGGCCGAAAATCGAAGCAAACGTTTATGCAAATCAGGACGAAATCTGTTTCAGATTTACAGATTACTTATCGATCAGTGATTTCCTTTGTTTCTACTTCATGAATTATTAATGAGCTTGATAACAAATGATACAAAAGAATAATAAGCTGTATTAGTATTCTGTGTCAAATGATAACCAAGCTAACTAGCGTTAGTATGAGGCGATCACTGATCTTCCCTATCCTGGCCGGGATAAAATGACGAGGTAGAACTCCTGTCTTGATGTATACAGACAGTCTCTCCCATGTGGGACCTATTTTTGTGCACGATGCGCATGTCTGTGACGTAACTATAGCGTCAAACTGTTATTTCAGAATTGTTATTAATTCGATATAGATTATATCATAAGTACATTCAAGAGACCACCAGTAAGATGATAATGTCTAATAAAATCTATTTTAGTAACCAAGTGCAGCTGAAGCAAAGTGCATAACCTGCGAAACAGGCCCTCCGTGTTATTTCAACGTAAAGGAAGTGATAAAATGATTTGGCCGCGTGAAAATGGAAAAAAGGAGACTGGCACGAGAGAGGAGAAGGAGGGCCTGCAGCCATCCTTATACATTTTCATTTCCCGTACAGATTCTGGACGGGAAATACTGATTGGTCAATTAGCTGTCATGTGTCACGAAATGTCGCACATTCCTCCTGCGTACAAGCTGAAATGGCGGCGACAAGAGAGAAGTGATCGAGCAGTTGAGCGTTAATTCAGGAAAGTATTTAGAAGAACAAAGCAGGCAGTGAATAGTTTACATTTGTACTTTCTAGGCGAGATATTTTGGAGGTTTTACCAACAGGTCAAAGCCTTATTTTCCAACTTTTTGCCGTGGAAGTCGAGTCAGACAGGACTTCGGAATTGTCCTATTTGCAAAGCAATGTGAAGGATCAGTTAATCGAAACTAAATACACTGGGACTTAAAAGCCATCTCCTTCTACGATCTAGATGTAGAACTTAAGGAAATTACGGAGTTCCCTAAAGTAATTTTCGCTCCTGCTGTCAAAGACTGTTCAAGTGAAAGAGTCAGTCAGGGTCGAGTAAATGAACTGATGAAGGAAAAACTGAGCGGGGACTGAGCGATTTATAGAATAAATTCCACACTGTAGAGGCTCTTGGACAGGAGAAATAAAGGTAATAAAAATGAACTGCGCAATGTTTTGACTACATATCTCAGATACCGACAAAGTTACGAGCACACAAAGTTTGATTGACATGTTTAATAATCATGTTAATCCATGCGGAAAAGCGGCCAGAATTCAAATTTCCGTAAGATGGCGGCAGGCGCTAATTCTTTCTCGCCTATGCTCGCTTCGCTCGGATCGGTATCAGAACTCGCTCCGCTCGTATCGGAAAAGCGCCTGTTCTGCAGGCTACAAATTACAGAGCGCACGACAACAATCTCATGGCGCGAAAATATTTTGCCGCCAACACAGGGAGCCCACATGTAAGACTTGCCACCACGACTAATCGCTTCCCACAGGGATCGCGCGCGCGTATGGACGCTTGGAGATATGAAATTATCTTCTCGTGTTCAACTCGATATCTCACTCCTTCGCTGCACTCACTCGTTGAACACTCAACAAAGTTTAATCCGGGGGGCTCCGCCCCGAGGACCAAACCCTTACCCTTTTATATACCGCTTTTCACTTGTATAACTCCTTAAAATACTTGGATGCATCAGCCGTTAGGTGCATGCGTCTGTTCGAGATATTTTGAAAGGCCCTTAAATACCTAAATGACAGTTTTCCCTACCCTTTTCTATACTTCAACTCATGAAATCCCTACCCTTTTATATACCTCCAGCCTGTAAAGGTACCCCTTTCGGGCGGAGCCTCCCCATATAGTCCATAATAGGACACTGTATACGGGGTCATTAGACATGATATTACTTCCGAAATGTTATGCATCATTTACCTGCATTCTCATTGTTTGGAGGTTCTTAATATCATCGATATATTAATAAAAGTAACACCTGGAATCAAATATTTTAGTCTTTTTGTAATGTTTGTACGTATTCCTAGAATCATATTTTTTTTTCCTGACATGCCATCAAAAAGGTTAAAGGGCATATTTATTTCCATCAGATGTTGAGACAACAAGTCTGGGAGTTAAGCTAACTAAAGATTAGTAGGACTTAACGTAGCCAAAGTTTTTCGTAATCAACTTCAGTTTTGTTATCTGAAGATCACTTCCTGGAACTCAAGTGTGCGACTCTTTGTAACGGTCGTAACCGATATCCTGAGATTACACAGTTCTAACATATTTTCTCGTCATTTGCTTTGATTACTTTGCTCTGTACGAGTTTACAAAGTTATTCAAAGTATGGAGGACATATTGGAGATATGCGCAAACAATTTGTGTTTAAGTAACTGAGCAACTATAAAACCGATCTGCAGAACATTTTAGTATGAAAGTGCTAGCATGATATCATATTCAATTCAATGCTGGCTCGGGACCAAGGCCGCTTATGAGACCATCTCTCATATTGAATAAGAAAGCAAATGGTGTATTCTTGTGCTATGATGGAAAGTATCACAAGAATTAAAGTGCATGTAGTAAGATTATTTTTGTTTATGTTTAATATCGTAAATGGAAGTAATCATCACTGACTGTCTAAACAAGGGCACCCAACGAAGTTTTCGGTTAAAAAGCTGTTCGGGAGAGTAACTTACTAGCCTAAAACTTTCGGATTTGAAAAAATTGTCCCTAGTAAATTGTTTTCTGAAATACTGGCTAGAAAATTTGTTTTAAATCCCTAGAAAATTATAGAAGAAAAGGGAGACTAAAAGGTTTCCCCTAAAATATTCGTACGTCCCAATTCGTCTGATCAATAGAGTCAGAACGATCCGGAAAAAAAACATTGGTTGGAATGAAAAAAAAACACCACATATTATCACAAATCATTTAGTGAAGCGGCCACCTAAAGTTTTCGAGAACACATTTTCATTCCCTACGAAATTCTGACATCTAAAATCCGAAAGAATAAACCTTTAGCAAATGGAGGTTACCTAAAAGAATTGCCTAAAGGAAAAAAGAACCCCTAAAAAATTCGTACCTCCACAAAACTTTGCAACATAGAGTTACTTGGGCTAGAAAATTCTTGTTTATGTTCTAGACTACTAACAAATTCGTAGGCCGGAAATATTTTGCCATAGTATTTTCGGTTGACGCGATTTCCATCTATAGAAAATCCGAACAGCTAATAGCTTTCTAGAATACGTCAAAAGACATAGTAGGCGCCTTAAAATGGCTAGATAAGCTGCAGACAACTGGTTTCAACCGAATTTCAAAAAGTACTCGTTGGGTGCCCTTGTCTAAAGGGAATATCCTTCCAACAAAAAAAAACATGACCCTGTGGCAGCTTCAGCACAGTCTATCAGAAGTATAATTTCTCTGTCTGCTTTTCGTTTAGATAAGGTGACTCTGTTTCAGCACGGTTGATCGTCATACAACTTATAGCAACCATTGCTAAGAGTAGTACACTAACTAAAATTAGGACTGGGGAGACATGCGGTGGCATCGACCACAGTCACAAAATATAAATCTAGGCCTGGTGTAACAGCGGAATTCCCCCGGTCCCCTGACCAAATCCGCTAAGGGATTTCGCCTCCCAAGTTCTTGTAGATTTGGTCTCAATCCACGGATTAATGGCGTCCCTTAGCTAGGTGATAGAGAAGGAGCTATATAAAAGATCAGTTCATTCCACAGAAAAAAAACGTATTCCCAATCTCTGGCTCAGATGACTGCTCCAATCTTTAGTGTTCATTGCAAAATAATGTGCAAATCGTTCGGTTTTCAATTCCACCGAAAGCTATTCAGTTTTTAACTTTAATTTGCTCATTTTGGCTTTTTCACTATGTCGGTTACTTGAAATAAAAGGACTGAAGAAATGTCTTTCTCTTCCAATTTGATGTAGGCTCGATGTTCTTTGAGACCAAGGGCGCGTTCCATTCGACCAGGAAAAAAAACCAGAAATTCCGGGTGGAAATCAAATGGAACGGAAATTTTCGGGAATTGTGGTATACCGGCTCTCGAGCCTAGTTGTCCTCTTTCTTCATTTCTTTCGATTTTACGTGCTGCACTACCCAGCTTTCCACTTTCATAGTTTACAATTTTTATATTTTATCAGCAACAACAACACTGTTTCCTCTTAAATTGCCGTAAAGTAAATGTTAAACGCCACAGATGTGCGTCAATCGAGTTATGGGTACACCTGGGAGGTTGCTTTTTAAAAGTACTCGAGAAGCTAGAGTTGCTCCCGGCTTTGTCTAGAAACCTTCCACATACATGTGCTTTCTGTGATGGATTTCAGGAGACTACACGCTTTGGTGCTCACAGTACTTTTTACGCGAACAATGGTGCTGATTTTGCATTGTTTGCTTGTTTGGATTCTACATCTACTGTTCTACATGAAGGATTCCAGAAGCGCCGCCCGGTGAAGAGACACAAAAGACCTTGCACTTATTATTCTAATTCCTCTGCAACCTTTAATATGGAACTAATCGGCGATTTGACCTTCAAGCTAAATCCTGGTCCTCCATTATGTGGATCAATTCCAGTCATTGTATCTTCGCACACTCAACGTAGTCACGCAGTTCGGCCTACAACTGTGTCACGCAATGGATCTGCTGTTACATCTCGGCTATACAATCGCGGAGTGAACTATAGGAATTTATCCTATATAACATGCACAAGACAAAAACAACAGGGAGGTTTCGTGCCCATCGCCTTTTGTCTATTGAATATTAGATCAATAAATAATAAAGAACTCGCTCTTAGTGACTACGTGGTTGAGAACGATATTGACATTCTTGCGGTGACCGAGACATGGCTGAATGGTGATGATAATTTCTCTGCCACGGAAGTCTGTCCAACTGGATACTATTTTCATCATGTTCCACGGAAAAACTCACGAGGTGGTGGAGTTGGACTGCTATTAAGGAAACGTGTCCAAGTGAAAAAACAAACCCAGAGTAAATTCAAGTCCTTTGAACATATTGACGTATTAGCCAAGTGTTCTACCGGTTGCGTTAGAATTGTTATTATTTATAGACCGCCGCCATCAAAGGCTAACAAGCTGAATACATCACTATTCTTAGAGGAATTTTGTACTCTTGCTGAACAATTGGTTGTCATTCCGGGAAATGTCCTGATCGCTGGTGATTTTAATTACCATATGGATAATATGAACAATTCAGACACAATCAAGTTCAATAGGATACTGGAATCGTTCAACTTAAAGCAGCACGTGAATGGCCCTACTCACGCGAAGGGACACACGCTGGATTTGATCATAACCAGGGCTGATGATGAACTGGTGACCAGTACTGAAATTCGCGATCCAATGCTATCGGATCATTCCGCTGTGCACTGTACGTTACGTCTCAACAAACCACCCCTGGAGAGAGCTGAAATCAAATCCCGCAAATTGCGCTCTGTTGACATGGAGAGTTTTAAGGAGGACATTAAAAAGTCCAACCTTTTACAGCAAAGTTTCTCAGACCTCTCTAATCTCCTCGATGAATATGATCAGTCCCTGACGACTACGCTGGACAAGCATGCGCCTTTGAAACAACGCACGATCACTCTTCGCCCATCATCACCATGGTATAACGAGAGTATCGCTGAAGCTAAACGGAAACGTAGAAAGCTTGAACGCCGTTGGCGCGTATCCAGGCTCTGTGTCGACAGGGAAATGTATGCTGAGCAATGTATGGTTGTCAACAACATGCTGAAAGAGGCTAAAGCCTCCTACTATTCCTCCATTATCTCTGATAATGCTTCCAATCAGAAAATTCTTTTCAATACAGTAGATAAACTGTTGCATCGGAAGGTAGAGAGTCGCTACCCTACTGCACCCTCGACGTTAGATCTGGCTAATAACTTTGTTGAATTTTTTCACAACAAAATAGTTGCCATACAGAACGAGTTATCGGACGAAACTAATGCTGCCACCCAGTCCTACTCGACAGAGGAGGGGATTTCATCCGTCCAACTTACCGAGTTTCAGATGATGTCTCAGAAGGAGGTGGATGGTTTGATTGATATCGCCGGAAAGAAATCTTGTGAAATTGATCCCATACCTGCAGAATTTCTCAAGGCCTGCAAGATGATGCTCCTGCCGGCTCTCACCAATATCATCAATATGTCACTCCAATCTGCCTGTATGCCTACTCAGCTTAAGGAGGCAATGATTAGACCTAAATTGAAGAAAACTTCATTAGATTTTGAAGAATACCCTAGTTTTAGACCACTCTCGAATCTGAAGTTCGTCTCAAAGATCATTGAGAAAGCTGTTGCGGGTCAGCTGGAGGGGCACTTAACTGTCAATGACTTGGGCGAATCTCTTCAGTCAGCCTACAAACGACTACACAGCACTGAGACAGCCCTTCTTAAAGTGCAAAATGACATTTTGTCCTCAATTGACAGTCATAAATGTGTTGTACTCTTGCTTCTGGACATGTCAGCCGCCTTCGACACAGTTGACCATGACATATTACTTGATAGGATGCGTACGCGTTTTGGGATTAGAGGCAATGTACTCAAATGGTTTCGATCGTACCTCCAAGACCGCAAGCAGTTCGTTATGATAAATGGAGTAAGGTCAGCCGTTAAAGATCTATGCTGTGGTGTCCCCCAGGGGTCAGTTCTTGGGCCCATACTGTACCTGTTATATACGTCACCTCTAGGTGACATCATCAGACGACATGGTCTCAGTTTCCACCTATATGCTGACGATGTCCAGCTTTATTCTGGTTTTGATCCCACACCTGAGGGTCAGTCTAGTGCTGTTGCACGTGTGCAAGCCTGTGTGGGTGAGATTGATTCCTGGATGAGACGTAACAAGTTGAAGCTAAATAGGGACAAGACGGAGCTCTTGATCCTAAGTGCTCACCATCGTCCACGCCCATCGATAGACTATATCGATGTCTCCACCGAAAGGATCTCGTCATCCACTTCTGCCAGGAATATTGGTGTCACCTTCGACCAACATATGTCCCTTGAAGTACATGTCACTAATGTCTGTAAAACATGCTACTATCACCTACGTAATATAGCTAGAATAAGGGACTGCCTATCACAATTGGATACTGAAATCCTAGTCCATGCATTTATCACTTCAAAGTTAGACAGCTGTAACTCACTATTATATGGACTACCTAAATTTTTAATTGACCGTTTTCAGAATGTTCAGAATTCAGCAGCTCGTCTCGTTACGCGTACTAGAAAATATGACCACATCACACCCATTATGAAGCAATTACACTGGCTTCCAGTGTGCCAACGCATTGTTTTTAAATTATTATTAATTACCTATAAGGCACTTAATGGCTTAGCCCCTACCTATATTAGTGACCTTATACAGCCATATGCTCCGTCTAGGAACTTAAGGTCTTCTTCTAAAAACTTACTTAAAGTACACGTAGCTAGACTAGCTAGTTACGGTCATAGGTCTTTTGTATTTGCCGCGCCTAAATTATGGAACTCTCTACCAGATTTTATCCGTTCTAGTGATTCAGTAGCCAGTTTTAAATCAAATGTTAAAACACATCTTTTTAAGAAATTTTATAATTAGATAGTTTATTTGTTATTAGATAGTATAATGTAAATTTGTAATATTTATGTACATATATTTCCATACCTATCATATCTTAAATTAGTATTTTTATACTTATTTTATTAGTTCGTTAAAAAATTGTAAAGCGCTATTGAGCTATAGGAAATAGCGCTATATAAATAATTCATTATTATTATTATTATTATTATTATGTGCTTCCATAATTAACTCGATGGATATACTGAGATACTGGGCAACTATAAAAGAGAATGCAGACCATTTTAATATTCCCTTAATATGCTTCTCAAAGTGCTAGCATATCATAGGAAGCAAGTTAAATACAGATAAAGGTTGTTTAAAGTGTTATACTAAAATTTGAGTGAGCAGTTTCGTTTGAACTCTTGTTCCTATTTATTCCCAAGTGAAAAAGAACACATGAAATGCCATATATGATTGCCATTTCCATAAGGTGATGTGACCCCGCTTCAGCACGGTTTATCTGAATAAAAGATCAAGAAAACATACTTGAAGTTAATTTCCCAATTAATACAAAAGAAGTCTATGTTTTGTATGTCAGCAAATACTACAGATCAAATGCCAGCTACTAGTGCGGTACCTGCCATAACAAGGACTGAACGTTCGAGATAGCAAACACTTCGGAGTTCAAGGCTCCAAAAGCAGACCTCTGATAGAGAGTTCGTGAGAAAGAGACTGAACTACAAAGAGTCACAAGAATGGAGTTTTTTGTGTTTATTGCTGCTGCTACTGGTATGTTACTGGCTGGAGCAGTGAATACCCAGGGTGAGTAGGATTGTTTTTGATGATACATTTTGTTTTTCATCATATAAGTGATTTTTTTCCATAAAAGAAGATAAGCTACAGGAAATAACAATCAAATATTTAGTTTGCTTTGACTTCGCTTTTTCTATACGGTTATAAGCGGTTGGATTGACATACTTTTTAAGATTGCTTTTAAGACTAAACTCCCAAATCGATTTTTCATTAGTGTTTCGCAGTGATCTGCCCATTTCATCTAATGAGATCTTTTGAAGTAGCTGTTCGTTTTCTAATTACACCAAGTTTTACACTTTATAATTAGCCATTTAAAGGGCCCGAGATTGTGCAAATTTGATTTTCATTTCGTCTATTTTTGATCACTTTGATTTGATGGTTTTTATGATTGAAAGTCACGTACTGGAAGGTATAGTTGGGAACTTGGTTGCGCGCACGAACCTTTTTCATTTAACTAAGCAACTGTGAACCAGGATGCATATTAGTTTTATTTTTCACTTAAGAGTAAAGCAAAATGTCATGTCGTTCTCATATTCAATGTTTGTTGCTGACAAACCCCACTGATGGTGGAACTGCAGAGAATAAAGAATTCACGCCCTTTAATTTGATGGAATGTATGCAGTTTAAATGACATGACTCTGCTTCACTGCTATATCAAAGACAATCAAATATTTCAAATATCAGCATTTCACGACTTTACGATGGCTTATGTGTCCTTTTATCTACCGCGTTTGGCACCATCCCATGGTCAACATTGATGTGGATTTCTGAGAACCAAACTGTTTGACGTTATAGATTTTGAAAGAAGGGTAAATTATTTATTTTGCTACCAATCAGTGAAATTTAGAGCATTCTTATTTCAAAGAATAAAGGCACGCTTATAGGGACGGACCATTAGAAAACTGAGTGAAGGGAGTGGGACATTCTCGAAGTTTCTATCGGCTGATAGTTGACGATCGCAGGAAACAAATTACATATCTCTAGTTCAGGAATTTTTATTGGCGGCTCAGTCCTTCTGCACGAATATTTTTTACTGGTTTAAGCAGCTTCCAAACTTACTCAAGAGAGATTCCTCACAAGACAGCACTGAATAAGCAACCAAGAATTGGGAAAAAGCGACTGTATCATGTCCAAGGCCGACACTGTTGAGGACCGAGTTTCTGAGAGGGTCCGGGGAAATTTTGAATTTTAGGTTCTCTGATGTGCATTTCCCTGCAGTTTCTGGCTCAATTTAATGCACTTTCGCCATTCTGTCTACCTTGCCGAAAACGAGATACGATAAACGCGTGTACGATTTTGATTCCAACCAAAATTTGCCTCAAAGTTGGGGGTGCGGCTTATTAATGAGCATACGCAAACAAAGTCATTTAAACAACAGAAACAGCACACAGTCAATAGAGTACGAGTGTCAGCAAGTATTCCTGTTCAATCTACTCTGTTGATAAAGATGATTGATGAAACAAAAATTATCATTGATATGTTAAATGCTCATTGAGGTCCAGATTGATTTGTTCTTGATTGGGTTCTAACAGTTTCACCGTGGTTTTGTACGAAAACAAAAATCAGACTACATATGTGCAAGATATATATTAAAAGTTATTTTGCTTTGCGCGAATTTACCTCTTCCCCCCCCCTCCCCCCCCCCCCCCTCCCCCCCCCCCCCCTCCAGCTACCCGGCAACAGATTCTGGGAACTGTAATAATATTCTGCCTTAAATCGAACACGAGACAAGTTGCTAACGCTGTCGTAGTTGTGAACCTCATGTTGTTTAATACGTACATACATCTACTACATATACTAATAAGATGTTACTCAGTTCTAAACAAATTTCCTTTTATTTGGTAACTATTCTAAGTGAATATTTTGATTGAAGTTTTACTCTAAAATATTGTATTTTGAAGTGATTTCCCCTTCAAAATTATTCCCTAGTTATGTAACGAATGCAGTTGTTTTTCTCAAATTTTACAGTTTATTCTGTTGATTTCTCAGTAGTAATTTTTACTGTGCCTTCAATAAGACGTGATTTACATTATTGTTTCTAGGGCTTGAGGTCAGATCGGGTAAAATTCACCTAAACACAACCTCAGACTACCCATACGCCTGCCGTGACGTCACCTACCCCATACGATTTCGTAATCTCAGGGACATTAGAGTCCAGGTCTCCCTGAGCCATGGCAACGCCTTCCGTAAAGTGCATGACCCAGGTGCAGTGTGGGTAAAGAAAGTGACATCACAGGGTTTCCAGGTTTGTGTTCGTGAAGCTGGTACGGGATCTAACGGCAGTGCTGTTGTTAACTGGATGGCATTCCAAGGAAACTACAACGGTTTGGAGCAAGGTTTCGTTGACTTTGATGACTGGACTGTAAGCACGCAGTGCAAAAGGGTACAACCTACAGGGGTATGTACATGTGCGCCAACGTGTTTTGACTCTAGCTTTTTGGATCAATCAGGGTTTCTGAAAAAAACCCACCCCTCCCCACACTTCACCCTAATGTTTAATGGTTAATCATTAATAGAACGATGCATATCCAAGAGAGGGGTGGGTGGGTAGTTTCCCAGAAACCGGAATTGAGCCGCTATTTTTGGGTGTGGTTACAAAAGTATACATTATGTCACATGTTTGATCAGTTACCGAGTTTAACATTTCTTTGTTTGAGTTTATTGTGGAATTCAGACTGATTACTGTAAGCCGACGTTGTGTGGATATATTTCAACTTTAAAAAGTTGAGATTTAGATATGAATTAGGGAGGCTAAAATATCGGTAATGCGTCTTTTGAATTGTTCGATTTTAGGTTCCTAATTCAAATTTATTAGTGGCTTATAGCTTGCAAGATTATTCTTTATCTTTTCCAGTTTTATATTTATTGAATGGTTTCATTTTATTAGTGGCCGATACAATGAGATTTTATTTACTAGTCTGTTGTTATTAAAAGAACTGATTACATATATGGGAGGGAGGGTGGGGTTAGAAATGGTACATAATTATTTGATCAAGGTCAAGAATATGGCCGAAACTAATTTGTATCCAGAGAAACTAGGTTTCAAACTCTTTATATAGTTATCTTTCTCCTCGATAGATGAATCTACACAGTATTGTGTATATATGTATGATGAAATGACGATTCATGAGTAGGCATAAATAGATTGTGCTCGGCAACTTTTGAGCAACTTTTAGCGTTTTGAGCAACTTTTTGTAGTGCGAGCAACCTAGAGCAACTTTTGCCTTCCTTGGCAACTTTTGAGCAACAAATCGGTATAAAACTGATCCAAACTATCAAAAAGGTCTTTATTTAGAAGGTTTTTATTAAAATTGGTCAAAACTAAGGATAGTTAATTGATAAATGATATACAAATAAAATAAAACTGGCTTTACGCGCGCCCACGCAAACTGGACAGCAGCTATCTATTTAATATCGCCCGCGAATTATCCAGCGGTTATTCGCTCCATGGTCAATATCACATTAGAAAGTACTACTATTGGTAGTTATGTTGAACTTTAAGATTATATTGAATTACACATCCAACATTCCATGTTTTAAGTTGTTATCTAGAATAAAATGGCTCGCCAAAGTGAGCAACTTTTTCAAATTTTGGTGGCAACTTTTTCAATTTTTGGCAACTTTTGAGCAACTTTTAGCCTTTTTTTGGAGCAACTTTGGCTGGATTTGCTAGCACAATCTATTCATGCCTATTCATGAGACATCCACCAACATATGGAGGCGGTGACACCCCACGGCGACACTAGGGGCTAACTAGAAAACCTTTGTTTATTTAGCTCGTAGACACCTTTAATATGTATATTGTACCTTTGTCATTGACTTTTTCATATTTCGCTACTTTTTTTTTCAAACAAGGAACTGTAAATATAATAATAGGTGTGAAATAAAAGGATTTGTTGTTGTTGTTGTTGTCGCAATATGCTATTTTCTGTAATTATGCAAATTAGAGCAGTCAAATATCTTATTGAATAGATTCTATCATGCAAGTTACTTGATTTTCATCAAACACAAATTAATTGAACTATTCCATATTTATATTCCAGGCCTACTCCAAGTCCCTACAAGTCTTTGCGAGCGTGGTAGTACCAGACTCAAGCGATAAATACAACGCTATGAATGTGTGGATTGAGAACGGCCTGTCTTTTGCAGTGTTTCGAATTTGTATCCGAGAAATGGTCAGCTTCGACGGAGTGCACCGCGGAATTAGAGTGGTAATGCCTCACAGCTTTTGATAGATTTACAAAGCCAGGGTGGCGCAGTGGTTAAGCGCTTCGTCTCTCACCTCTTTGGGTCAGGTTCGATTCCCGGACGGGGCGCCCTTGCTCCGAGGATTTTTCTCCGGGTTCTCCCGTTTTCCTTTCTCCGCCAAAACCAACACGCTAAATTCCAATTCGATCTGTGGATTAGCCGGGACCTGGCTTTGATCAGCCCCCATGGTTGTTTCAGGTCTCGTTAGAAATTCAGAAAGTAAAATAGGATTTTTCATATTATAGATGAAAATTTGTTAAAAACTTTAGCATTTGAGAAATCGATTATCTAATATATTAACTTTCAGAATTATATTGGACAGCTAAGTGCACTTAAATAATCAAGTGTGCGAAAATCATTAGCATAAATTGGAATCGAAGATTAATACATTATTTTTTACAAATAATCAAAAAGGTTATTAGTAGTTATACGTATTGTTTTACTATTCTTTTAATATCAACTTTACGCTGTGCATTCCTTCCTCCCTTCTGTCCGCTGCAACAAAAAAAACAACAATAGAAACAGAGTTACAACAATAACAGCAACAACAACAATAATAATAATATGTATTTAACTTGTATCGCTCAAATTACAATAAATATTTTCAATTGCTCGTTACAATTAAGATGACTACAATCATTGCCAAAATACCTTGGACCGAAAGATCTCTTAGAGGATGTTTGGATACTTTTTAGGGATTATATAACATATCATGTCCCCCATCCCCCATGTTTCAATGTTGGGAGGAATTTTGGACAGCTGATATCGTGCACATGAAGGTGAAAACCACTTTTCACAATGCCTGGAACAACATTGAAACGGGGGAGGGGACAAAGGACGAGTCCAGGTGATAAGAATTTATTCAAATTCAAAGAAATACTGTTATCGGTCCAATCGTTTTGGCAACGATTGTAGACTACAAAGAAACCTGCATCTGTTTCCTCTGTATCCTTAGCTTAAAGGTTGTAGTGACTACTTGCAGAATGTAGGAACACGTTTTATATTTATTCTTCTCAAGGCGTGGTTTGCATACGAAAAGATGACCCACCCGTGGAATATAACCAACCAAATAACCTTTGACCCCAACTCTGTCCCTACCCAGCAGAACAACTATGCTTTATGTCAGGTACAGTAGTTAGTCTAATTCAAATAGCTATTGTGTTTTTCAGTCTGTTACATGAAATGGATATATCAGTAATATTTGGCGCAAACTCTGTGGTGGGGTCAATTCAATAAAACGTTTACACATTAGTGTATTTGACAAGTCTGGCTATTGGTTTCGCCTCAAAGCAATAGCCGGATTTGTAAAATACAAGTGTAAAAGCTTTATTGAATGGGCCTTTTGCAGGAAGGCAATCACCTGGTTGTACTGGGTCACAAAATCTTAATTCATATATTTAAAGGTACTTGTAGGAGATCGGTAGTGTTATTAGCAAAACCTGTTTGGAAATGCTATTTTCCTCTTCCAATCGATTGTCGATCATTCTAAAACTGTTTTTAAAGATAGCTTGCCACCCAGCATCCATGGCAACGCCTTTTCCATGGGGATAACGAGCTCACTCGTTAACGAAGTATTATATCAGCACGTGACTGTTTCCTGCAAAAGGTATATTGACCCCAGAATACATTCGTCACCCAAACAGATGTGCAGCTGCAGCTAGACATAAGCATGGACTTAAGTTATATTTATTTGAGTGATCCATTCCTTCTTTGCATAGAATAAGTTGATTTATAGTGCTGAAGAAGATTAAGTTAATGCTTATAAATCTATTTTTCCATTTCACAGGCAGTGAACTTCACTAATAGCTTCTACGACCCGCCTGTGGTACTTCTAACGGTCAGTCACCATAACAACGACTCAAGGTCAAAGTCACAGGAGTGTAACGCAATCAATTCGTGGATTGAGGTATCGTGAGATTGTTATATTATCTGAGCGACTTTTGAGACTACAATATATTTGTTACCATAATGTTGTTGAAGAACAATTTTCTTGATGAAGTCAGCAACTTTTGACCTATTTACCCATGTCCGGCAAATGCATAGTTTACATAACTATAAACAAATTAACAAAACCGTGGGCGACACAAACGGAAACACAGAAAAAACATAGGCAGAGAGGGCGATATAAACAGCTGGCAAACACAAGAAACGCGAAACCGCAAACCGCAAACGCAGAAGAATTTGGGGATCATTAATGAAAAGTAGAAATAATAATGGGCCCAGAAAGCTTTCTGTGGAACTCCACATTTCATTGTTTGTTTGGATGATTCCGTATCACTGATAGAAACATACTGTTGCCGGTTTGATAAGTAACTGCATGGTGAACCATTTCAGAGGAATTCGTCTTACCCCATACTTTTCCATCTTTTTAAGTAAAATTTCATAGTTCATAGTGTCAAATGCTGTAGGAAAATCTAAGAATATTCCACAGGTAAGTAATTTATCATCAATTGCTTTTTTCAAGTTATCAGTAATTTATCAATTGATTTCAGTAATTTCTTGAGCTGTTGATCTCTCCTTTCTAAATCCAAACTGAAATTCAAAAATATTTTTGTACTTTTCAATATATTTTATTAAGTTGCTTATATACTAATTTTTCAAATATTTGGGTAAATTAACGTGGAAAGGACAGAGATCCGGCGGAAGTTGGTTGGATCTGTTACTTCTCAGCCTTTGTCTACTGGTGTATATTTGAAAGGATGTCACGTACTATGCCTTGTAAAAGAGATTGGGTGAATATCATTGCCAAAGCTTCATTACTGTGATCGCATGCTAGTTAGATACATCTTGATACAGCTTCTTCCCTCTCTTTCAAACATATAGACTTTCAGCCTGTATCTGTTGAGTTTACAATCATTTAAAAACAATCTAACACAACGCAAGCAAATATCATTTTACTCTTAGTAATTATTTCTCTTTGGCAGGAAATATCCAAGTCGCATTTTCGGGTTTGTATGAAGGATTTTCAGGGAGAGCATTCCAAAGCACATCCAATAAAAGTCAACTACATAGTACTTGGAGGTAGGTTATCTGACTGGCCTACGAGAATATGGGTTAAAGAATAGGAATTATTCACCGAGGAACAGTAGTAGAAATGCATCCCAGATTATAATATATAACCAGAACCACATAATACTTTAAAATATTTTTCCCATTTGCTATCTATGTTTAAAGCACAGTTAAATTAAATGTAAGTAGGAGGCAATCCACTGTATAGGAAACTATGGCCCACGCACATTTACCAACAATCCTTTGCGCACAAGAACTTTAAATCCGTTATAAAAAAGTGCCATGGTACTTAATTATTAATTCACATGGCGGTCATGTTAATCCTGCGAGAATAAAATCCTTTGTTTTCTCCCATCTAACCTCGTTCTGAGACTGCACAGTGCGAAGCTAGGCGTGACAAATCTATTGTTTATAGTCAACATGGCCGCCGTGTGATAACAATGAATTACAGTTTACACTATGTTTATAACCCCAGGAGAATAAAACCCTTTGTTTTCTCCCATCTAACCTCGTTCTGAGACTGCACAGTGCGAAGCTAGGCGTGACAAATCTATTGTTTATAGTCAACATGGCCGCCGTGTGATAACAATGAATTACAGTTTACACTATGTTTACAACCCCAGGAGAATAAAACCCTTTGTTTTCTCCCATCTAACCTCGTTCTCGAACTGCTCAGTATTGTGATAAAAGCGAATTTATGAGAACAGATGTTTTCTACACCATTATTTTCCTAACTTACTTTCTAACTGACATCCTTTTCGAATTCTTCTCCCGAAAATTGTTTTTTGATGGTTTGTTCATGTTCTTCTTCTCCACCGCAGATCTTGACCCTTGCCTAAACGTATCGTGCGATTTTTTCGCTGTTTGCAAGGCGTTTGGTCCACATGACGGCCGCTGCGTATGTAAGCAGAACTGTCCCTCGTACGAAGAACAAGTCTGTTCAACTAACGCCACTACATTCAAGAACAAGTGCCTGTTTGAGTTGGAGATGTGTCGTTTGAAGAGTAACCATACACTCTATCATCCTGGCAGTTGTAGAGGTAGGAATTGATGTTTCAGATATTTGACACTCTTTGTTAGTTCTTTGATAGCATTAAGGCTGAACTTTTAAAACTATTGAAATAATAAGAACAAGTTTAAAATATATATCTTGTAAAAATCTTTACTCAATCTTCTCCTAACAGCGTCTTCCCGCTTTTATCTACCCCTCTCTCACCACCAATCTCATTCTCACCGCAAACCAAATGGTTTATAGTTCCTTATGAAAGTTATTATCTTTGTATAAGAAAAGATAAAAGGTTTCCAAGAATGACTTCGCTCTATCCGTATTGCTCGTTTTCACTTGACGTCATCGCCGCCATCTTGGTTGACGTTAACAAAATATTCCTCGTTATAGTTTCTATTGTTACGTCCTCCAACATGGCCACCACGTTATCTGAATGTATAGAAATTGATTGAAAACCAGCAAAAATATTTTAAATTAAATTAATTTGATTCCCCTCTGAACACCACAACATTTCAAACATTTTGGTTAGGTTTGAGTAATATAATTTAAATGTTATTTATAGGATTTCCGTTGGAAAGAGGAAGAACGGCAATCATCCCGTCTTCTAAAGAGGAAACAGTATGCAAAGAAATACGCTTTCGACCGTTTGCTTTTTACCCTGACAAACAAGTTCACGTACAACTCACAGTGAATCACATCAACACCTCCAATCCAAACTTCGTGCACGACGCCATGGCATCATGGGTAGAAAACGTCAACTTCAAGGGCTTTACGGCTTGCGTAACGACCGCTGGCCGCAACAACCGTCCTCGTGTTGCCATGGCGAGCGTTGATTGGTTCGCTTATCAGGGCGCACCTGCAGGAGGCGTGGCTGAAAGGACGAGAATCAGACAGTGGTGGACTGGCACTACTTGTGAAACTATCAACCTGCCTGTCGTAAGTAATCCGATTAATAACATAATTAGCGAAATAAGTAATGGTTACTGGCCTGGAGAGATGGGGGATGTGATTTATTCACAGAGTGGAAGGTTGACAAAGTGCTTATTTTTCACAATGGTGACGTTTCTAAGAATTCACCCTTCTCACGCGACGGCCATGTTGAGTCCCAGGAGAATAAAAACCTTTGTTTTTGCGGGCTAAACTCGTTCTGAATCTGCTCAGTGCGAGGCTAGCCACGCAAAATCTATTGTTTATATCCAACATGGCTGCTGTGTGAGAAGGGTGAATGGCGTTCATCGAGACATTTTCTTTTCGAAGCATGCAATGCATTAGTTGAGATGTCATAAAATATTGTGTACAGTAAGTCTCTTGAGAGGGATTTAAATTTCACAAATTTTAAAAATATTCAGAATGGTCGGGATTGAGTCTGAATGCAGAAGTCGTTTTGATCAGCCGTTGAGTTACGGGAGCTTATAATTAAGCGACTTAGAAACAAAAAAGTTTAACTTGTGCTCAACTACAAGTCATAGATGGAAAGCGTATGGGAAAATAACTTTGGAGGAGGATTACTGCATCTTGCAACGGAAACTAAACTGTGGAACAGCATAAGAATGTTATAGATGAAGCCAATAAAGGTGCGAACTCCTTGTATAGGGCTAAAGATTCACGTCTTTAATCTGATACCAAAACTCAATTGAATTTAGATTACAGTCGGTCGTAGCCTCCTTCGCACCCGTTCTTCGGGGCCACAAGTCGGTCGGTAATAAGCAAAAAAAATCTCTGAGAAATTTATGTGGAAGCACTAATCAAATTGTCACAAAAACTGTTGTAGTGCTTGAATTCTTTGAGGCAAAATACTTTAAACAAGTAATATGTGTTAAACATTTTGCCTCATCATTTTATGAACTAGGACTCTGTTGTGTATATATGTTGGGGAATTTGGTCGGTGCACATTTTACTTTTCAATCCAAGATGAAATAGTAAACCGCACAGGTTCATTCAATTTTCCAATAAAGTAACGGGCAATGAAGACATATATACTAAAGTTGTGATACTCATATATTATGTCTGTTTTATTTGTTTTGTATAAGTACGTAGTACTAAATCTTAGGGGAATTATTAGAGGAGAATATAAGGGGGAAATATTGGAAGGGAATATGTTGCATTGTTTATTCATTACGTTACATTGTCTGGTCAATGTTATCAGCTATTCTTCAACCCGACACTCCCTTAGGTATTCAAAATCGCTCCAAGCTTTGACACACTTGAGAATGGACAGGGGTTACGAGATAATCATTCCCCGCAAAGAACAAAGAAATCCGAGCTATGTGAAAAATAGGCTGACAAGAGACTTTCAATTAATTTCAAAGATATATACGGCAATAAAGGTTACACCATAACCAGTTTAATGTTTAGCGGGTATATTGTTTTTGTATATGCCAAATGATGAAGTTGGCACTCGGGATCATTATAATAACAAAGTGTTTCAAGGATATTCACTTGCTCAAACAAATTATACTACAGTGTCAAAAGGAAGCAATATCGAACGAAAATCAGTATCGACGAAGTACTTCGAATTTAGCTGGGTTTCAAATTTATGCCAAATTAAATCGTGTCTTAAGGTTGAAGAATTGTATTAAAAATGATTAGGACACAGGGTTACCAACAACATGGCTGTATGCTTGATATTTCATTCCAGGGTAAATTCCAGGGTGAGCCCACAGTTCTCGCGACCGCTGAGCACATCAGTGCAGCATTCCAGCACGATGCTGCCAGTCTGTGGATTGAAGACATAACAAGCACGTCTTTTAAAGCCTGTCTCAGAGAACTGCAGAATTTCGACGGCTTACATCAGGACATTCACGTGGTAGGTAACACTTTTTTCTACTTTGAATGATATCAATTTTAGTTATATACATTACTGAAAATAAATACAATTTAGAATTTGTTTTTGGTTGGGTTTAGCAAGCGTACGTTACTCGCTATGCAATAAACACTTTTAATGTCATTAAAATGACTGGCCCCGAGGGAAACAGTGGGATCTTCGAGGTTCATTTCCCGCCTTTAGCTAGCCAATGGCGACACATCACACTTTCCAGCTGTCACGATGTGATCACGTGGCGCGATAAATTGAATAGTCCAGTTTCGTCAACCTTTCCTATTCAAAAATTACCGCTGAATGCAATGACTACCGACGCATATACGCAGGGTTAGCCTCATTCTGAAAAACGTGAAACTACAACAATACGCAGAGTTGTGAATAGACCACCTCGCTGGTATTTATGAATGTTTAACTTCAGAATGAGGCTAACCCTGCGTACATGCGTCTGTTGTCATTGCATTCAGCGGTAATTTTCGAATACGAAACTGGACTATTGTATCCCGCGAGTAAAAGCACGAAATCCTTGCCATGTAATGAATAAACACTTAATGACTGGCCCGAGGGAAACAGTGAGTTTTATTTCCCCGAGCCGAAGGGACAGTCATTAAGTGATTTGTTATATAGACATAAGTTTTACTATCTGATACGAGTGAGGTTTGTCGTCTTCTCTTCGGCCGGAACCTGCTTTTCAACTCAGAAGATGGTATGATGTGTCGCGCGCGCCACTGGCTAGCTAAAGGCGGGAAATATTTGTTTACCAAAACATATAGATCTTAATCAAAAGCTGACCATTTTTCGTCGAAATAAAGCGATCAAACTGGACCAGCTCCAAATAAACAATTTATATCTTTATCAAGCGCGCGCGAGAGAAATTGTTAGCTAAAAAGGGATGCAAGAAAGACACACAACGATACTAAAAATGCCGTAGCAATGCTGGCATCGTTTTGTGTTGAAAAGCAGCTTCCCGAAGAGAAGACGACAAACTTTGCTCGTATCAGGTAGGCCCTGTATTTATGCACAACTTTGCCTTGAAGAGCATATGAAGCGAAAATTAAGTTGAGCTAATGTTAAAATGCTTTCGATATGAGGAATAAAGTTTCAGAGATATTCAGGTTTTTGTAATATGCAAATGAGATGACCTATGACGTCATATTGTTTACATAGCCTGGAGACAAATCACAAAATGAAGAATATCTCTACAAGTATTGGATAAAATCTATTGAAACTTTGCACATATGTGGTACTATGGAAAATATAATGTTGTAAATTATAATGTTGCCATGGAAACACTCTGGCCCCAGGCTTCCACTACAAATAACACAAACTTCCCTAAATTCTCCTTTTTCAAAAACAATTTTTTGGTGTGGGTCCCAAATAAGATTTGGGACAATATAGGCATTGTTTTTGTAACAAGGAAAGAAATTGGAATTTTATGTTCAAGGTGAAAGGTGCGTGTGGCCATGAGAGTTTTTTGGCAACACCATAATTTGCACACTGATGTGTACTTTGCATAGTGTCATACATGTGCAAAGTTTCTGTAATTTTTATTCAATACTTGTAGAGATATTCTTCATTTTGTGATTTGTCTCCAGGCTATGCAAACAATATGATGTCAAGGTCATCTCATTTGCATATTACAAAAACCTGAATATCTCTGAAACGAGATGAGATGATGACAAACGGAAAATGTCATTATTCCTCATTTCGAAAGTATTTCAACATTAGATCAACTTAATCAGTGAGTTTTGTTTCCCCTCGATCCTCGATGTTCCCCTCGACTTCGTCTCGGGAACATCGAGGATCTCGGAGAAACAAAACTCACTGCCAGTCATTAAGAGGGTCTGAATGGAGTTAACTGACAACTGACAAATGACGATATTTTTACTGACAACTGACAACCGAAAAATAACTGACAACTGACAAATTTGGTTTTTGTGGGTCAAACATTGTACATTTTCTCTAGTAATGATTAACTAGGGCTAACTGACAACTGACAAATGGCCAACATTTTAACTGACAACTGACATTCAGACCCTCCATTAAGTGTTTAGTAATTCACACGTGCGTTTCTTGTCAGTAAAGAAACTTTTCCACCAGACACCACTCGGCAGAATGCCGTTTAAACTGCAAGAATTCAATTTAATTCAAACGTTTTGGACAAAGGATTAATTTTAAATTGAACGTATTTTATTATTCTTTAGAGTTGGATGGCTTTCGAGGATCTTCATCGTCCACTGTTTACAGAAAAAGGAATGACCTTCTTTCCCAACACTGGACAGCCTTCAATGAGATACAATGGTGCATTTTGTAAGGTAATGAAACTGAACTACATACAGTGTTTAAGTTGTCTGATTTTAAATAGGATTGTCTGATATTGTGTGGTTCAAATACGTTCCTTTATTCGATGAATAAATAAGATAACAAGACATCTGTTAAAAAAAATATAAATATTACAATGCCAAGCAAGCGCTAAAGGAGATTATATATATGCTATAGATGCTTGAAAGAAATATTTCATGAAGGTAATATAGGCACCAGCATCAGACACTAGAGGTAATTATGAGTTACACGAAAACATAAACACGGCACATTACAAACTGACAAAAGGCCTTTTGTGTGATGACGTCATACTTTTGTGACCAGCACCAAGCCTCACTTTGGTGTTCCGAGGAAATGTTGTATCAAAGTGAGGCTTGGTGGTGATCACGTGACATCATCATGCATTAAGGCCTATTATAAAAGTACTGGAACAGTAACTATTAAATACATAGTAACACTGATATCTTAATTAAAAGAACAGTAATAACCATGGTAAAAGCAGCCGGTTAACGATGATATTTGACATTAGGGATGAAACTTACGTATTTATTATTTCAGCTGCGCTCTTGTCTCTCTTAAAGTGCCTCTGAACCCTTTTGCAATTTATATATATATGAAACTTTGAAAGGCTTTGAGTACTTCTGCAAAGAAATTTTTGGCTTACAGAGAATACTCTATGTTCTAGGCTTGTTTGAAATGGTGCAAATGTGACCTCTCCTGACCCATTACCGTGTAAGAAAAAGCCTGGGTCGATTCCTTATCTTACGTCACCTCATTAATGCATTATTGTCCATGGCGCCTTTCTATCACAACATCATCGATATATAGAGAATATACACAGTCTGTGAGTTGTTAGTAAAGATAACAGTTATTTTAGACAAAATGCTGAAGTTATTGCAAAGTCGAATGAATTGGATGACGTAAGATCAGGAATCGACCCAGTCTTTTTCTTGCAATTGCATGGTCATGGGTCAGAAAGGTCACATTTTCACCATTTCAAAAAAGCCTAGAACATAGAGTATTCTCTGTAAGCCAAACATTTCTTCGCAGAAGTACTCAAAGCCTTTCAAAGTTCCATATATAAAAAAATTGCAAAAGGGTTTAGGGGCACTTTAACAACAGAGACAATATAATAATCATATCTCGGAATCATATAGGATAAGCTGTTTGTCTTTCTATAACAGGACGTGAAGTACTCCAGATCGTATAGTCACGTGCCTGCTGTAGTACTTTCAACCAATCACGCGTCGTCTTCTGGTAGTTTGAGTCCAGCTTGCAACGGAGTATCCACGTGGAACGAGGTTTGATATCTTAAATGTGTTGCTTTTATCTTGTTTATTTATGACAAAAAGAACATCAAGACCTTCATGACAAAGAGAATTTTAAAATCCTTAAGCAGTTTTTTTAAGCATCCTCTTCACAAGTATGTGCACACCAGTTAAAAAAATCTATTATATGTTACAGTGCCTGTCGCAGGCTAACTATTCTCAAACTTAATTCATAGTTTGTTTCTGATTCACTGTAACATGTCTTGCTGGCGACCCCTTATTTCTTAGTGGAGTATCCATTGCAATAATCGAAATAAATTCTCAGCTTGACTTGCTTCCGCTGTCTTTTTTTTGCTTTACATATTTAACGCTTAACGTTAATATCGGTTTTCGAATCGTTCGTTTATGACTGGTACGCACGCTCACTTAGCTAAGTACAAAACAACGCATAAAAATATTATTTTAAAGTCTCTTTCCTCGTTTCATTTTAAACAAATAGATTCAACGACCAATGACAGACTGTCTAAAACAGCTACTGAAAGTATCTCATGTGGAATTATTTCTAGAAAAGTGGCCCACGGACAAATGTAAAAAATGTCAGCAGTTTTCGCTTATCACATACGCAGTAGAATCTTTAGTATGCAGAATATTCATTTGGTGCACACTTTCGGATACCTTATCATCATGCTCATTTCCATATTGAGTTTTCTTATAGTTGTGACTCTTGAGCTTGCTCTAAGACTGGGAATCTGCAGTAAGTATGTTCACAAATGAATACGCTCAGTTCAATATGGTGTTTGTTGCCCATACTTTGAAAAGGAGTTTTCTTCTCCAAGTTATGATTAGTAAAGTTGGCCTTTTTTATGGAATGAGGTACGGGACCGATGGTTTGTATGGCTGCTCTTGTAAAACTGAAAATACAGTGGCATCGAAGTACCGCTGCTCAAAGTCATTGCTGCCGCAGCGAGGGAGCCTGTGGCTACCGATATCGTACAAGGCCTTTAAATAAATTAAGTCATATATTTTTTGTCCTCCAGTACAACCGCGTGATTTGTTAGCTGCAAAGGGCCTATTAGCCCGTGATGACGATTTCGGGGAAATTTTATACAAAAGTTTCGAAGTTTCGAAATATGAATATTTAATCAGCCATGTTAAGGCATGGGTTTGACCTTGTTGCTGAACCCCCAGCAAAGATTTAACGTTTCCTTGTCTTACTTTACTGATAGTTAATATTTTTCAATTATAACTTAAAGTAGCATGCGTTGTTAAATTATTTTATTATCGGCGGAGATTTTTAAAGGATTTGGAACGCATTTGGAAATATATGTAAAGAGGAAGAATATATTTAAAATCTGTATTCGTTTTCGAGCCATTTCGCGCTTGATCTCATACATTTACACTAAACACGAAAAATAATAAAATCCTAAAAAGAGAAACCATGCAGATTGTTTTATTCAATGAACAAACTGAATTGCATCAATTAGGAACTTCATCTTACCACCGGTGTTATTTTTTTGGGGGGAGGGGTGGGGGGGGGGGGGGGGGGGGGGGGGGGGGGGGGGGGGGGAGGTTAACAGTCACAGTACAGCGGAAATTCGCCATTTTTATATCCGCATGCATGTCACACTTTTCTGGCGATGTTTAATTTAGTAGTTATTGAACAGGAAATCTCGATTAAAGGAAATTAAAGCTACATGTATCAAGCATGCCACATTACTTATAATTATTGTTATTACTTACAGTACTTGAACACGACAGGCCTTCGTATTTGTGTCAAAGAGCTGTACACTACAAAATACGAACCGCTAACAGTGAACTACCTGCTGCTGTCCGGTAATTGAGCAATTAGATATGTAAACGCTTAAGTAGTTGGTTGGGTGAAGTAGCTTCGAGTGGCTAATTTTATATATATATTTAGGATAACTCGGTCGTCGTATATTGGCAAACATTGGCTGCTAGTCAGCCGCCGTCTATCATACAAATAGAGTGTGTCCGCGGAAATTTGATGTTCTTAAAAAACATATAAGCCCGAGAACGCATATATGCTAGTTTTAAGAACATCAAATTTTCTATTTGTCGTTATTGTTCCAGTCACAAGCAAAGGAAAGAGTTGAGACGGTTTGCAAATCTGTCCGAACGGCAAGATTGAGTCAAGCTTTTGGAGGAAACGTTCAGAAAAGAGAAAGAAGACTTCGAGTAACACGTCAGTCTCAATATGTAGAGGCAAAAGAGCAGCATTTTTGGATATTAAAAATATCTATATAAGAATTTTCTGAGTAGATTAAAATAAAGCAAAATAAAGTGATGGCTGGTTTATTTAACAATGATTCCGCTAAAACTATACCGAGTCGAAAACCGAAAAAGAATCGCTAAAAACGTTCTCTAGTGTCTTGATATTAATACAGAATATAAAATAATGAAAAACTACCATTCAGCCAGTTCATTTTACAGCGATGTAACTTTATTGTCTACTCATTTGTTTGGATGCGAAAGTACATTGTCAGGGAACAACGAACAAACTTACTTCGATGAATTGTCCCAAGCATTGGCACACATTCTAACAGCAATAAGCCAATACCAGGAGATTCGGCTGACAATTCATTCCATAGAAAAAAACGATGAATTTCCAACCAACCAGACCTTAACATGCTTGAGTCCGGTTTACACAACAAGCGTTTTAGGCACGGCACTTCTAACTTGGGACGGCACTCCTAACTTGGGCACGACACTCCTAACATGGGCACCGCAGTCCTAACTTGGGCACCGCACTCCTAACTTGGACACGGCATTCCTAATTTGGGCACGGCACTCCCAACTTGGGCACGGCCCTCCTAACTTGGGCACGGCACTCCCAACTTGGGCACGGCCCTCCTAACTTGGGCACGGCCCTCCTAACTTCGGCACGGCACTCCTAACTTGGACACGGTACTCCTAACTTGGGCACGGTACTCCTAACTTGGACACGGTACTCCTAACTTGGGCACGGTACTCCTAACTTGGACACGGTACTCCTAACTTGGGCACGGTACTCCTAACAGGCGGGCCGAGACTCCTTTAACAGGTGTTAGGGTGTCAGCACCCCTACATTTTCAAGCACGCGTACCCGGAACATTTCCATTTACACGACAAAAATAAGGGGTGCCGTGCCCGAAAATATTTGCCATCCGCACCAAAATCTAGGAGTGTCGTGTCCAAATGTTTGTCGTGTAAACGACACTTCTATGATTGCACCATTGCCAATAGTTCATATCATTTTCGATTCCACCGAAAGCTATTCAGCCATATCAGGCTTCCAACCAATGTATGAACCTTTAATTCATTTTGGCTTTAACGAAGCTACTCAAAACGAAATGACTTGCAGTTTGAGAACGGTATTGATGCTATTTTTCTTGAGACCAAGATTTGAATAAGCATTTCGTTGAGCAAAGAGATCAATTTCTTGTTGTGCACTCAGCTTAATTAATTATGCGATATGTTTTGGCGCGCTTGATGTATTGAGAATTTTATATTTCATCAACAACAAAAACACTGCTCCGGCTTAAATTGTCGTGGTTATATTATAAAGGAAATGTTAAAAGCCACAGCTGTGTATCTATCGTGTTATGGACGCACTTGGAAGGTTGCCTAAGCACCGTTAAGAAGTTAGAGCCTCGGCTTTGCCTCGAGCGACTCTCACGCTTCTGTCGTGCTTAGAAATCTTCCGCGTGCGTCAATAACTCGATGAATGCACGCTTCACGTTGACACATAAAAATACTCAGCCGTATTTAAAAAAATCTTTTTCAAAATGTCCACCTTTTTCATTAGGTTTGCTATAGGCTTTAGATTTCTTCAGAATTAAGATTATGAAACCAGTACAAAAGAGAAATAATATGGGTTTTGTTTTGATATCCCTATATATTTAAATTTTTCTATCTTCGTTAATCAGGATCTCTTTATTTCTTTTTCAAGACATCTGTTCTCCTGGATGGAGTTACTTTGATGGGATCTGTTTCAATACAACCTCCTCGTGTGATACCTGGACGAACTCCGAGAGTCGTTGCAGATCAGCAGGCGCCAACCTTGCCACCATTCGGTCCCAGAGAGAAAACGTTTACGTACAACACAGACTCAACGGAGAGAAAGGATGGATTGGTCTGAACGACAGAAGTGTAGAAGGTGACTTCTGGTGGTCCAGTAATATGCGCGTGAACTGGACCTACTGGGCTGCCAATCAGCCGAATGACTTTAACAACCAAGACTGTGTGCATACTCTAGGTGTACGGCATGGGTATCGCTGGAATGACGTGCCGTGTACTGGCTGCCAAAACTACACGTGTTCAAAAGGTAAATACCTTCATGTCATTGAAAGCTGCAGGGGTTAGAATTGCCTCTTTTCGAGAATAATGTGCTTCGCAAGATTCCATTGATTTAGGGGGTTGGTCTGAATCACTAACAAATGAGTGAGACATTAAGAACCGCTATAGTTACGTTTAGGTCAAAGGGGTTAGGCAATGAGCGAGATTGCGAGCGGCTCTGATGGTATTTTCCGGAATATAATTGTGGGTTTCCTGTGGTGCGCGGTCGAGGTGAAAGGGAGTGGATCGGTGTAAACGACTCGCAAATTCTGGCCACAACAAACACAAGCCAAAAATTTAATATGTTATAAGTCATAAAAGGCCGTACCCCCTGTAACAGATGTTTTTGGTGAGACTAAACAAAATCAGGGCGCCCCACTCAGTTTGTCATGCCTTACCAATAAATAACCGGTCCCTAAGGTCTTTGTCATTTATCTATAACCCCTTTAACTGAAGTAAAACATACTTAGACGCATTCAAAATACTATAGTCTATATATTAGTTTGAATCAAACATATCAATATCGTCGTCTTCTTCAACTTTGTTATAAGATTTGGATGAATGTCACGGTGTCAGACACGGTTGCCATGACGATGCCAGTTGTACCAATTCCTATGGTTCGTACTCGTGTCACTGTAACACTGGATATTCAGGGAATGGAAAGAACTGTACAGGTACCTATATTTGCAGTAGTTACTTGACCTATAGAATGAGTGTTATTCCACAGTCAGTTTTCATGACGTAACAAGGACAATGTATGGAGTTAAGTAGCGCGACTGTTGTTCTCATATATACATCTATCTATCTATATTTTATTTTAACAATAATTAGCAAAAATAGAATTAAAATTGTAAGATAATCTCTGCACCAACACGTCAACGCTCGCTATCGACCAATAAGAGCGCGTTTCACACTGTTTATTATAAAATTCCTGATATAGGAGGAGGTTCGAAGGTCTGCGCAGTTTTAGACCTCCAGTGTACATAAAGTTCGATGAAGCGTTTTGTTAACCAAGTGATTTGGATCAAAGTATTATGATTTTTATTGTTAAATTTAAGATAGACCTTACCTCTCACTCCCTGTCTATATGCAGACGACACCCAAATCTTTACAAATTCGTTTAATTTAATGAAGCTGATCTTGCCTCTAACTTAAATTCAGATGTTGATAATATACGTAATTGGCTTGCTGTAAACAAACTACAGTTTCATCCTTCAAAGACGAAGCTTATGATTATTGGCTCTGCATTTAATCTTAATAACAAAATCGAGGAAATATCAAACAATGTATTTATAGACAATGCTGGAGTCGCTCGGGTGGGCTCACACAAATGTCTTGGAGTAGAAATTGCTGAGAGACTAACCTTTCAAAATCACATTGATAGCATTTGTAAGAAGGCGAGTGCAGGGATTGGTGCCTTGAGGCGAATTAAGCCCTTCGTGCCAATCACTTCACTTGAATGTATATACAAAGCCCTAGTACAACCATATTTTGATTACTGCTCCCCTTGTGGGATACCTGCGGCAAAGGCCTTAAAGTGCAACTAACCCCTTTTGCAATTTTTATACATATGAATCTTTGAAAGGTTTTGGGTACTTCTGCGAATAATTTTTTGGCTTACATAGGATACTCTATGTTCTATGCTTGTTTGAAATGGTGAAAATTTGACCTTTCCTGACCCATGACCGCGTAAGAAAAAGACTGGGTCGATTCTTGATAGAACATAGAGTATCCTATGTAAGCCAAAAAATTCTTCGCAGAAGTACCCAAAACCTTTCAAAGATTCATATGTATAAAAATAAAAATTGCAAAAGGGGTAAGTTGTACTTTCGTGCGGCAAGAGTAATTACTGGTGCAGGCTATGAAACTCGCTCAGGAGATATACTTGATTGCTTAGACTGGAAAACTCTCCAAGAAAGACAAATTAAAATTAAATCGACATTAATGTATAAAATTCTGAATAATCAATCTGCACCATACTTAAGAGAATCATTTATAAGACTTTCTGAAAGTAAAATTCAATATAATCTAAGAAACCTTGACACGGACCTAGCACTTCCAAAGCCAAAAACCAACTATCTAAAGCGCAGCTTCAAATACAGCGGTGCTATGCTTTGGAACAGCCTACCGGATAAGGCTAAGAAGGCAAATACATTAGCTCAGTTTAAACATAATATTGCCTCCATGCCTGACACTGAGTTATGCTGATTATTTTCATTTTTATTCGTCAGTCTTTAAAAAAAAATGTAAGCTTAATATGAGCCATCGTTAATTCATACCATTCACGAATCTTGTATATATATATACACCAATCTTTGTACGCCCCACTTGGAAATCAGCTCGCGGGTCAACATTCAGTGTTGTAGTTGTAGTGGCTAGCGTATCAAAATAAAGTATATGTATGTATGTATAGACAACCAAGTAAGTTTCTTGTTTTTGCTTCCATACTATTTTACGTACGAGGATGATAGAAGCAGTTTTGGTAGAACGGTGCTTGACTAAGGATGAACATTACAAAACTTGGACTGTAATCTTATCGGGCTGTTTTGTTTAGGGGTTTATCGGCTCAGTAGTACTGGAGCTCAAACTATTCTATGGGCGAGGATGGCAGAAGTAGTTTTCGTAGAACGGTGCTTGAGAAAGGATGAACATTACAAAACTTGGACTGCAATCTTATCGGGCTGTTTTGTTTATTGGTTTATCTCAGCTGTATTGGAGCTCAAACTTCTCAGACTTCTTTAGTCTCTTGTTCTCCCTCCTGCTCCTCCCTCTTGTTTCATTTCATGTCACTGCTCGACTCAAGTTCTCTCTCTTTCTTCTTTCTCTCTTACGGTGCCTTCTTATTTCGAATAAAAAGGAATGTCTAGTCTCTGAGCTGAGCATCTTATTTTATAGACATCAACGAGTGTTCAATATCCTCACCATGTGATCACAACGCCACTTGCACCAACACAAAGGGTTCATACATCTGTCAGTGTAACGCGGGATACACCGGAGATGGACTCACCTGTACAGGTAAATGACCAACAGCCAGTTTGTTGCCCTGATTCAAGCATTTCTCAGTATGATGTCTATATACAATATTATATATAATATTATCCAATATTATATATAAGCTAATTAATTACGGTATCAAAGGTAAATCCCACAACTGGTTTAGATCATACTTGCAATCTAGACAACAAAGAGTTTTTGTAAATGGAGTATTTTCTGATCAATTAACCTTATCCTATGGTGTACCACAGGTTCAGTTCTAGGCCCTTAACTTTTTCTGTTATATGTAAATGACTTTCCAGCGTCGACAACTTATTTTTCTGTCCGTATGTTTGCTGATGATACATCGGTTACTGTTGCTGGACCTGATTTAGATTTAATTATACCTAATATAAATAGCAACGTAAGTGATTTGTATAACTGGTTATGTGCCAACAAACTCACTTTGAACATTGAAAAAACTAATTATTTCATATTTCAACCTCGACAAAAACAATCATATATATCCTCCTTTAAAAATAGCCAATAAACCTATAAAAAACTGTCACAGTATCAAATATTTAGGTTTTTACATTGACACCCACCTTACTTGGTCAGAACATATTGAATATTTAAATGATAAACTTAGTAAAAATATTAATGTTCTCATTAAGTGTACAAAATATTTACCCTTCAATAGCCTTCTAAATTTATATTATTCACTAATTTACCCATTTATAAGCTATGGCTGTATAATTTGGGGAAACAACTATGACAGTCCGTTATCTATCCTAGCTAAACTTCAAAATAAGGTTATTCGTGTTATATGTGATGTTCCTATAAGAGAGCATATCACTCCATATTATATTAAACTTAATGTACTTAAACTTCCTGACATAGTTAAAATGAATACATGTCTTTTCATTTATGAATGTATGAACGAAAGCAAAAGCTGTTATATTAATATGAAATATGTCTCAGAACAACATTCTTACCAAACAAGAAGCTCTACAAATCAATTTTTTTACATTGAAGGATATCGATTAAATTTGAGAAAATTTTCTCCCACAGTAATAGGTCCTTATTATTGGAATAACTTACCTCTTCGAATTAAAAGCATTCATTCCAGAAAACAACTAAAAAAAGCTATTTTTTCTCACTACCTTTCCCAATATTGATATTTACTATGCATTATTTTGGCAGAAATGTTCCTTCTAATTTTTCTAGTAATAATTATCACAGATTAAAGGGCATCGTATTTAGGTAACTATTTGATGCCCTTACACCAATGATTAATGTTGAGTGTGAGGTATCGTTTTCCTATTGTAGTATGTGTATGTATTTTATTGTCTGTTATTTAATGTTATACTGTATAAATTTGTAAATCATGGTGTAAAATAAACTCAAACTCAAACTCAAAATACAATATTAATCTTTTTTTAGATGTGAACGAGTGTACAGAACATTCTCATGAATGCGACTCTAGTGCGATATGTACCAACACACAGGGATCCCACTATTGTACTTGTAACAGTAGTTACTTTGGAAACGGAACTACGTGCACTCTGTTACAACACAGTAAGTGAAATGTCGGGCATGTTCTGTTGACAATATAATACGTAACTCTGCTGACTGTACGATGAAAGAAAAATAGTGAAAACTGAATGAGGCCGAAGAATAGGAAATATTGACTTCATCGTACAGTTAACAAGTGCATGCATATATATTTATCAACAAAACACAAACGTAAAGTCTCTAACTTTTAATATTCAAACTGAGCGCACAGAAGTGCTTCAGTTAGGCACAGTTTTCTTATCCTGGTTTATTGAAATCTTACTGTTAATGCCTTTAGATGGACTCGAATCGTCCAGAATCCTCAGTGATTACGGTAACGGAAACTACTTCAAGAAGTTGTACGACTACCTGAGACCGGTCTTACAGAACTCAGCTACGAGCCGCTGGACTAGATGCTGGCGGGCACAAACAGATGGCTGGGCTGTGTCGACGTTCCACTCACTGTGCGATAACAAAGGTCCCACGTTAACCATAATACGTGTGGGTAGCTACGTGTTTGGTGGATACACAGATGTGTCCTGGGACAGTAAGTAGCACATAAATCATTAGGTAACTCTATAATAAGGGTCTGATGGTAACCACGGTAACCATAGTACGTGCATGTGGGTAGCTACGTGTTTGGTGCATACACAGATAAACACATACATATTAACTTCACAGTAAGGGCTACAGAGTTCGTATAAACATTCAGTCATAAAATACCATTGTCACTCATTAAGTAATAACTATCATCCCTCTGGTCACTTTTTGTGGCTTGTTTAATGTTAAACCCTGGTACCCTCGCAGTCATAAAATACCATTGTCACTCATTAAGTAATAACTATCATCCCTCTGGTCACTTTTTGTGGCTTGTTTAATGTTTAACCCTGGTACCCTCGCAGTCATAAAATACCATTGTCACTCATTAATGAATAACTATCATCCCTCTGGTCACTTTTTGTGGCTGGTTTAATGTTTAACCCTGGCACCCTCGCTTGCTTTCTTCACTGCACTGTAATTTGAATTTCAAATTTCGAGTTTCAAAGGAG
The DNA here is from genome assembly GCA_030867875.1 of Actinernus sp. WN-2022. Classification (NCBI taxonomy): domain Eukaryota; kingdom Metazoa; phylum Cnidaria; class Anthozoa; order Actiniaria; family Actinernidae; genus Actinernus; species Actinernus sp. WN-2022. Next base: position 28,529,257 of record JAOWCC010001210.1, read on the forward strand.
TGTAAAGAGGAGGGGCTATTATACCGGAACTGCGCGTTTAACAAGTAAACTTTTTATTATTAATATATGTTTCAAATAGTCCCGATTTTAGGGGTTAAGGTCTGAAATAGGAAAGATATAAAAGTAACGTATTTTGGTCCCTACAGGGAAACATTTTCATGTTAGAAAAATGGGAACGAAGATAGTCAAGCCAAGAAGATAGCAACTCAGATTTGACACTTTAGTTGTATGAGGTATATGTATTCATTAACTATAATTATTATTATTGTTGTTGATGATGTTGTTGCCGTCACTGTTACTGATGATGTAACATAGTCAAGCCAGAAGATAGCAACTCAGATTTGACACCTTAGTTGTATGAAGTCTATGCATTCATTAACTAATGTATTATTGTTGTTGGTGGTGTTTGTGTTGTTGTCAAGCCAAGAAGATTGCAACTCAGATTTGACACCTTAGTTGTATGAGGTCTATGCATTCATTAACTATAATGTATTATTGTTGTTGTTGTTGATGTTGTTGCCGTCACTGTTACTGATGATGTCAGTTGTTGCTGCCATCATCGACATTATTATCTTCAGCATCATTATTAACATCAACGATTGAAACTCCTTACATTTAATAATAATAATAATAATTCCTAACGATAATCATAGAAATAATACAATCATTAAATAAATAAATAATTAATTAATTAATGTTCGGTATCTAGCGCCTAGTTGATGGCATAAAAGCCAGCCTATCTTATGTAATTTCACCCAACTAGATTAAATTTTTGGGTTAACGCTCGCGCAAATGAAGTTCAGGGGGGGTTAAGCCGTTTTGAAATTTTGCTTTGCCTGTCATTTCCCCCCCTGAACTTTCATGTCAACTAAATAAAGAAGACTCCCTGCAGTTTTCCATGGGAAACATTTTGGTGAAAACCCCATGTCTCTACGATGTTCCTTTCTACCCGTAAAAATCCATCGCCCTTTCCGTTTTGGCCGCAAAGCATGCTGGGACAGTTTCATTTGCTATTTCCGAGTCCAAAACTGGATGAAATAACGTTGCAGCGTTAAAATCATAGTTTTGGTAGTAAACACGAGGAACACAACCTATTGGTTGCAAATTTGGGGTAAGGTATGCGAACGTTGCAAAACTGAGGGGGGAGGGGTGGAAAATCCTATGCCTTTCCTGTTAATAATGGAACCCTCCCCCATTAGAAGTGGCTAGAATGAAGTTGCAGCTTAAAAATAATGGTTTTGGTAGTAAACACGACGAACACAACATATAGGTTGCAAATTTGGGGTAAGAAATGCGAACCTTGCAAAACTGAGGGGGGAGGGGTGGAAAATCCTATGCCTTTCCTGTTCATAATGGAACCCTCCCCCATTAGAAGTGGCTACAATGAGGTTGCAGCTTCAAATCACAATGGATCAAGTGATGTGGCAGAGTTAAAACCATGGTTTCTGTACTCGACGCGACAACTGCCACGCGGCATGAACTGCGGATGGCTGTCGGGTCGCGAGCTTGTGATGACATTCCATGCACTTCGATTTAAAATAACAATCGTTTCAAGGAGAAACTTTTTCGGCGGATGTTTAGGCCACTTATTTCCACAACAAGTGCTCCAAAATTCCACTTGAGCCTTAGTAGGTGGAAAATAACCAGACACCCATGATCACTACCATGCAAGTTGCATGGCAACTACCCAAAACGCACTATGACCTAGCTAGCGTCTAACACACGTGTTGGATTATCGTTAGCGGTATCCACTAGTAATAATAATAATAATAATAATAATAATAATAATAATGGCCATATTTATATAGTGCCATATCACCACAGTCTCATGGCGCTTTACAATTACTGATATCCTGTCAGTGAGGTCACAGACTGCTATACGGCGCTGATAGCTGCCACGCAGTTTACTTTTTTTTAGTGTGTGGTTAGTACAATGGCCAGGCTGCTGTACCGGGTGACAATCCCCTGCTCTTTTTCGAGTAGCACAGCAGGTTCTTTCACGTCCCCTTCAAATACCGATTAGAAGTAGAAGGAGACAAGGCCAACTGCTTCGTGTATATGTCCCTGCCCAAGGACGCGGCTGGGATTCGAACCCCCGACCTCCCGCACTCTAGACCGTGCTCTACCAACTGAGCTAAAAATGTTATTTTAAGAATTATCGGAAATTGTCATTAGTTAGAATTAATAATGTTTTTGTTTGTGAAATTATCGGCAATGTTCTTTTTTCAGATTTATTTGATTTTAACTGATCAATTTTTCCGATTTTATTCTATAAGTACTGAGATTTATTCACAGAAATGACAGTGATGAAACAGTCGTTCTGTTTTTAGGCAGAGCCAATAAGCGACGCGAACGATGAAATTTCACTAGTGAAAAGACATCGTTCGCGGCTTCTGATTGGACGAACGATGTTTCTTCACTAGTGAAAAATGATCGTACAGGAAACTACGTCATCCTTGGCGCGAAAGCTGGCAAGCCGCCTTTGATCAAAGTTCAATATGTCGGAAAGATTTGTTGACGCCGGTTCGGTTGCTGATTTTATTTCAGGACAAGAAAACAAAGCCACTGTACAAAAAACACGAGACATAAAGCTTCTTCAAAAGTTTTTAGAAACCAAGAATGAGCTTAGAAAAATTGAAGAAATTCCAGCTGTGGAGCTGAACGAATACATGTGTGAGTTTGTCATTTCGGTCAGGACAAAAGATGGGAAAGACTACGAGCCTTCTTCGCTCCGAAGTTTATTAGCAAGTTTTGAGCGACACCTGAAGAAGAAAAGCTACTCCGCCAGTATCATGAATGACCTCGTATTTGAGAAGACAAGGAAAGTCCTTCTCTCCAAACAGAAAGAGCTAAAGAAAAAAGGAAAAGGAAATAAGCCAAACGCTTCGGTAGCTTTAACTAGAGATGACGTCAATACGCTATACGAAAAAAGGCCTTCTTGGTACACGAAATACTGAAGCGCTTCTGAACACACTCTGGTTAAATAATACCATACATTTTGGACTCAGAGGCTGTAAAGAAAATAGAGATATGTGCTGGGGTGATGTAAAGTTGAAGAAAACGGGCGGCAAGGAGTTTTTGGAGTTTAATGAAAGACAAACGAAAACAAGAACCGGTTCAGACTGCCGTGATGTCAGGGCAATGCCGCCTAAAATGTTTGCTACTGACGGATCAGAAAAAGATCCTGTAGTGGTCTACAAGCTCTTCGCTCAGAAGAGACCTGAGAAAATGAAGGAAGACGATTATCTAGCTGTCAATAACAACTTAAAGGCAGATTCGCTTGAAACGAAAGACTGGTTCAAGTGTAGTCCTGTTGGCATAAACAAACTGAACAGTCTCATGAAAACTATATGGCTCAAAAAGCAGGAATCAACAACGACCGCCTCCGAAATCACAGCAGTAGAAAGACTATGATTCAAACTCTAAGCGATAATGATATTCCACCGACTCATATCGCTCAACTATCAGGACATAAAAACTTAAAGAGCATAGAAAACTACAGCAAAGTGTCAACAAAACAGCAAATGCACATGTCCAAAGTTCTTAGCACTGCTATAGCTGGTACAGCAACAAAGACATCCTCGTACGAAACTGCTAATATTAATCCAGCCATATCTCCATCCACTTCTGACTCACAGCAATCGATGGCTTTATTCAGCGGGGCTGTCATTCAAGGTGGCAATTTTACCATCAACATACTCACTCGCTCGAGGACTCGCTCGTTCGTTTGTGATTCTTTCACAACTCGTGAATAAAAATCGTACGCGCTCACCAACCATGAAGTAATCTCTATGTCTAGTGCAATATGGGGCTAACATACATTACATAATTGTTTATTACTCGGGCTGCATGTGGCAGCGCCGAGTCTTAAAATGCAAGTCGTTATTATTATTTTATTTATTTCATGTCAGACGGCTTCTGCGCATGCGTTAAAGGTCACATTCCAACCAATCAGATTGCACTGTGCTGGTCACGCAAACAAAGGTTAGATTTCCTCAGGCGCGCTCAGATAAGAAAGCTCAAAGCTCTCAGACGAGGCGAGACAAGGAGATATCAATTTCAAATAGTCATTGTCAGAAATCTATTCCATCGTCGGTGGGCAATTATGCAATACAACCTAAATTTGGGTCAGGTCCATGTTTTACGACAGAATAACCAGAGTCTTTCTACTGGATTCGGAGAGCTCGAGACATTATACAAGTCTGCTAATATGGGGAAAACTGAAACAAAAAATGAACTTTGACGGCAGAAACCCTCATATTTGAGCCAAGCGGAATATTTACATGATCCGCTAAGATTTTTACAAATCTAATTAGTTAAGCAGATGTACGCAGTATATGCCAACTGAAATGCTGTGCTCGTTTTGTGGTTACGGCTCAGTGGGGCAACTACACGAACAAGAAGCATGAACTGCCAGCAAAGAGAGAGGAATTGATCGGAGACGTTAAATTAATTTCATCTTCAAATTATCTCATGTGGCCCGAGTGAAAGGCCAGATGGGCTCTTTTCTACTTTCAACACACAGTCGCTAAACTGTACGAAATCTCCAAGAATAAATCCCTAATGTCCAAACTAACGGGGAAAACTGAAAGAGGAAATCCTTGTGAGAAATCGACGTACATATGAAGCTATATAAGTTATCATCGACTATATGGGAGTCAAACATCGAGCTGCTATGAAACCGCTTGTGACAGTTTGTTTACGCACTTTCATGACAAACGAACGTTTCTACTTTCGACACAACGGTCGCTAAACTGTACGAAATCTCCAAGGATATATCCCTAATGTCCAAACTAAAGGGAAAAACTGAAAGAGGAAATCATTGTGACCAATCGACATAAATATGAAGCTCCAGAAGTAATTATTGAATACATGAGAACCCATAGAGAAAACCGATAATAATGAACACGGTATTAGTTTCACCGACATTTGTGGCGTAACTGAACTCGCACTACAGCATAGCTTGAAATACTGTACGAAAACTCAAGAAATCTTCCATAGAATGTTCTATTTTTTTTACAGCTGAGAACTGTATTATTAAACATAAGAAATAAAACAATGGTGCCATTTGAAGAATTATATCATGTCAAAAGTGCAAACGAAGAAATATATATCTACGGACGCGAGCAGCTCGATCGTTTCACTTTGGTCAAACTCGGACTGTTTACGACTGGAACCTGCAGTTTTATCGGACCTGCAGACTAAATTGTAAACGTGTGGCCGTGTTCAGGCTAGTAAATCTAGCTAGCTAACCACAGGAGGTAGCGAGCTTCTTTAGTCTGAACAGTTTTTCTGCTCTGGTGATTAGCTAGCTAGTGGTCGGTGGAATACTTTGAAGTTCCAAGCTACCTAGCGGGTAGCTTGAATAGAATCTAGCGCGCTAAAAGCCCATCGATGACAGATTTTAGTTATTTTAAGGTTTTGAAATGTACACAAATGTCAAGTCAGTGTTATCATCCGATCTAGCCGACTTCTAGCTCTCGCTACGACCACGTTCACTACTCGCTCCAAGGTAATTTCTCTTACCACGACAACTACCGGGTGTATTGTACGTCAATTGAGCCATCATGGATAACGAGGATCGCCAAACACCAGTCAGTAGCAGTTTTTCGCACAGTTTTAATATTTTGGTTGAAATTTCAATTGAGCACTTTGGCGGTCAATTATTTGCGATTACGAAACACTTGCGCCAAGGGCAGTTATATTTCTATCTTTTAGAGGTCTTTAGAGATAGAAACAAACCAGAAGAGGGAAAAACAAAAAGTAAAACCTACTAAGTTACTAGGTCTGAACAGTACTAATTTATTAACTAGCTGCGAGTTGCTGACAGATATCTCAAGACTCTAGCTAGCTGCACGATAGTAGTCTGAACATACATACACACATGAATAAGTAGTGTTTTCAATAAAAGATCAACTACTTTAATTTACATACGAGAAAACAAAAATATTAAATTACATACATGTATATATATATACTAGGGGAGCAGAGAATGAAAGTCACCGCGCTACCCGCCAATCCTAAAGACTGCTAATAATTCTTCCCTTTGGTTATTACTAAGAGGATTTCAAATGAAAGTATATTTCATCTTCAATCTCATGTGGCCCGAGTGATACCCTGGGTTCCAGAGGCTCGAAAGAGAGTTAAGAGGGGCCTGGGGAAGAAAGTAATTTGAACGAGCCTCTGGCCTCGCGAGGCACGAATCTCACTTTCAATAGTACAGAATCTGTACTCTTAATTTGATTGGTCAATGACGCTAACAGGGTCGCGATTGGTTGGATTTAGCAAACGAGTTCTCTAGTTTGAAAACCGGTTTTCTCTACTAATAAGAGACAGACAAAATCTAAATGGTGAGCGAAGTCAAAGAAGCAAACTTTATGCGAGAGTGCAGGAATGCAATTCCTTCTGCTTTAAAAGCATTTCCCAACGTCAAGAAATTAGCAGTGCAAGAAGGAGCTATCATAAGCTTCATAAAGCGAATAAATGTTCTGGCTGTGCTTCCCACGCGCCAGTCTTGAACAAACTTCTTTGTCGGTTGGCAGAGCTCAATGCCAGTCTTTAAACCTCTGAAGATCACCCATTGACCTCTCCAGCTTCTCCAGCTCTCTCTTACACTTTTAACAGATGATTTTCGAGAGCACATCTTCCTGGATTACGGAAATCAGTATTCAAAACACCGGAAAGTCTCTCGCCAAGCTTTTCCTTAACTGACTTCGAGCCTTCGAATATGTTGTGTCTTTCCCTACCCGAAATTGGAATGTTGATTGAGCAGGTTTGACAAATGTTCTTTAACGAAACGTTGGGAGAACAAGTTAGCCTTTTCACCGGAGTTAGAGCATCTAACATATTCTCTCTGGGATCCATCTGTTTTGACATTTCACCTTCTCGCTTCAGTGCTCCACGTGAAAGTTCGTAATCAAAACAAGGAAACCGGTTTGATGAGGTATTTTAATCCCTCATTAGCATACTCAACATGAAAGTGAGATTGGCAGCTCGCGAGCCCAGGGGTTCGTCGCTTCGCTCCTCAAGTTCTCGTCGCTTCGCTTCGCTCCGCTTCTCGAACTTCTCGTCGCTTCGCTCCTCGAACTCGAACCCCTGGCAACCAGGGCACCCGAGTGAAAGCCCAGATGGGCTCTTGTTTTATAAATGTTCACTACTTTTACACCAAGACGCAGCCAAACATGTGCGAGACGATGGACAACCTCGAATTTCATGATTGACTACTCCTTCATTTGTTCCCACACAGCCAGTGCTATCACACCAGTGCTTTAAGGGCCATTGACATATTCCGTTGCTACGCAACACCGTTGCTATGCTCGCAGGAGCAGATGTGATTTTGACTTCCGGTTTATGCTAGCCTGAGAAAACAGCCGAATCGGGCGATATGAGTCGGCTGTTTTCTTAGGCTAGTTTTATGCGTGTCCACCGGCCACCCAATAGTTTTAATACTTACACATGTTTGTAAGTTTTATTCTTGGTTTATTTGAAAGGTTTTCATGAATGAATGAAGTAAAGTGTTCAAAAGTCTGAGCAAGCCTTAGCGGGTGCTAGCGCTTTTGTCTCCGGAAAATGAAAAGCTTGGTTTATCGTGTGAAAGAAAATAATACTTGACAAGAAACTCAAACCGATAATTTTGAAGGAATCGTTCAGGACTCGAAAGGCGCCTAACTGTACTTGAACCTAGAGAAAGAGAATAATTAATAATTTGTACCGAGCAAAAAAGTAACGACAAGCGTACGGCGCCGCCAACACAGTGATGAGTGAAAGCCGATGAATGGGAAAGCAAACTTGTATTGGACTATCAGATGTAGCCGAGCTCTTCCCGCTGTTGATAGATTGAAAGAACATCTAGTAAATAGTATCTATAGTTGTCAAAGATATAGAAGCTGAAATGGCTGCTTCCAGCGAGAACATGGCTTCTAAAAACACGAACAAAAGCACGGCCACTCAAGAAGTCAAGTGATTTTCGACCGGCAGATTTTCAACTCAAATCTTCGGTTTGTCTCCAGATTATGCTTTCGGGTTCCTGGTAAAGTTGTGATCGAACCTCGGTGCAACTAATTAAAATACAGGTAAGTTTTCATCCTTAAAAAAGTATAGCCTGCTTACAGGCTCACGGTTTTTTTCGGAAATGTTAGTTTTCGGTTCGGTTGGAAATGTTAGTTTTCGGGTCGGGTTTGGGTTACTCTCCTCGGCCTCACTCGGCCTCGCTCGGCTCCGGATCTCGCTCGGCCCACAGGACTATGATACCTGTGGGCCGAATTTCTCACTGTCACTATAGATTTCGCTATAGATGTCGTTTTTTGCACTGAAATTAGATGTCGATTGGGGCCACTATTTTTTTACGATTTTATATGTTATTTATTTCTGGTATCACGGGATGATCTCCACTCCTTTCTCACGAAATCGTTATTTAAAAAATCATAATTTAATATCTAATATAATAGTATATAGAATGTGTAATTTTGAAATCCATAACGAATTTAAGAATATGGGAGAGTTTGAATGTTTTTTCTGCAATGAGAAATTGAAAGATTATGTACGTGAAAAAAATGATGAACTGTGTTGTGATAATAAAGATTTAATTAATGATTGTGGTATGAATGTTTGTAGAAATTGTGGTGCTTGCCATGGTTACCATTTGGATGTGGGGTACGTTGATTACTATGAAAATAAATATCGAATAAGGCGCAAATCTGTTTACCATAGAAAATATCATCTCGAAAATATATTAATAAAATTTGATCTACGGTATGACGAATGCAAAGAGATTCTCAAATATTTTAGTCTACTAGAGAACGCTATGAGTAAATTAGAACAACCTATGAAGAGGTATCCAATTTTAGATTATATATTTTATAAGCTGTTCCAATTGAAACATTATGAAAGCCAAAATTTAAATTATAAAGCTAATATGAATAAATGTGTAAGACCTATCGGAAGGAAGACCATTCAACAATACGAAATATTGTGGAAAAGCATATGTAAAATGAATGATTGGAAATCATATGAAGACCAATAAGGATGTTTTTAAGAAGGTTGAGAAGAAATTCGAGAAAAGGATCGCGGTTTAAGCCGTCGTGAACGTTTTATCATATTTGATCTTAAAGCGATCTACAATGGGAGATAAGTCTGTAGTCCTATCATCTAGTATGCTCAACTCATGTGTAAATTGTTGGATGTCGCACTTTTCTCCTCTCAAGCAGGTCCATATTTTATTGAGGATTTTCTGGTACGACGTGAAAGCGAATCTACACATCTCCATTTTATCATCATACTTTTTTAGCTTCAAAAACGCCTGAATAGCTGAATGCATATTCCTGATCCTGATATCGTACCAATTATTATTGGATTTAATGTAACGGTGCCAACAACCACACCAATACTGGTCAGACCAATTGATGACATGCTCAAAATCGTATTGACCTTTTTAAAGTGTCTGTATGCTTGCTTATAACACCAAGTCTTCTTATGATAATAAGCATATAGTTTTTTTAAAGTCTCGACCTCTGCCTCACTCAGATTTTCATCTATATGATTGAAGTTGAAAATATTTTTTTTTGTTTTAACCATATCTTGTTATATTAATATGTTACATAAATTGTTGGTACATCTGTTTGTATTCACCATTATTAATCAAACCATCATTAGAAAGCTTATCGAGTATCTCGACGGCTTCATTAGAAAGCTCCTTACTGTTGTTTCCTGCATTTTGAGCTGCTATTATTAGCTCTAATCTCTCACACAGCTCATTCGGGTTATTGTAGTATTTTATTTGACCTTTATTGCAACCACCTGATTTTTTCTTTCCTAAGCCGATTCTACCACTTTTGGTTGTGTATGGAGAGATTCCTAATAACTCAATCAACTTGTTGAATATCGTTTGTGCATTATCGGTGTACAGTCTTCTAGGATTGTAGCGTTTAGTTAGCAGCTCCAAAAAGGAATGATCAACCTTTTGCGATAATACTTTTTTACCACTACCATTATAGACCTCTAATCTCATCTCTAGTAATTTAGCTGGATCGATATACAAGTTTCCAAACGTATAGTCGGATCCTATTTTTAGACCTGTGCCGGTTGTTTTCTTAGTCTTTGATGACTTTGGTGTTTCTAAGACGTCCTCCGCATCTGGTACGAAGGTTAGCACTGGCGGTGTTTTGAGTTTTGCTTCATCTGCTTTGAGTTTTGCTTGTGCCGTTTTGAGTTTCGCCGCCATATCGTCTGGTATTCAGGGACTGCTTCCTTTTCTTCGTTGATTTTTTGTACTTCCTTCAGGTATTTATTTACTGCTAATTTTTGGTTTCCTAGTGTGGTGATTGTTCTAGGTGAATTAGATGCTTTGATTTGTTTGTTCAGTTTCATTATAGCATTTTTTATTGAGTGTTCTGAAGGTAGGTCTTCAAAACTCGGGTCGAACCATAATGTTTCTATTCGCTTAGATTCTTGTGCTCCAAAAAATTGGTTTTACCTTCTTCAGTTTCACGCCACCAACGGCTCCTTCATGTTCATCCTCTTCGTCTTCATCCTCTTCGTAATGCGATGGTAGTTTGCTAATCCATGATTCTAAACCTTTAGTAGATCCTTGTGTAGATATGGCTTCGGTTAGTGTATCAATTGCTCCAGCGATATTCTCTTGATTTTCCTGTAGTTGTTCAATTATTTCGTCTTGTTTTTTATCAGTTGCTTTCTGTGCTTTTTCGACTGAAGCTGTTACGGGTTTATATAGCTTTTCGCCAGCTTCTCGCAATGATTGATCACTTAACTTTTTATTAAGTATTCGTTGTTTTAATGTTTTCCTATTTTTCAAGTATGTATCGATTAATTTTGCTCTTTCATCTACTGATTTAACAGTTCTAAACGACATATATATACATATTAGTTATATAATTTTTTACTCTAACTTGGCGGAACCTCTTGAAATCGTATGTAAATCGCATAAAAAGCCATCGAAGTCTTTTTCTCTGCATATTATCTCCAACGTCAAAACCATCGAAATTTTGTCGATACATTTCTGGTTCGTGTTTTGCACTTTTATCCAATACCATGAAATCGAATGGCTCTGTTGTAGCTTCTCGATATATATCTTCAAATTGTTTCCGACTGATGTTTTTGCAGTTATCATCAGCAATATGTCGAATATCCTTATTATCTAATCCATCAAATAAAACGAAGCACTTAGTATTTCGTCGAATATATTTTGGCACGTCATAATAGCTTTGGCACAAGTAGATACAGTTGCATTTTTTTATTTCAATTCTAGACAATGAGAAGTACTCTTTAACATTATTCATATTTTTGTTGTCAATTTTAATATCATCAAACACTATAACCTTATTAGCGTCATCATCTAGTTCTTCAATGGGTGTGATATCTTCTGGCTCACATAATTCGACATTACATATGTCATCATCTTCTACTTCGTCGTTAATAATATCATGAAATTCTTGTATCAATTGATATTTATCTTGTTGTGGGTTAAGTGTGTATATTTTACAAGAATCGTAGTTCATCCATTTTAGAAGCAATTTGTTGGCCTGTGCTACCAACTAACATGTAATGACAATTAGGTAATAAGAAGTGATGTTTTGATTTCTGATTTATTTTCTCTGTATCATCGAAGTTGATTATATCCATATATTATAATATACGTATATAATATAATATAATGAGTTTCACAAAATTTGGAACGCTTCAAAATGGAAGTCGTGATGAGTGCATGCATGAGCAATTACCAGTAATAATAGTTAGCATTAATGCAAAAGAGATTTCACTCTTATGGATTCAACGCGATACAGATTGGATTGATATACCCAATTACGAAATACAGCTAACACCAAAAGACACTAACGTGATGCCCTTTCATGTCGCCTTTATATCTCTAATAACACGGGAGGAGGTAATTTCTTTTTTCGTTGGGTGCTATTAACACCAACCGCAAATCCGGGTCACTACTTACAAACAATTATCGGTGTAAATAATTTACAAAATGCAGCAATCGGTGTGAGGAACAGATGTGCGTTTGGCTCGCAACCACCAAGAGATCCAGAGGCATTAGTTTGTGTTTCAGATGTATCATTTCATGAAAACTTTGGTAACGACATTTTACACATGTATAAGCTGCAGTGTAAGATCACTGATACAGGAACGATGGTATTAAATAGGTTGTATAATGGCACTAATGCGACATGGAATGGGTATGTGAAATCGTCAATAATGGTTAAGGAAATCACAGGGATTACTAAAAAAGTTGCTCAAAATGGAATCAATGAATATATGTTGTGGTTCAATTATATCTTTGGTTCAAAAATTTTGAACCAGTACAATTTTTTTGAACCAGTACCATTTTTTTGAACCAGTACCATTTTTTTGAACCAGTACCATTTTTTTTTAATCAGTTCAAATGCTTTTTTTTAGCTCAGCCGCAGCTGTGATTATTCTGTAAAAGTCGGCTCGGTTGACACAGTTTGTTCAGTTTCGGCAAACGATTTCACACGGGCTTAGAGGGAGGTTGAGTTTGCGAGTTTTTCTTGAGAACCCTAGCTCTAGGTGGGTAAAATCTTGTTTACTGACCGGTTAGGGTTTTTTTATGGTTCAGGGTAGGGTTTTAGGGGGGTTTCTCAGTGTAAGCATGTCCTGAAATTGTTAAAGCAAAAGTGCAATTGAAAACACTTGAAAACTTCGCTAAATTCTCCATTAAGTTCAGGTGTATTTAGATTCGTTCTATTAATGATTTGGGATTTAAAATGGTTAGGTTTTTTTTCAAATTTGGGGGTTAGGTTTTAGAAGGTTTGTATGAAAATTCGACAAAATGAATTATTAATATTCTTACACTGAGAAAGCGCCGTTTTCAGTTAGTTTAAAATTCCCAGCATAATTTTCCCACAAGTAGCCCAAGCTGAAATTCGCTGTAACATGGCACAGACATAGTTAAGGAACACAAGAAGACACTGTATAGGTTTTTGTCGAGTTTTATTCAAGATTTACGTTGTACATGGAAAACTAAAAAAATCCATACAAATGCTGTTAAATATTATACAGACCGTGTTGTCGTCCATGTAATTTTATTTCCAAGTCCGATTTTGTTAGCAGTGCGCATGTGTGAATAAAATTAAGAGACTGGAAACAAATTAGCATAAGTAGAGGGACTGTGTTCGACGATTAGTCACCTATAGAATAAACGGTGGTGTAAAAATCAACAAGCGCTTCTGTGGCGCAGTGCGTTAATCGACTGGACTATCATCTACCAGGCGTTCCTCGTAATACTGTCTCAAGTTAAGCCCGACCGGGCGAGGTTAGTAAGTGGATGGGTCTAGGTAAGTGTCTCAGAGGGGACACGGGAAAAGGGGGATGGGACTGGGGAAGGGAGGGTAGAAATTAGAGGGAAGAGAGGGTAGACAAAAATTATTTTGTAGGGTGGGTTTTTTTTTTTTTTTGAATCTTGAAAAAATGAACCAGTTCAAAAAAATGGTACTGGTTCAAAAAAATGGTACTGGTTCAAAAAAATTGTACTGGTTCAAATATATTTGTACCAGAGGTAATATTTGAACCACAACATATACATCAAACTAATGTAATCATATAATATAAAAGATGATCGAGTTATTCAATATTTGGATTTTTTTATGGTGGTATGTTAGGGCAAAAGGAAGGTAAGCGCGGACCAAAAGGTGATGCTGGTTTACGAGGACCAAAAGGTGATGCTGGTTTACGAGGACCAAAAGGTGATGCTGGTTTACAAGGGACAAAAGGCGATGCTGGTTTACGAGGACCAAAAGGTGATGCTGGTTTACAAGGGTCAAAAGGCGATGCTGGTTTACAAGGACCAAAAGGCGATACTGGTTTACAAGGGTCAAAAGGCGATGCTGGTTTACAAGGACCACGAGGTTTAACAGGAAATCTGGGAGTGAAAGGACCAAAAGGTGACACTGGTGCTCAAGGGTCTGGTGTTAAGTATAGTAATCTAACATTCAATTGTGGTAAATTCCTTATGAAGCCTAGTAATTGGGCTTCATCAAGCAGTGTAACCTCATTCTTAATCATTAAAGATGCATACTCTGTGGGTAGGGTTACTCCTGAGCATAGGGATTTCAAGATCAGTGAGACATTTCCATCAAAATCATCAGGAAAGCTAACAATGACTATACCAATCAACAACGATCCTAACATTGGATTAAAAAGTAATAGTGTATACACAATTAGGCTTGAGGTTTATGCAAATCTTGGGATAATCACACTAGGCTCGTTATCAATTGAACCGAAGTTTTGGATTCATATCAAACACGGAAAGGAGCGGAAGAATAGGATCATCATCATATACGGCCTTTAAAGAGCTTGCTATAACCACAACTACACATAATGGTAAGCTATCCTTCACAGTTTCGCACAATCAATCGTTTCATCAAATAATGACTATATACGTTGTAATTATTGCTGGATCGTTAGATGCAAACACGTTTATGAATCCTACTGTCTTTGATGATAATGAGTATATTATTGAACAAAGAGTGCAAGAATTGGTTCCTATCAGGACAGTCACTTACGTGGCAAAGGAAATTTCGAACTTATGGAGTCATGCAGACATGGAATGGGGAGACATACCGCGTTTCTCCATTACGATATCTCCCAAGAATATAACGCATTTGATTAGATCATCATGTACGATTTACATTGGATGCGACACTGGGGGAGCCAATGTGTCGTTTAGATGGATGGTGACTACAGGTCAAGGATTATTGGCTTACGTCAGTACGAATTCATTACCAAATAATATCATTCAAACCCGTAACAGAGCTAGCTTTGGCTCACAATTAGCCATCAATCCAGAAACTCTTGCCTGTGTGTCTCATATTGGGTTCCATGTCCCATTTGATAAAACCCCGCACACATATAAATTACAGATAAAAGTGAAAGACACGGGACAAGTCACAATCAATAAGATCTACAATGATGGAAACGCTCCATGGAACAGTTATGTTACCTCAACTATGATTCTAGAGGAAGTATCTGGGATAACCAGGAGTTTTGCTAGTAATGGGGATGTGATATGTTCATCAGAATAATATAACCTAACTGTATATAATGCAAACTACGTTATTTTTCGATAGTAAGAAAGGAACCGGTTCATCAGAAAATTTTACGACATACTTCAATCCTCCATTGGAGCTAGACAGTACAAAAAATTACCAAGTTTCTTTGATAAATGCGTCTATGTGGTATAGTTGGTACAACATAACAAGTGAAAAAAACAAGTTCAAATATTATAACGGTACGACCTGGAAGACATTAACGTTATCACCAGGAGCATACAACATCACTGATATAAATGCCACAGTCAAACATCATATGAAGCAAAATGGAGACTGGGATAGCGTTAATAATAAATACTATGTTAACATCAGACCAAATTTCAACACACTAAAAAGCTCGGTTGAATTACAAAATAATTATAAAGTGGATTTCACTATTAACGACAGTTTTAGGAAGATTCTTGGTTTTACATCCAAGATAATACAAGGTAACAGCTTTCACAACAGTGATCATATTGTGTAAATAAGAGACGTCGATACTATTCAGATACATTGTGATTTAGTGACTGATTCTTATATAAATGGAAGCACGTCTTCTGTCATATACTCATTTTCTCCATCAGTTCCACCAGGTTACTTGATAAACATACACCCTAACCAGCGATTCAACATGAATATAACCCAAAAGGGATTGATAAATAGCATATCATTCTCACTTAGAGATCAAGCTGGTAATTTAATAAAAATGAATAATGAGAGGGTTACGTATTACATTCATCTCAGTGAGATTGTATAACCAATATATATATATATATATATATATATATATATACAGCCGTTTGCAAAAATTCTGACCCCCCCCCATGAAAATTATATACTTATATACTTATATCGGTTGCATCATGGGTAATCCAAAAATGTGCTTTTAAGTCATTTTTCTAACAAAAAATATATCAGGTAGGATTGAAAAATGTACGAATAAAACATTTTAGGTTCATATGGGTCTATCAGTTAAAGAAAACAAGTGCTATTTTCAGTTTTAGTTGTACTAATTTATTCCATGCGTTTGCCACAGGGTCCGGTCGACCGAAACGCTGCTATGACTTCAAGGAACTCACTATATTCTGAAATTTACTTTCTCCACGTCGCACTAGCTAGGTTTATTCTATTTCCCTAAATGAGGCTGAAGTATTCACTAAATTGCATTCAAACCTTGGAGCCTAAGTTTAAGTTTATTATCAATTTGAAACACGTTCTATTTTATCTTATGGCAGTTCCACCAGTCGTTTGCAATTCTGCCAAACAAACTGAACCAAATTCAACACTTCAAAGCCAAACGCAGCTAAAACATTGTTGCCGTTATGAAGTCTGCAAAAGAGCTAAAATTTCACTGGGAACACACCAGTTTTCTTTTGCGTTTTTTTTTTGCCACGTAATTATTTCGCATATGAAGTATTGATCAAACATATTTTATTTTATTCAGAATTGAATGCGGGCGGTTTTCGTTTTGATGTCGTGATGCATATTTAATTATATTCTGACATATCTTGCAGTTAACGACGTTAGAACTCTACGCGAGATAAATTGTAAGTTATATAAAGTGGTTAAGATTGAATCAAACTGTGTATCAGTTGATTTATTTTATTACTAAAAATTATCTTTGAATGATTGTCGGGAATACCAATAAATTTACAACCTAGTGAGGCCAAAGTAAATAATAGGTTTACTTATGAATAAGTCTCAATGTGAGTTTAACTGACGACCAATTGTAAAATTTATGTAACACGCAGGATAAATTATTTTTACACAAGACCAAAACCATTTAATTCTGGTCCATAATTTAAACAGATTAAAACAACTTCGGTTCTGATCTTTCTTTCCTTTCCAATAACTAAATGCGATGTTTACAACCGCATTGCGAACTTCATAAAAAAATGTTCTTACCTACGCTGTGTTTAATTAATTTGGTTGAATGTTTGGCAGAATCGCACACATCGAACTACCATAATATAGAACGTGTTTCACATTGATAATACGCTTAAACCTAGGCTCCAAGGTTTGAAATCAATTTAGTGAATACTTCAGCCTCATTCAGGGCAATAGGGTAAACCTAGCTAGTTCGACGTGGAGAAATTAAAGTTCAGAATACAGTGAGTTCCTTGAAGTCATAGCAGCGTTTCGGTCCACCGGACCCAATGCCTAACGCATGGAATAAATTAGTACAACTAAAACTGAAAATAAAACTTGTTGTCTTCAACGGATGGGCCCATATGATCTAAAAATGTTTAACTCGTACATTTTTCAATCCTACCTGATATATGTTTTGTTAGAAAAATGTCTGAAAAGCACATTTTTGGGTTACCCATGATGCAACCGATATAAGTAAATAAGTATATAATTTTCATGGGGGGTCAGAATTTTTGCAAACGGCTGTATATATATATATATATATATATATATATATATATATATATATATATATGCTATTAACAAGAGAACAATATATATACCAAAAGAAAAGTTATTGGTGGTCAGCGAATTATTGAGACAAGAGATGAAGACGTGTATTTGCTTCCCCACAAGGCTATGCTGGAAGTGCGTGGTAAGCTGCAAACAGATGCTAATGCTAATTATGCTGCAACAGATGTAGTATCACTTGTAAATAATGCATGGTCTTTGTTTTCAAGTGCTCAATACCAGATTAATAATCAGATCGTAGAAAGTGTGAATGACTATCTACCAGAAGCAAGTACGATTTTGAACACTGTTATGTTTTCTGATGACTATAGCCGCAGTACTGCTAGTAACATGCTGTGGTTTAGAGATACGTCAACGGGTACACCAACTTTGAAGTACACGACTGCAATTGCTGCAATTGATGATGCTGCTAACGCAGGTGATGTTCGAACAGGAACACAAGCTCTAGTTGTTGCATACACACAAGACCAAACGGCTAATCTTGGATTTACTGCTATACAGGCTATCACAACAGGAGCTAAACAGGTATCGCTACTCCTTCCACTATCACACGTTTTCGGGTTCGCTAAATACGTAGATACTGTGTTTAGTGGAGTAAAGCATACGCTTCTCCTAAACAGATCAACAGCAGACAATTATATCATGAAGGCTAATGCTGCGGATGTTGGTAAGTTTAAAATTACCCATCTATCGCTATGGATGCCAAAGGTTGTGCCTTCACTAGAAATACAATCTTATCTCGATGCCAAACTAGTAAGCGGCTACATAAAGGACCTATATTTTGAGCAAGTACGTGTATACAGAACGATGTTCCAAAGTGTGGAAATCAATCCTACATGGAGAATCACCACCCAAACTGGAGGTGAGCTTCCTCGCCGAATTTTTATCGCGATCCAGTCTATTGATCGTCATCCAGCAGCTAATGCACAGAATGTCAATAATATGATCTTCGATAATGGGAATCTAACAAGAATCAGTGTTAGAATTAATAGTGTACAGCATCCAGAAAGAGAAGTAGAATTCAACTTCACTCCAGCTAATCGGAATTATAACAGATCATACATGATGTTCATGGATGCTGTCAATAAATACCAAGATACCGATACTGGATCTCAATTATCAGCTGAGGATTGGGCTTCTCTGTATCCCATTCACCATTTTGATGTTAGTAAACATTCAGAGGCGCTGAAAACAAGTATGGCTGATATTGAAGTCCGATTTACACTCGGAAATAACTTCCGAAACATAGCTGCAAATGCTGATGTCCCATATTACGTGTATGCGGTTGTCCTATCCGACAGACACATGCAGCTACAAGGTTTGAGTGGCAGAATGAATGTGATAGTGTAAATATTGTCTAATGATATTATATATAAAATGAGCTACATTAGAACAGGATTGAATCTAAGTGAATCTCAAAAAGGATCGATCAAGAATGCTTACGTTAATAAGAAACCATGCAATTAGCTTAAGATTGAACAATAATCAACTATCAGGAAGCGATTTCTTAGGTCTAACAAAAGCACAACATAAGAAGGTGATTGCAGCAAAGAGAAATCTATCTGGAGTTGAACTAAAATTATCAAAAACGCAGGTCTCGAAGCAAGGTGGATTCCTTGGATTGGCTAATTTGGCTAGAATGATTGCTCCTATGTTTTTAAAGAAAATACTACCTGCATTAGGTTTAGCAGCTGCCACAGGAGCTATTTCTGGTGCAACTAGTAAAGCCGTCCAAGGTAAAGGTGTTAAGAGGAGAAAAAGAGGTAGACCAAAAAAGAAGGGCAAAGGACTCATACTAGGACCCAATTCGCCTTTTAAGAACATACCATTACTTGGATCAATTTTATAACTTCTTAATTTTATCTAACGATATTATATATAAAATGCCAACAAATTATGTAGAAACATCATTAAATTTGTCTGAATTACAGAAGCTTAAAATAGCTTCAGCTGTTAAAAACAAAAAAAGCACTACCATTCGGCTATCATCTGGTGACTATCATGGTAACGATAAAATTAAATTAACAAAGCAGCAGATAAATAAAATCAAAAAAGCCAAATCGAAAAACGTTGGGGTAGATATTAAACTTTCTAAGACGCAGTTAAGCAAGCAAGGCGGTTTCTTAGGGGCGTTGTTAGGTGGTCTAGCAGCTTCTTTGTTAGGCGGAATCTTCGGTAAGGGAATTGCTCTTCCTGGCACAAATCCAAAGGCAGGAGGGATTATTACGCCTAACATGATTCTTGCAAGGCGCCCGCCATTTTTTGGCAATTGGAAACGAGACGGCACAATTGGTTATGGAACAAAAAAAAAGATCTCAAAGAAGAAAGGAAAAGGCCTAGTACTTCCAGGGACAATAATACGTCCGCTTCCTTTTTTAGGAACATGGAAAAACCAATATTGAAACCATTGAGTAACATCGATATCGATCGCATAATGAAAAAACTAAAGATTACGAATTATATTGGTGCTTATAGTAAAGATATGCTACTTGATAGGATTAATAATGACGAGTGCGTAGTAATCAATATTCAAGACTACATGTATTTTAAAGGTGATGGAACTCACTGGACTTGTGTTTATAACAACCATAATGATGAGTACATAGACTATTACGATTCGTTCGGGTTGCCACCACCAAAAGAAATAGTAAAATTCATGAAAACAAGTAACAAACAAATAGAATATAATAGCTCACAGATACAGGATATGGATAGTATCATGTGTGGCTTTTATTGTATATTCTACATTCTAGAAAGATCAAATGGCAGAAAACCTATTGATATCTTGTTAGACTTTCAGTTCAAACCATCTGTGTTCAACGAGTTGCTTATACAGCACTTTGCTTACGATATTATGTAACGATATTATATATAAAATAACGAAGATCTATTGTCTAAGGCAAAAGAAACAAACTGAGACGAAGGACGAACATCTTATAAAGACTAAAAATGGAAGGACTCGTTTGATAGGCGTCTGTATAGAATGTGGGGCTAAAAAGTCAAAATTCGTGAAATCTACACATGGTGGTAGTATGTTGCCAGGAGCATTAGCCATTTCAGCTGGAATACCGCTTCTTGCTGGAGCTGCTGCCTTATCGATGATTCCAGGTATAGGTGGTTTGGCTAAAGGTATAGGTAAGACTGCTGTGAATGCATTAGCTAAAAAGGCTCGTAGTAAGGCAGCTGATTTCATACAACAAGAAGGGCAAACTCTATTGAATCAAGCATCTAAGACGGTTCGCGGTGGTAGAGTACAACATCCAATGAGTATATACACAGACGTAACAGATCCAGCATCTGCATTTTATAGCGATTATCATATAAAAGGAGGTAAGTTGGATATCCATAAAGCTATTCTAAAAATTGCACCGAAAAAAGGCTTCACGCTACCTGGCCATCATTATATATACAGGTCCTGGAAATCCATTAGACTCACAATTGACGTATGATCAAAATGGAAACATTTCAGAGATTTATGATAAGCCAACTGGCAAAACGGACGCCGTGAGTATGCAACATGATGTTGGCTACACGATTTGTGAGGATGATGTTAAGTGCAAAAATAAGGCTGATCGAAAAATGGTCAAAGCGTTAGATGCTATTTCATGGAAGGATCGCCAATGGGGTCACGCGTTAGCAAGGAATGCTATTGCCACTAAAGCGAAGCTAGGATTGGGCATTAAGAAATCAAAAAACGGGAAAGGCCGTCGAGTGAAGAAAACTGGCAAGTGAAACTAGCAAATGAATTACATAAACCCATAAGACGGCGTAAATTCATTCGACGGCGCGTTATTGTCAATCACGTTGATGAAATATGGTGTTCTGATCTCGTTGAAATGCAACAGTTTAGTAAATGGAATAAGGGCTATCGATACCTTCTCATGGTTTTAGACGTCTTCAGCAAATATGGTTGGATTGTTCCATTAAAAGATAAAAAAGGTGAAACAGTTATGAATGGCTTTCAAACAATATTCAAGGAAGGTAGAAAACCACAGTATTTTTGGGTGGATAAAGGCAAAGAGTATTATAATAAACATGTGAAAGACCTGTTAGAAAAAACATAATATACAAATGTATTCAACTGAGAACGAAGAGAAAAGTAGTGTATGTGAAAGATGGAATAGAACAATTAAAACCAAAATGTGGAAACAATTCACAGTTCAAGGTAATACGCAGTATTTAGATATGCTACCCAAATTAGTAAAAGAATACAATAGTACCAAACATTCAAGCATTAAAATGACTCCTATTGAAGCTAGTAAAAAGAAGAATGAAGGAACTGTGTACTTTAATTTATATGGTGATATGGAAACTTCAAAACAGAAACCTAAATTTAAAATCTCAGTGATAAGGTTCGAATAAGCAAATACAAGCGTAAAGTGTTTGACAAGGGCTATACTCCGAATTGGACTGAGGAAATATTTACAGTATATGAGATCCAGCATACGTATCCTATAACGTACAAATTGAAGGATCTAAATAATGAGGAAATACAAGGGTCGTTCTATGAACCAGAACTGTTGAAAACTAAACAGAATGTATTCCGCATTGATAAAGTCATTAGAAGAGATTATATGAAGAAACGAGCTCTTGTTAAATGGAAAGGGTATAGTGATGAATTCAATAGTTGGGTACCATTCAATAATCTACAACCTGTAAAATAGTATAAGCATATGGTATACGATGAATGATAAATTACGCAATATACTTGAAAGCATACGTAGAATAATAAACACGCTTGAAATATTAATAAAGTCAATCAAACAGATATCGATATTATCCATAAAACCACATGACAGAACAGAACGACCAAAAAACAAGGAAAAGATGGATTAATGCAATAAGAAAACCTACCCCGTCGAATCAACGGGTCGGGTCAGATACCAATCGTTAATATATTATAGCAATTTGATACGTTATACTTTGAAACTTAAGGGTAGATATTTAAACGAATATCAATATAATAATATATATGCCCGAAGAAAATACTAAAAAACAACGAAAGATACGTTCTGATCGTATCCACGCCTTCCAACAACGATCGTGTGAAATCGTGGTTTAATAATCATAAATTCCATTGCAATGTTTGCGATAAGGAAATGCACCCAGCATCAAAATACAAGCATTTGAAATCTAAGAAGCACATACACGCATCATAGTTTATTATTCAATAAACGCATCATAGTTTATTATATTATTCAATGGTTTTTATACGTATGTATAATAACTATTATTTATTTCCACAAAACTTTTATAATTATACTTTGACACTTAAGAAAACATACTTAAACGAATGTCACTTTTATATAATATAGATGAAAAATATTATCTCAACTAAGAGTAATATGAATGAATTCGACTTGAAAAATTTCTCTATGGAGCAACTAATAAAACTGTTGATGAAACAGAATAAAATAGAAATCGTAGATGACCGTGAGCAAGTTCCTCAACTAAAGAAGGATAGAGGTAGGCCAATAGTGCATAAAACCAAAAAAGAGAAGAAAGATGCTATCAAAGACTCGAAGACCAAATATATGCTTGATAAAGCATATATGGTATTGTGACGTTTGCAAAAAACCAAAAGGACTATACATTAGCTGGAAAATGGTCTCATATCGAAACGGCGAAGCATAAACAGAATGTCGAATTATCAAAGCTCAATAGCAAAACGAATCAATTCACAAAGGCAATGAAAAGCGTATACGACGAGCAACAGAAAATAAAGACAGCTATCAATAAAGTAGACAGCAAGTACGAGCATCATAGAAGCGAAATAATCACATATCCAAAGAAAAACGATGAATATCGAAGAGAGGAAGCCAAGTCACATGGAAGACTCTTCGAATACGGTTCTTCATTTCTAAGCATGTTTGGAGAACGAATGGCTAAAGATAAGAGCCGCAAGCAAAAGGCATCAATCAAACTGCATGTCGAAATTAAGATAATAAACGATAGAAACGAGCATTCATATGACAAAGAGATTCCAAAGAAAGGTTTCGACGAGTACGAAATTCCAAACAAGTATGTCGTAAGCCAAAATGCTATTAAAAAATTAGTGTACAAGATCTACGGTCCATTCTCGATAATGCTACCAAATCTTGACGAAGACGATATGTACAAGTATATGATGTACCTCCTATTGAAAAACAATTTTACGATATTATCGGCTGAAGTGATTGATAAAATTGGATGTCAAATAATAAAACATAAGAAAAGGCGATTTTATAAACACAAAATGGGATCATTAAAGATAGAATCTTACTTCTTAAGCAAACAACGAAAGATAAAGTCATATGGTGATACATCGTGTGTTGTTGATTATGTGTGGGACCAGGTTAAAAATAAGATAGGTTTTAAGTCATATGATTATGATAAGCTGAAAAATGAGATCCATGCATATGTTTGCGAGCCACCAATGATAAGCACTGAAGAGCTTATTGACTGGGCCAAGGCATGTCATCCAAAAGTGAGCATACATGCATATGACAGTCGATATAGAAATTCAGATCACATGTGAACTCTAATACACATACCGACATTTCACTTGTATATATGGTGAAAGACCATCATTTACATCCGATAATTGAGAAGCTGAAAGTCGCTGCATCGAAGGCTAATCAAGGTGGTTGTGACAATCTCTTAAAACACATGTCCGATCTCAAATGGTCACGAAGGCATGAAAATATTACGAAAATCGAAACAGTCATGGACATAGATGCCCTAGATACTGAAAATAACATAATTATCCTTCCCGAGGATATGAAAATGAAAACAGCAATCGACTCGTACATCAATTCATCAAAATCATATGTTGAATATATGCATTGGAACAATGGTGGTATGTTGGATGGATTTATAGACCATAAGAAGAACATGTACCTCTTAAATGAAAACTACGATGAGAGAAAGGCATTATGTAATAAAATATTTGATATATACAAAACACATGATTTCAGTTGGTGCAACCAATCTTTCACAAGTATAAGTACAGCATTATTTAGACAAATGATCGGATACTTACCAAAATCCAGTTATAATATCAACACAAGACAGATGCTAGATGATTACTACCCATGCAAGAGCATTACAATGGTGTACAACAGAAGATATACCAGAAAATGGTGTGATCAATATCGATATATCTAAAAGTTATCCTAATATACTTCTGAATAACAACAGTCCTATACCTGTTTACAGTATCCACGATGTAGTTGAGAAATTCAATTGTAAGAACGATCTAGAACACACTGGCGAGTTTTATATTAACGAAACCATTCTAAACAATTATGGAACACCTCTAAAAATTGAATCAGGGTTCTATTCAGGTAACTTGATATGGTGTTTGGTTGATACATTAAATATGCCATTATCACAAAAAGGGCATTGAAACCAGACACATTTAAGACCTTTATAAAATATATATTTGACAACTTCAAAGAAAAAGAGGCCAAGACGATGGCTAATAGCTTCATTGGTTGGCTTGGAACGAAATTTAATAGATTCAACCATGGCTCCACTTGCAGATAATATGATACAGCTATGTGTTGTTGGACGAGTGCTATGGCTGAAGGGAGAAACGTTACAATTGATCACTATAATAATACTTTCCTAATTAGAGAGCAACAGGTTGATAGAATCTTTAGTGATAATACATCTATTAACCGTTTTGTCATATCCGAAGCTATACTAAAATGCTTGCAATTAATAGAGACGTGCCACGGAGAGAACAGCACGTTATACGGTTATAATACTGATGGTATATACATAAGTAATCCTAAGATATCATTCAAGAACAAGAAGGATTCCACGTTTAGTACCAAAAAAATAGGTAGGGCTTATGTAACAGACTCGGTATTGATATACTTTGAAAAACATTATAGAGAGAACATGGATCGTAGTAGCTACAATGTCGTAAATAATGGAGCTGGTTGCATTTTCAATGGTCAAGCGGGCAGTGGCAAAACAACTAAGATGTGCAAAATGATTCTTCAATCAAAAAATCCATTAGTTTTATCATTCACAAATAAGGCTATAGAGAACGCAAAGAAAAGACTATCAAAAAATGGGATGAGCAACGAGGATGCTAATAAAATATGCCATACGTTTGATTCTTACTTCTGCGAGTGGAACGGACGTGATATCAATAGTCTCAAGGATAAAACAATATTCATTGAGGAGTTCAGTATGGTACCAAACAAATGGATAACCAAACTTTACGAGGCATATACGATGTTTAATAATAAAATATACATGTTTGGCGATCCGAATCAATGTGCCGGAGCCAGTTGAAGGTGGGAGCCAAATTCATTACAATTATATATACTCTAAAACAGTACAAGAAATGTGTCCACAGATTGAAACTCTCAAATATATCGAAGAGTCGTGTAGATATGACAAGACGACACATAAAATGCTAGCCAAATTCTTAAAAAATGGCTTGATATCGACATATTTCAACCCAGTTGGTAAATGCTACAAGAATATATGCTACCTGAACTCAACCAGAATACAAGTCAATACCGAATGCTGTAATAGATTCAAAATGGATAAACAATATAAAACAGTCACATTCAATTACAATAGCAAAAAAGAAACATAGGACATATGTGAGGGAATGCCAGTGATAGCAACCAAAAATATCAAAGACAAAAAATATTCAATACGATGGAGTTTATAATTGAAAACATATATAGGAGACAACTATTACTTCGTCAATAACGAATCGTTCGATGAAAAGGAGTTCTCAGATAATTTCATTCCTAGCTTCTGTGTTACCGTATATAAATACCAAGGTGCCGACATCAACGAACACTATAACATCCACGACGTTAATAGGATGGACAAGAAGCAACTATATACTGCATTAAACAGAACAACAAAATTCGAGTACATTCACATCAACAACAAAGAATTAAATAACAAATATTTCAACCGTAAAATGCCAATTCTAGAACTGTGTAATGCTAAGTTAAATAGCCTAATATACTCAAATGGCAAAATTTATAAAGTGACATTTGATAATAAAAGTGTATATATCGGTTCAACTTGTGAAGAACTAAAGACGCGACTAAAATGGCACTTATCAAGCAAGAATAGTCAGGTGCATAAAAATAAAAACAAGCACCCCATGATCGAACTACTTGTGCTAGCTCCATCTAATGATAGGAAAAGTCTTGAGAAAGTCGAAAATGGCTATATAACAGAATATGCCGAAAAATTTGGTAAAAAGTTATTAAACAAAAAATGTAACCCACTGAATAAGGTCAAAAAAATAGAATATGAAGTTGAGATAGAGAATGAGAATCAACTAAGGGCAAGAATTGCTAAACTAGAGAACAAATTGACAATAAAAGACGACGAGGCGAATAAGCGTTTTTTCTTTGATACCAGAGTCGATGGTAAACGGGTACAAACAGTGGCAAGATATAACGAAACACCAAAAGACGAGGCATTGCAAAGGTTGAACAAAAGAAACAAGACAAAATAAAAGAACTAACATTATATTTCAACTAAAAACCATTCTTTACTTTTTAACATTATTCTTTAATTTCAACTAAAAATCATTATTCTTAACTTTTATAAGTGTGGAAAAATGAGCGAAAAGGTATAGTTTAAAAAAAAGTGTGGGGAAATGAGATAGCTCCAAAGCTCAGTCAAAAAAATAAATAACATATAGAATCGTAAAAAATATGGCCCCAATCGACATCTAATTTCAGTGCAAAAAACGACATCTATAGCGAAATCTATAGTGACAGTGAGAAATTCGGCCCACAGGTATCGTAGTCACAGGTAACCCAAACCCGACCCGGAAACTAACATTTCCGAAAAAAACCCGAGAGCCTGTAAGCAGGCTAAAAAAAGTATTTTTGATGTCGGAAAACAAACTGTTGTGAGCGCAGTTGTCGAATCTCGGTCTAATTTTAGTTTGATTTCTATTGGCTCTTCGGTTTGCCGCGAAAAGGATTCCTGGTCCGAAGCTCATTGCAGACAATCAAGCTAGCTCATTGCAGACTGGAGTATTCAGCCAAGTCCCAAAACTGGCCATTGTCGGAGGAAATAGGAGAAAATGCACATCCTGTTCGACAATTATTGTAGACTTTATTGCAACAACAGTTCTGCGACTATTTCACGACCACAAAACAGGCACTTTTGCGCATGCGTTAATTTGTTCATTTCCGGTTTCTAAAAATCCTAAACATTTAGCGCGCTTTCACTAAACACCAGACTTTTTCCCGTTAAAATGTTGTTGACCACGTTATTTTGGAAACCAACAATAAATGTCAAAGTTATGGCTTTTCATTCGCCAGAATTGGACTGAAGAGTATTCATTTTTTGTCGTAATGGCAAACGCATGCTCGGTTTTATGCGCCTTAAAGGCGCTGTGTCACGGTGCTGCGCATGTGTGAAAATCTGATGATTTTAGAATTATGTTCTAGCCCGGAATGAAATTCTCAGAGCGGTGAAATAACCGATTTTTAAATCGACTTCCATCAGTGTTCTTTTTTAACTCATCCTTGCCTCCTTTGGTCATTTATGGAAATATAAGATGTGCTTAAATAAGTTTTAATTATTTGTTTATTCAAAATTAGTCGTTGCAGATAGGCCTTTCCAGATTGCGCTCCCAAAAAGCTAAAAAGTTGCTCCCAAAAATGCCCAAAAGTTGCTAAAAAGTTGCTCCAAATCCAAAATGTTGCTCAAAAGTTGCTCAAAAATAAAAAAAGTGCTACCATATTTTAAAAAGTTGCTCAAATGTTTTTTATAGACTGGTCTTTATTTTAATAACAGTTGCTTCCCAATTAACATTTGCAACTAAATGACTATAGTTTTAACTGGTTTAAGGCAACTTTCTGTTGAATAAAAGTCACTAATTGGACAAATAATTAATAAACAAACGTACTTTTATTAATGTGTTAAACCAATGTTCATTCCTATAATACCCGTTTCTCTATAATATCTGCTTCTCTGGCTAACATTACTAGAATTCATTCTCGAAATTAAGTAAAGCCTAAGACAGATTATATAAATATAAAATTAATTAATCAATTAATTAATTAATTTATTTATTTATATAATCTGTCTTAGGCTTTACTCAACTTCTAGAATAAATTCTAATAAATTATTTTGCCGGTTCTGTTAATGAAGCGCCTCTACTTATGGCAGTTTCGATGGGGTTTTCTTCCATTTCTTCATCAGTCGACGTCGACGAAACGTCCGCCATTTTGATCTGGTCAGACAGAACTTCTATATTAGGCATCAGATTAGTCATTAACTAATTCCACAGGCTACCCAATCACAGTCCACAGGCTACCCAGTCAAAGATGAAATCACCAGTTTTAGTGTAGATGGGAAATAATTTGTTGCCAAGAGAACTTGAAATTGCTAATATAAAACAAAAAATCCAGTAATTTGCTTCAAAAAGGCTAAAAAATGGCGTGTTTCCCAAAAAGTTGCCAGAAGTTGCTCTGTGGCCAAAAAGTTGCTGTCTGCCAAAAAAGTTGCTCATAAAGCCAAATTGCGCTAAAACGTTGCCGAGCGCAATCTGGAAAGGCCTAGTTGCAGACTGCAACACAACAACAGGCAGCCCAATATATGGGTTTGTGCATGAAAATAGAAGATATGTATGGATTTTTATAAATCCTTTCAAATTGCCATACAATGTATAAATAAACATACCCTTTCGCTTCCATGTTGTTTCCTTTGTGGTTTTTCTTGTCTTGAAACCATTTTAGGCTGTTTTGGGGAGTTTTTCATCCACATCTGCTCTCCTGGATGAAAAACTCCCCAAAATAGCCTAAAATGATTTCAAGACAAGAAAAACCACAAAGAACAAATGAAACAACATGGAAGCGAAAAGGTATGTTTATTTATACATTGTATGGCAATTGAAAGGATTTATAAAAATCCATACATATCTTCTATTTTCATGCACAAACCCATAGATTGAGCTGCCTGTGCTGATGCTTACCGGCGGGGAAGACCGCTACTGAGTACTCTGAATAACGCAAGAAATTGGAAGCTTTTGGCATTCCAACCAGAAGCGAAGAGGGTTTGGATGTCCAGTAGAGTTCACGAAACACATGGAAACGTTTCAAGTCGTATTATAAATGATATGGCAGTTTTCAACAGCGACAAGAAGAAATATATACATACCTGCCAACCCCTGAAAGTCTGAAATCTTGAGAAATTGTCAGAGGGTATAAATTTTGTTCGGACATTTCCGAAGCCCTCCCGAAATACTGACGAAGTCCTTCCGACAATGTTTCGAAACATTGTCGAGCCTTGAAAGCAAAAAAAACGGTAGATTTGAGACTCTATGCGGGAGACCGGAGATCGGGCTCAAAATCTTGAGACTCTCGCCTAATGCGGGAGAGTTGGCAGGTATGTTAATATATCTACGGCTTAGAAACAGCTGAAATGATATGAACCGACCGGAGTGCAAAGACTTTACGAAAAGTTAGATAAAACCTTTCTTTGCTGGCAAAACAACCTCATGAACTCAAATCCGATAGCCTTGTGGGCAATCGACGTACATATGAAGCTATAGAAGTTTATATTATCGACTACGTGAGAGTCTCCAAACATCGAACTGCTATGAAACCGCTTGTCAGTATTCGCACTTTCGTGACAAGCGAACTTTTCTACTTTCGACACACGGTTGCTAAACTGTACGAACTCTCCAAGAATAAATCCCTAATGTCCAAACTAACGGGGAAAACTGAAAGAGGAAATCCTTGTGAGCAATCGACATACATATGAAGCTATTATAAGTTATCATCGACTACATGAGAGTCAAACATCGAACTGCTATGAAACCGCTTGTGACAGTTTACGCACTTTCGTGACAATTAAGCGAACTTTTCTACTTTCGACGCACGGTCGCTAATTAAAACTGTACGAAATCTCCAACGATGTATCCCGAATGTCCAAACTAACGTGGAAAACTGAAAGAGGATATCATTGTGACCAATCGACGTACATATGAATCTCTAGCCTCCCCCGCAGCTCTTCTTAGGGGTTCTCTCTCTCTCCCCCGGGAGAGAGAACCCCTAAGAAGAGCTGCGGGAGAGGCTAATGAATCTCCAGAAGTAATTATTGAATACATGAGAACCCATAGAGAAAACGGATAATATAATGAACGCCTATTTATAGTTTCACGACTCACGCTACAGCATAGCTTGAAATACTGTACGAAAACTTCCGTTTAAAAATTTCCTGATGCCGAAAGGACCGTAGCATCTTAAACAAGATGTCCTTCTGACTAATCGACATACTGTGAAAGTAAGTTTCCATTCCATAACACCCGACAGTGCTGGTAATACAATTAATAGAACTGAATGTACTAAATTCTTAGGAGCGGATTATCCATCAAAACTTATCATGGAAACCCCACATTCATGCCAATACTAATACGATTTCCAAAGCCATTGGTATAATTACTAAATCACGTCAATTTGTGGTTTTTAGTTCTCTCAAAGTTTTATATAATTCACTTAATTTTACCATACCTACAATATTGTACCCTTATTTGGGCTTCTACTTATCCCACACATATTGAACCTATCTTTTTATTGCAGAAAAAGGTACTTCGTATCATTATTCATTCCTCCCCTCGTACTCACACCAAATCAATAACCTCTTACTTGATTCTCTATCTGCCCTTTTCAAATTTAATTTAGAAATCCATGATCACTTTACAAGTCATAATTAGATCTAATCTACATTACCTTTTTTTTAAATATAAATTCTCAATCCGTTCAGAAGGATACAAAATCTGGAATGGTCTACCAACATCTTTCCGTGAATCACTAAAACCTTTTAATTGTAAAATGAAATTAAAATCTCACTTCTTGTCTTATTAATAACTAGTTATATAAGTAATTGATGAACTGCCTTTCTGTATGTGTGCAATATATGTTTAATTAATTATATATATAGCTATATATTCTTTTTTTGCTTTGTAACTTGTCAACTTATAATCCTGTAAACTAGTATTTTTTTTGTATGTTTTGTATATAGCTAGTACTGTAACACTTAAAATGGCGTGTCCATCTTTTAATACTCTTTCGTTATCTATATTTATACATAACAGCACCCTGACCCTTTGCCATATAAGCCTCTGGCTTCGGCTTTTCTTTATTGATTTTCATGTAAAAATTGTGCTTTTCTTACAAATACAATAAATTATTATTATTATTATTATTATTATTATTATTATTGTTATTATTAGCCACTAGTAATTAACCTTGCGTACTTTCGCGAGTACTGAACTTTTTAGCGTCAAATGCATGTGTTACGTTTCCAAACTTTAGGACAATAAATTTTGCATAGAATGTTCTATTTTTTTACAGCAGAGAACTGTATTATTAAACATGTAGAAATAAAACAATGGTGCCATTTGAAAATTATATCATGTGCATAACGAAGAAATATATATCTACGGACGCGAGCAGCTCGTTTCACTTTGGTCAAATTCGGACTGTTTACGACTGGAAACAGCAAAAATTACAAGCAAGTAATGAAATATAGATACCATTCTTTACTCAATGCTGTTTACCTTGGATGTAGGAAGAATAAAATCCTTGTAAGTCCCGCCATATACTGTGTAAAACTACAATCTGTGAATCACGGCAGTGTGTCGAACAGTGTGGCGTTTCCGGGAATTTATTTTGATTGATTCCCATTGGATGTTACACAATACAGCTGTCAATTCAATGTCTGGAGACTGTGACATGCGCAGTACCGTGACAGAGCGGTTCGGAAATAGTCATAATCAAAAATCCTTGGAGAGTTTAGAAATTTTCTGATTTTGATGACGCCATCATGACGTCACGCGATAACGTCATCAGACTACAAGACTTTACCCTAGGAGTTACCTTAACAATAATTATTGCCCACTGTTTAATTTTCTGGTTTTTACGAAGCTTCAAACTTTCCCTAGCAACGGCCGATTTAAATATGTCTACTTGAAGGCTGAGAAGGCGAGCAATGATCTGTTCAAACATTAGAGAACACAGTCCATTATCAGTTACCATAGACTTTCATACTTTAGATATTTTCCTCGAATCTATTGGACAACGTTGTATTTAATTAATTTAAGAAATACTAACTTCTTAAAGTGTGAAATGACTCATTGGTATAATTAACTGAGAATTGATTACGATATGCTAACCGCCGTGAAAAGCGAGTAGCAGCTGACGTTTCGAGCGCTAGCCCTTCGTCAGGGCGAGAAAAAACGTAGTCATAGAAAAAAACATACTTGGATATAAATTAATGAATCTCTCATTATCTGGTCTTTGTATGAATTCGACATATAAGTACGGTGTACGTGGATGGAAGTGGAATAAATATAGACGAGCTAGGAATCAGACAGGGTAACATTATTTAATGGATGGTAACTTAAAAGACTAACAGCTAAAATTTGGAAACCCAATGAAACACCAGTTGAAAATCACAAGTGTTTCAACTGATTTTCATCCCTAGTGATGAAACTGTTCTTAAAGGAGAAATGAAGTCTAAAATCAACTTTAGCTCAATGAGTAGATCTAAACATGAAAAGACTCATATACCAAAATTCATTTTACTGTGTTTAGCGTCAAAAGAAAGAAAATCTGCAAATACGAGTGCGACGACATACAGAGCTCTCGATCTTTTCATTATAAGCAAATGACTCGATATAAATGTTTATTCGCCTCTTCGTATTACACACCCCGGAGAAAATCAATGAAATAAAATCAAGACAACGAAAACAATGTTTGGAAACAATTACATTTCAAATACACAGCACACGTTTGGTTAAATTAACCTTTCTTTATTCACAACCTGCAAAAATTATTGCTCTCAAACACTAAAATGAGAAGTTCAACTGAAGTTTAGTTTATTTGAACTCAATGTACATATAGTTATATACATGATAAGTATTCTAAAAATTATTAAACTAAGTTTACAGTAATTATAAGATAACAGTCGTATCCGAGACAGATAGCATATAAATTAAAATTATAGAAATGATAAGATGATAATGGCATCATTCACGTTTCCTGGGAATAGACCGATTTAGCTTGTACATTTGTTGTCCCAATTCAGATCAATTAAGATCATGTGACACCTCTCCAGAGGATTCAGAAATTTGTACATTTCCTCTTGGGATACAGAAAAACAAGAAAACATTACTCAAGGGAAAAGAATTGGGACAACAAATGTACAAGCTAAATCGGTCTATTGTAACAGGATATTGTATTATTTACAATGCACTAAGCTCAGCACTTTCTCTTCCCCTCGGTTTGATGTTACTTTATAAATTATACAGTGAAGTTATTAATTAATTAATTGATTATTTATTCAGTCAGTCATTTATTTAGTTATTTAGTTATTTAGTTATTTAGTTATTTAGTTATTTAGTTAGTTATTCATTTAGTTAGTTAGTCATTTAGTTAGTCATTTAGTTAGTTAGTCGTTTAGTCGTTTATTCGTTTAGTCGTTTAGTCGTTTATTCGTTTATTCGTTTATTCGTTTATTCGTTTATTCATTTCATCTCTTTTCAGCCCACAGTGGTTGGGCATCGTACTCCAATTCATTCCTGTACACGCTGTATAACACCAATGGATATTATCCCATCAAGCTCACCCTTACCGGTAGTGATAACCAGCACGCAATCTATCGATCTTCAGGTAATGGACCAACGTTTGGCTATGGGCACGACATTTACATCGCCGACTACGCGTCAAGTAACCAGCAGTCTTATGCATATCCATCTACATACAGCAACCCAGGTTTCTTTCTTGCTGGCAGAAACGATTTCACTCCAAGTGGTGTCGAAGTATTTTATGAAACTAGATAATCTGGAACTTTTTCATAATCACATTTTTTAGTCAATAGAACTGAAAGTTCGAACTTGATAGCATGACTTTGTTTCAAAGGTGAATACTCTATGTGTCTGTTTGAAGTTTATAGCTCTTATAGACTGACTAGAACTATAAAATTCTAGAAGTGTAGGCATATGTTGTGTTACCATCGCCACACTACATACATGTTTTATGGGGCGGCATCAGGGTCAAATCGAGGTCATTCAGCTGAAGTGACGAGAGCCGGTGTTGAAGTGAGGCTTTGTACCTTTGAAGTGGCGAACCCACTCTGAAGCGAATACAGAATGATCAGTTCATCTGAAGCTATAAGCCAATGAAGACGGGTATCTTTGAAGTGATAATATTCCTTTGAAGCGAGGGTTGGCCTGCGGTATGGAGTTGTTGCTTAACTGCTTTTAACTGAAGACAAAGTACCTTTGAAGTGATCATCCTCCTTTGAAGCGAGGATAGGCCTGCGGTACTTAGAAATGTTGGTCAGCGTCCTTTACCTACAGCTACGCGCGAAAATCGAGCATGCACGAGGGCGAAACGGAGGACAACGCAAAACGAGTGTTGAGAGAAGGCGCTCAGAGCATTTTGCCATGCATTGATAGCTGCGAAGATACAAATGGTAAGTTAATTTAAAAATAAATAGGCCCTTTGCAGCTAACAGTCACGTGCTGATATAATACTTCATTAACGAATGAATTGAGCTCATGATCCCCATGGGAAAGGCGTTGCCATGGATGCTGGAGAGCAAGCTATCTTTAAAATCGCTGTTTTAGAAAGATCGACAATCGATTGGAGGTTGAAAATAGCATTTGCAAATAGGTTTTGCTAATAGCAATACCGATCTCGTACAAGGCCATTAAATAAATGAAGTCAGATATTTTGTGCTCTCCAGTACAACCACGTGATGTGTTAGCTGCAAAGGGCCTATTGGGCGATTTTATTTCTGAGAGATTCCAAAGAACTGGAATCTAGGTGTTTATCACCTGTTTAGCCCCTCCTTGACAGTAGTTCTTGTTTGTTATATTATTATTTTCCCTTGGATATATCTACTGTCAGAAGCTTAATAAATAAATAAAAAACTAGCCAATCAGACCAGTCAGTTCGCGTAGATGGAACGCGCCCAGTTCGGGCATTTAAACTATACAAAGACATAACGAAAATACAAATACTTACAATTATTCCGCTTCAGTTTTAACTGAAATGCTTCGAATTTGCCGGTTGGCGTTGTCCTTCATTTTGCCCTCGTGCATACTCGATTTCCGCGCGTAGCTGTAGGTAAAGGACGCTGATCAACATTTCTAAGTACCGCAGGCCTATCCTCGCTTCAAAGGAGGATGATCACTTAGTGAAAGGTACTTTGTCTTCAGTTAAAAGCAAAAAGTCCATACTGCAGGCCAACCACCCTCGCTTCAAAGGAGGATTATCACTTCAAAGATACTTCATTGGATTATTATAGCTTCAGATGAACTGATCATTCTCGGTATTGGCTTCAGAGTGGGTTCGTCACTTCAAAGGTACAAAGCCTCACTTCAACACCGGCTCTCGTCACTTCAGCTGAATGACCTCGATTTGACCCTGATGTCGCTCTATACATGTTTTGCTTGGAATGCAACAATTTCCAGCAATCTTTCGCTGCCTGTTTAAAGTTCCTCTAACATTTAACATTTTTTATCATAAATATCATTTCGAAAGCATTTTAAAATTACATCAACTTAATTTTCGCTTCATACATGTATATAGTAGACTTTATATCATGTCCCGTCAGGAGCCCATTACCAGGAGCGTTCCTCTGTTATGGGTTGGGTCCCCAGCACAGGAGTAGATGAGGCTATTTTTAGATTCGAAATTCCCGCGAAAAGAGGTTGCCGCCATGTTGGTGCCCTTAAACAATAGATTCCTCGTTAGCTTCTTTTGTTGGGGCACCAACATTTGAATCTCTGAGGATTGAGTGAAAACCAGCAATTCGAATTCCCGCGTTGAAAGTGAGAAGAATGATAATCAATGATAATCAATAATAATGAGAAGTGACGTTAGCTATCTGATTGGCTAAGAATAGCCTACCTTTGTTCTTTTTCGCGCGAAACGCAATGCTACAAATAGCCTCATCTACCTCTGTGCTGGGGTACAGACACAGTGGGGAAGATGGACGTTCCTGGTAATGGGCTTCTGGGCCCGTACAGTCCCCCGCGCGCTTCGGTTTCTATGAAACTACCCACCCACTCCTCCGTTAGGGTGAAGTGTGGGGGAGGGGTAGGGGTTTCCCAGAAACCGTGATTGATCCCAAAGGGGCTAACGAAGGCCCTGCGATTTATGTTGGAAGGGGTTAAGACAAAAGACTGCACGGTTATAGTTCATTTGCGTCCCCTGAACGACTGAACCCACCCGTTTCTATTGGCTGATTGATTAACATATTCCAATATCTATTGTGTTTTGTTCGCGGTCACACTTGAAACAAGCGAATAAAGACATAACAAAAAAGGTCGTTGGTTCCATAACTATTCCACTCTATTAACTATGACGTGAGCTTGCGTGTGCTTTTGGTTCTAAAGTGGTGACTGAGTCACTCACTAGATACGGGAGAATATGAAACTATTCTCTGATTTAGTCAAAATGTTTGGTAAAATCGCGGGTACAAACTACAGTAGCTGTATAGTATGGCGTTATATCCCCGCCAAAATTCGACTTTCGCTTGCGATGTTCGGTTTACATTTTATCCTTGTTGTCCACGATTCGATATTAAAGTTTCACAGTGCGAGATTGGATTTTTACGATGCAACATTGAAGTTTCACAATGCGACATTCATTTTCCACACGCGATTCAAAGGCTGTCATCCGACATGCTAGTTTGACCATTTTATGCAAGTTTTACATTTCAACTTCCGACACGCACGAGTGGTTCAACTTTCTCAAGAGAATCCGCTGTAATATAGCGGGCTCAGTTTTATCACAGGAAACCCAAGCTCTGTTTGTGTATTAAATGATAAGGGTTTGTATGAGATTTTTAACGAGTATTTGGCTCTCGAGGGGTAAAAATTCAACAGAATTCGCTGAAATTGCATACAGAACCCAATGAAGAACAGATAAAGACTCCAGGTAAGTTTTCATTGATTTTATTTCAGTATTTCTGGCCTAACGGATACAACCAAATACTCGTTAAAAATCTCATACAAACCCTTATAATTTAAAACACAAACAGAGCTTGGGTTTCCTGTGGTTTTATCACGTGAGGAGATAGCGTTGAGAAGCACGTGTTGTTGGTGTATGAAGTATGGCATTCCAAAACGCCAAAAATACCTTACGACGTGTAGCTGAACAGCTTATTTCGATTGCAACTGAATGAAGGTGAGTAACCATTTCTTATATTTACACTATTTTTAATCAAAACATGCTAGTATTTGAAGGAGCACGAACAGTTCTACAGGCTATTTCGAAACTCGTATAAATTCTTGGTGTTTTTTTTTACACCGATATATACAAAACACACCAAGAATTTATACGAGTTTCGAAATAGCCTGTAGAACTGTTCGTGCTCCTTCAAATACTAGCATGTTTTGATTAAAAATAGTGTAAATATAAGAAATGGTTACTCACCTTCATTTGCAATCGAAATAAGCTGTTCAGCTACACGTCGTAAGGTATTTTTGGCGTTTTGGAATGCCATACTTCAGTGTACACCAACAACACGTGCTTCTCAACGCTATCTCCTCACGTGATAAAACTGAGCCCGCTATATTACAGCGGATTCTCTTGAGAAAGTTGAACCACTCGTGCGTGTCGGAAGCTTGCATAAAATGGTCAAACTAGCATGACAGCCTTTGAATCGCGTGTGGAAAATGAATGTCGCATTGTGAAACTTCAATGTTGCATCGTAAAAATCCAATCTCGCACTGTGAAACTTTAATGGCGAATCGTGGACAACAAGGATAAAATGTAAACCGAACATCGCAAGCGAAAGTCGAATTTTGGCGGGGATATAACGCCATAGTATAGCTGCTAACAACTGTTGTTGCCTAATATCAATAGAATGTATGCTCTATATCATTTGACTACTACTTCCAGAATAGCCTACTTTTGATTTATGTATCAGTCAATTCCAAACCCGTGCATCCCCCCCCCCAACCGGGCCACCCACGGGCATTTGAACATTTTGAAAAAAAATCGATCAAATGCCCCACTACCAAGGCAGAAAAACTGTTCAAATGCCCCACCAGTTTTTCATCCAGGCTGTTCAAATGCCCCACCATCGGGGACCGGATCAGAAAATTTTACAAGGCAAAGACTATTGACAAATAAATGAAATCATTGTTTTATTGACAATCTCTGTCTCAAGCAATTCACAGGAAATACCGACGGTGAAAACCACATTCAACCAGTCAGGGATGAGAACAATCAAGTCTACCGGCTCGATCGTTCTTGGTTTCAGTTAAATGCTTTATAATAAACGTATTAATGGTTTGAAACTGAATATGTTAGCTTATGTTGTTGGTATATAAAGTATGCAACAGGCACCAATCGGATCTTCTTTTACCGTTTTTAACTCACGCGCTGTCGAGGGTCGCAGCAAATTCAACTTATCACAACTCTTGTCACGTAGTCGGTCAAAGTTCAGGAAGCAAAACGTTTATAGGTTTAAACATAAACAATTTACCTCTGAAAGTGGCCTTCAAATTTGGCAGATTTACTCTATCAAGCCAGGTCTCTACAAATGCGCAATCCCTATCCTGGAAGTCCTCGAAGACACGTACGTTAGTTTCGACGCGAGCGATGCGAATTTGTAGACAGACAGAATGTATTTTTTTAAACACCGATCAAATGCACGCCCCCGAGGGCCTAGATACTCGTCAAATTCCCCACCCTCGGGAGCAAGCCTCTGATCAAATGCCCGGGGGTGGATCGGGCGCGGCGGGGGATGCACGGGTTTGGAATTGACTGATACATAAAGGCAGGGAATTTGTTTTAAATTTGCATTGCTGCAGCGCGCAGCGCGCGTAACTTTTACTGAATACAAGAAACTACGCTTGGGATTTTCAAAACGATCGAGAGTATCGTTGTTCTTAGACATGAAATCTAACAAGAGGAAAGCCTAAGCAAAAAGAGTTTTCAAAAGTGAACAGTTTTAAAATGAGAAATCGAACATCTTTCATCACTTTAATAAGCGGCGCGGCAATATGTTAATTCAAACCTGTCGCTATTTGTGTCCAGACTGGGAATCCACCAGATCTTCATCAACTTTGATAGGAATTCGCAGCAATTGTATGTGAATATTTTATTTTTATTTTTGTATGTGAGGTTTTTTTTCATGGCTCGCATGGCTCGCATGTTTTATTTGCATGGCTCGCTGGCTCGCATGTTGTCCACACTCTGCATGATTCATAATTTAATTAACAAAAAAATAATAATAAAAAAATAAATAAATAAAATTGTGTTATCATCTTAGTTGTTTCGGGTTACCTGTTCTTAGCTTACCCATTCACCTGCGTGTTTGGCACTTTATGAACGCACAATCAGATGCAAAAGTACACATGCACAGCTGTCGATCTGACCTAAAACCCACATGTGACAGAACACGAGTAAAAACGAGTGAAGACGAGCGACTTCAAGTAAGCTAGGGTACCCTGGTATAACACAAAAAGCTAAAAATATTAAGGATCCAAATACTATGATGATCTGATCTAAAACTCCACATGAGTGCACAGCGGTTCATAATTATCAAAACATAATAATAATAATAAAAAAACATTTAATTGTTTTCTTGTCTTACTTGTTTCGGGTTACCTGTGTTATCAGTGGGGTACCCG
Organism: Actinernus sp. WN-2022; assembly: GCA_030867875.1. Classification (NCBI taxonomy): domain Eukaryota; kingdom Metazoa; phylum Cnidaria; class Anthozoa; order Actiniaria; family Actinernidae; genus Actinernus; species Actinernus sp. WN-2022. Next base: position 28,569,415 of record JAOWCC010001210.1, read on the forward strand.
CTTTTTGTATTTTCGGATTGGCCTGTATTATCCTAAGCTTGGCTCAGTTGTGTTGGGTTACCTGTGGTTTCAGTAAAGTACCCCCTCTTTGTATTTTCGGGCTACCGGTGTTCACATCGTTTTTAGTATGAACACAGCTAGATCACTGTTTATAGTACACATGCACAATCACTCAAGACAAATTGGATTGGACTATCCGATGCGAAAGTATGCACGCACAGTCGAATCACGAAGCAGCGCCAGAGTAACAAGAAGCTGCACGCACCTTTAAAGGGGAACTAAAGCCTAAAATCAACTCAGTGTCTATGCAAAGATGTATTCGAAATAAATAAATTGTGCTGAAGAGAAAATGTGAAACCTTCCTCACAGCGTCCGCTCAGATGGCTCAAGTCTATTTTACGAGCAACCGTTACCCTCCGTAAAAATCAACCGTGAGTCGAGTGTAGTGCGTCCAAAACAGTTAATGTAGTGGGAGTGTGTGAGAAGTCAAAGCAGGCCCCCACCAGCTTTAAGCTGTAATACTCAGCCTGCTATAACGAATGAATTTTTTTTTTTACGTAAGCCAGGGTACCTAGGATTACACAGGTAGCCCAAAAATACTAGGATCCAAATACTAGTAGGATCTGAAATATAACAGTCAGAACACAAGTGAACATGAGTGCACCAGCGTTTCTTGATTTAATTAACAGAAAAGCTTAATAATAATAAAACAAAAATTGTGTTATCGGCTTAGTTGTTTCGGGATATCTGTGGTATCAGTATGTGCCGTCTTTGTATTGTCGGGCTATCTGTGTTATCCTAGGGGAACGGCATTCATGATAATAATAAAAATTGTGTTATCGGCTTACCTGTGTTACTCTATTGTTATCAATGCAGTACGGTGACCGGTACGGTACTATACTCTATGTATTTCGGGCTAAGTACATGCAATCTAGATTTATCAGCGTTACCAGTTACTTTGCGTGACCTGTCAAATTAATAAGTTTTCTATTAGGCTTTCACTATGCGAGCGGATGACCTTTCACCAGTCTCGTTCCAGTCTATGGCGCTGCTATTAACCGTACTAAACAGCGTCGAACAAAGCTAGCTTTTTAATAGTCCCCTTTAGGTCCCCTTTAGTTTATTTCTTCAACCAGAAAACGAGCACAGCATTTCAGTTGGTATACACTGAAAACATCTGCTTAACTAAGATTTGTATCGAGCTCTCAATCCAGTAGAAAGACTGGTTATTCTGTCGTAAAACATGCCTTAGCTGTACAAGACCTGACCTGCCTGATCCAAACTGTCAACAGCGGTTTAGGTTGTATTTCATGATTGCCCACGATGGAATATATTTCTGATATCTCCTTGTCTCGCCTAGTCTGAGAGCTTTGAACTTTCTTATCTGAGCGCGCCTGACGAAATCTATCCTTTGATTATAATTCGATACCCGTTGATATCCAAACGTGTTTGGATATTGTATTTCGCTTACGTTTTCAAATGTGCATTGGATCTGTCCAGACAGCGCAGATCGAATGTATTACGTTGTTCGTGTATTTTTATGGTCAATAACAGTTCCTTTACAATAATTATAAGGTTAGAAAGTAGTTAAAATTATCGATATCGCCTCGAAGTCTCACACGTTGCTCATTTCACATTCTCACAGTGGTAATTATACGGTAATATAATTTAATTCACATATGGTGAAATAAATTGCTTTATGCAACTAGGATATTGAATTATTGTTACTTCCGGTGTTGGCAACTTCCGGTTATTACGAGGGCTGGGCACATGGATGGTCATCACGTGACCTGATTCCACTTTCTCGCCTCCATCTTGTTTACGAACGTGGCTAAATTTATCCCGCCTCCTCCCCAGTGCCACCACTTTTGTCACCTATTCGTCACCTATTCACCTGTAAATCAATTAGACCAATAAACGGCCACAGCAGTGGCCAAATATGCCAAACCACGGTGTGTATTTAATTAGCTTTATTCTCAGCAAACGGAGCTCAGCACAAGCAATGCCAGGGTATTTTGAGGTTTAAGACTAAGGGACATAAATGATATTATGTGATGCAGACAGTGTTAAAAAAACCTATAACGTTTAATGCACATGCCTCCTGCTTTATCGCTCCATCACAGCGTCTCCGACCCACATTGTTAGCGGCAAAGGCCTGAACTGATCAACTTCTGTAGACGATAGGAAAATAATGACAAGAAGCTGCACGCAGCTTGAACTCCGGCGTATCTTTGGTAACGCGGATGATGTCAACACCTGCGTGTTTGGCAGATTAAATGCACAATCAGATACGAAAGTACGCACACAGTCGATCTAATATAAAACTCCACACGAGTCAGAACACGAGCGACTTCAAGAAAGCCAGGCTACCCTAGGATAACACAGGTAGCCCCAAAATAATAGGATCCAAATAATATGATCATCTGATGTAAAACTCCACATGAGTCGGGACACGAGTGAACACGAGTGCACAGCGGTTCAAAATTTAATTAACAAAAAAATATAAAAGATACAGGAGTATATTACACAGGAGTGTTGGCCCCTAACACAGTAGATTGTGTATCTATTTATAGCCGTGAAGTTCTGGTATGCAATTACGTTGTCTTTTGTTCTCTTGCGCTTTAGTAATTTTTAGCAGTTTGAACCGTGTTAATTACAATTTTTCAATACATCCTGATTGGTTAAAAGTGACGGCCTTTGTTCCTTCTCGCGGGAAACTCTATGCTAAAAATAACTCTACCGTCTACAGTGTTGTGTGACAATATAATGTGGGAAGAAGAACTCTCCTCTGTGATATACTCCTGAAAATAGTAATAATTGTTTTATCGTCTTAGTTGTTTCGGGTTACCTGTGTATTAGTGCGGTACCAGCCCAAAACAAATTGCATCCAAATACTAGGAGGATCTGATCTAGAACTCCACACGAGTGAACACGAGTACACTAGCTAGCGTTTGATCATTTAATTAACCAACGTTTACAATTAAAAACAAATCTGTTATCGTCTTAGTTGTTTTGGGATACCTGTCTAAATGCCGCGTGAAGCTGCAAAAGCAGCCCATTGCGTTACTACCTGAGACCCCGTGTGCGCCATTAATCGCGTTGCACGTGAGGAAGTTTTGATTAGCTGATACTAAATCAGTCGGATTGTGGTCAAGAAAATATCTGTTTGCAGAAGTGCCCACGCACAGTCATATCGCTATTCAGTAGTACGCAATAGTCAGCTATGTCTGCTGGTAGGATTTTTTTACAACCAAAAAGTTCTGAGGGTACCATTTATGTTTTACGGTTTTCGATATTCTAGCGCAATTTGGACCGCTCTGTTCGGTTTTTCATGACAAATCAGTGAACCAAAATCTATTAAAGAATACATCACGTCATAAACAAAAGTGCCACCATTCTTAGCTAACCAAGCTATTGAACTTTGTGGAACAACAATCAGGTAAACATCCTGCCTTTCTCGGCGTAAATGATACTGGGGCTAAACAAATTTCTGGGAAACGCCGACAATGAAAAAGTAAATACAGCGATCGAGTGACTGTAATTGCATAATTTAGCGATGTCAACGCGTTTAATAATAAACAGAGGAGACAAACATTTATCAATACTTCTTCATCTATATTTCTAATTGTATACATAAATGTAATCAACTCTTTTGCTAGTGCTTGCATGCTAAATGCTCAACTACAAACCGTTTTCATTATAGCGATACTACTGTTTGTAAACACTGACGTCATTTATATATTTGCAAATATAATGTGGTTGGCAAAACTGAAATACGTGTTTGTATGACTTGTGTGGCACCTAGCGATTTGGGCCTCACAAAAATACATCTAAAGTCTCAATTCTGCTTCCAAATCTTAATTCTTTTATAAGACTTATAAGTTAAGATCATATAAGGCTTCGATGAAAGGGCTTGCTTGCATTTTGGAAGAACAAGAAGAGTAATTTGGCGAAGAATAAGCACCGACCCGTGATATTTTATAAGTAACTCTGTGCGTACATGCATGCTTCGTTTCTTGCAACAAATGTGGCGTGACTGGCCTGTGTGACGTAAGAGCAAGTGTCGCTATAACGGACACTGTATCCATTCACAATTCTGTTTGTCAAAGGTCATATTCATCCCAAGATGTGAATAGAGGTCTAAATGCTTGGCTTTATATATAATAGTTATTGTGGTTTCAGGAAGATACGGAAGATACAAAATATATATAGATTACTTAGATAACATACTTACATGACTGGTTTTCCCCGAGGGTTTTCCATATTGTTTTCTTTCTAGTAGTTGCATTCTAGTTTTGAACTCTTTACATGCCAAGTTTAGCTAGCAGTGCTGCTGTGTTAAAGAGTTTGTTGGGCTTTCATAGGGCTTTCATATTTCCGTTATCTGAACCGAAATCGCACATGAGTTTTTCGCCTCAAAAGTTTATTAGAATCCATAAATCCAGTAGGTAAACCAGGGTTGATTTGTAGTTGTGTCAAAGTCGCTTTGGTAATTAGTTCAAACTCCGGCTTGCATTTCATTCCCATTTGTCTCGATGTTATGTGCTTTTTATAATAGGTCCTGATTTTCTCTAAAACTGACCTGCTGCTCCTTCGTGTATTTATTCTTCACATGATCTTTCAAACTGTATTCTTCAAATAAGATGCCAGACAGGTAAGAACAGTCCTTTCAGTCGGCCTGATTGCGTAAACAAATTTGTGAGCGCCGTCACTATTCAGGGCTTTTAACCAACTCCAAAAACCCGTAGGGGAAGCCAGAAGGCCGCTCAACGAATCGAAGGTTGTACTCTATCCAACATCCTGCCGCAAATGAGAAGTTCCAAAACATAGGAAATGACATTTAAGAAAACAATCTTGAGATTTTGCTAGAAACATCCGGGAGTCAGCGGAGCCTTAGTTTTGTTTTAATTAACGAGCAATTTTGCATGTAGATTAGAAAGAGACTGCTTGTAAAAATCTATTTAAAGTTGTGACCCCATATGTGCCCTTCCAGACATGTTTTGACTTGTGCTAGACAAAGAAAACCAATTAATAGAAATCGACTTCTTCTGTCATTCACTTTAATTAGTTATCAGCCCACAAATTATCTCAAGTTGACCCCGTTATCTAAACGTATTTGGATACACTTAACATGAGATTGTGTTTCGCTTACGTTTCTAATTCTGCATTAGACCTGTTCAGACAGCGCAGATCGAACGTATTACGTTGTTCATGTATTTTTATGGTGAATAACAGTTCCTTTACACAAATTATAAGGTTAGAAAGTAGATAAAATTACTGATAGCAGCTCGAAGTCTCACGCGTTGCTAATTTCACATTCCCACAGTGGTAACTATTCCGTGATGATATTATGTGATGTAAACAGTGTTAAAGAAATCTATAACGTTTAATGCGCATGCCTCCTGCTTTATCGCTCGATCACAGCGTCTCCGACCCACATTGTTAGCGGTAAAGGTTAGCATTGATCAACTTCTGTAGAAGATAGGAAAATAATAATAAGAAGCTGCAGGCAGCTTGAACTCCGGCGTATTTTTTGTAACGCGGGCTATCTCAGATACTGCGTGCTTGCCAATTACAACGCACAATCAGATGCGAAAAAGTACGCACACAAAGTTGATCTCATCTAAAACGAGTCAGAACACGAGTGAACAAAAGTAGAACACGAGCGACTTAAAGTAAGCCAGGGTACCCTAGGATAACACAGGTAGCCCAAAAATACTGGGATCCAAATACTAAGATGATCTGTTCTAAAACTCCACATGATTCAGGACATGAGTGAACACGATGAGCACATATGCACAGCGGTTCATAATTTAATTAACAAAACAAATTATAAGCAAATATAATTATAATTGTTTTATCGGGTTACCTGTGTTATCAGTGCGGTACCCTATTTTTGTATTTCCGGGATAGCTGTGTTATTCTAGCTTGGCTTAGTTGTGTCGGGTTACTTGTGTCGGGCTACTTGTGTCGGGCTACTTGTGTTCACATCGTTATTAGCTGCACAGAGCCATATCATTGTTAGTACACACGCACAATCAGTCGAACTAAAGCCTAAAATCAATTCAATATCTATGCAAAGATGTATTCGAAATAAATAAATTGTGCTATTTAATGTTTCCATGTTACGCGTCTATGAAGAGAAAAGCTGAAACTTTCCTCGCAGCCTCCGCTCAGACGGCTGAAGTCTGTTTTTTTTTGCTGGACTAACGGCTCCTAATTGCGAACCACTGTGTTTTCTTCAATATGGGGAAATTTGCTTTGAATTGTGCCACCACACAATCTAAATTTATCAGCGGAGAATCGAACTTGAAAACTAACTTGAAAAGTAATTTTCTCTTCAAAGACGTGCAACACAGACAAATATAATAGCAGAACTTATATATTTAGACTACATGTTTGTTTAGATGTTGTGAACACAAGTAGAACATCAGTAAATACGAGTGCACGCAAGTAAAACACGAATCAACACGAGCAATTTCACGTAAGCCAGGCTACCTAGGATTACACAGGTAGCCCAAAAATACTAGGATCCAAATACTAGTAGGATCTGAAGTATAACTCCACGATTCAGAACACGAGTGAACATGAGTGCACTAGCGCTTCATGATTTAATTAACACAAAATCATAATCAGAATAAAATAATAAAAATGGTGTTATCGGCTTAGTTGATTCGGGATATCTGTGGTATCAGCGTGTGCCGTGGTTACCTGTGTTGTCTTATTGTTATCAGTGCAGTCAAGAGAGGATAACTAAGAGAGCCGATCTCCAATACATGGGTCTGTTCCAACGTGAATGTTTCAAAATCTATTTTTAGACCTTATGTACAAAAATAGAAACCAATCGGATTGGTTCGCTTAGTCACGTGACTACGTAACAAACATGGCGGACCTCCAGTGCAGTGGACTAGTTGTACCTTCATTTTTCAGTGCAAGAGTGCCTTTGTGGACGAAATGTCGCGAAAGGAAAAATTCAGACGGCTAAGAGAACGTCCAGTGTGGTTTGTAGCAGAAGAAAGTTTTGATTCAGAATCAGATGAATAGCGCCTCGGAACTTAGAGTCTTGAGCTTGAAGACAGCGGAGACGACACGCCTTCGGCAAGCTCTCAGTCTCAGTTATCGGATTCGTTGATCTTAGTCAAGCTCTAGCTCCTCTAAAGAATATTTTTACCCAGGTATGGAAAAAGACAAATCTCGTAAAACTTCTAAAAAAGGCCTGCTGAAGCCGCTTTGCAGTAAAATTTCGCCTAAGGCAAAAAACGCAACGTGTTGAAAGTCACAAATGTCGACTACCTGGAGACTGAGGAAATCGAAGATTAATATAACTAGAAGAGAGAAGTGGTGAATTACACGATTTGGATGTAGAGAAAACAATGAGGTCAGCTAGAGATCAAAACTTTTTCTCACTTAGAGCTTGGTTAACTTTACTGAAAATAAAGAATAGATTAATGGATTCTGGAATTGACTGCCAAATATTCTGGCATCCTTGATATTTGTTTGGCCATAACTCTAAAACATCTACATGAGGCACTCTCCAAACCAGTTCTGAGTCTGCCTCATGTAATCAGGCCCTAACTGTTGATGGAATACATGTAGCTCAAAAATGAGAGCCAGTGTTTCACCAGGGGCTCCAAACAGCAAGAACAAATGAAAGCACAAGGCCGCTCCAGCCAAGTGCTTTTATTGGTTCGAGGTGTTTGGATCCCCTGGTGAAACACAAAGCTAGAGTTTTTGATATGACTCAATGCCTGCATTCATAAATCATTAGAAAGTATTGTTTGCCTGGTATTTTATTGCATGCAATTAAGACTACAAGGGTTGTGACTGTTATTTTCTCATGGCCATTTCAACAACCGGACTGATAGTGTAGTGGACAAGACAGGACTAGCAGCCGGTTGCAAGCAAGGTTCGAGTCACACTCCAGACATGGATTTTTATTTCCTTCTTTTCCTTTACTTCTCACCATTCCTGTGATGTAATGCTTTATTAAAATGCAAGTGTCTTGATCAGTTTTTGAACTCATTCGAGGAACCTTGATCTGGCATTTCATTGGAGATCAAGATTCATCTGTCATTTGATTGGAGATCTGAGTTTCATTGTGTATCGAGGTACATGCAACTGACCAAAATGGGATGACCTGATTGGTTGTTGAACTCATTAATTATTCATGAGTTTGACAAGTACTTTGGAAATTTTCCAAACATATCTCAATCGGTGTGGCATTTTGACTTGTTGGGGACAATCGGACATTTTAGGTTGAGGGGAGTGGGTCAAGGTGTGGACGAGATTGGAGCAAATTCATGAACCAACATGGCACATGGCTTTAAGTTGAAGCAAACTGGACTTTCAATACAAATTACAGAACCAACCAACATGCAGATGTTTTTATAGACCTAGTACTAAGACAAGCAATTGATCGATACATGTGGCCTGAAGCTTGTAATCAACTAAACTCACTGTGATATTTGACTGAGCTCTCTGTACAGTGTCTTTACAGTATTGTAACTTATGTGGATGTTAAAGTGCCTATAGATAAGCCCAAATTTGTTATCATTAATATTTATCAATTGTACAGCAAGTGAATAGGTGGATAGTAAAATATTTGATTTGAATGTTGCACCTACAAGTTATAATAGTTATATTTGGAATATGGCAATTATGTGATGTCACAGGATGAAACTACTTCTGTTTTATACATTATAGTTGATAAAATAACCGCTATAAGGCCCAAATATAACATGGATGTGTAGAAAAAATGTGTCTGCCAGCACATTTTTGTATAATAAATAAAGCCTCCTGTGACATGTAATTAACATATTGGAAATCAAAACCTCTAACTTGTTGATGCAATATTCAAATCAATAAATATTTTAATAATCACCTATTTACTTTATATGTAGAATCTATTTCAGTGATAAAAATTAGGCTTATTGGCACTTTAAGGGGTGTCCAACCTTAACACCCATTGGACGTTAAACAGAACACTAAGAACATGTTGATGGTCCCTTAGTGAAACATTTAATTAAAACAAAATCTGAAATTTAAATACCCAGGGGTGGGGGCATTCATGGGATTTGGAATAGACTGAAACATTTACTTTGTATACTGCCCAACAAAAAGTGCAGGGTTGTCAATAATGAAATTTACTTATGTAGATAGCAGACTACTACTGTCTTTACAAGGTGGTGAGACATGGGCATCTTGATTATCAAAGATTAAAAGAAAAATATTATGCATTCAATTTATGAATTTTGAGGTTGGTATTTGCTCAAATAAATTAAAGCAGCTCTCTGGTCCCTCTACTTTTTACCTTATCCACAAAATGTAATAGCTCTCCTCAACATCTTTATGCAAATCCAAGAGTACAGCAGTAATTTAACATACAGTATAGAACAAGCACTATTTTTATCTGATGAAATAAAAAATGGCAATTGAATACATGCATCATATATATATATATATCTACCATGTTTTCACAAAAAGAGCCTTAGAACCTAAGACCCCCTTTTGTGAAAACGTGGTATATCTTGTGTGCCCTTAAGCTTTAAAAGCCAGTTACTCGTGTTTTTGCCGTTTTCTTGAAAGGGCAAATGGTAGTTTAAAACTTTTCTGGCCTTTCTATCTCATAATTGATCTCTAGTTATTTTATGTGGGGGGGGGGTTTGTGGAGGACGAGTTCAAACATTTTCGCGAATAACTAACTTTACCTGGCGTATGGCGCAACGATTTGCTCAGTGCAAGACGTACATTTTCCACTAGGTCTGTGAAAAAAAGCGCATTTTATGGATGAAAACGTTGAAAAATGAGTTACTGGCTTTTATCTCTTTGTCGTCCGATCGTGTGTGAGCTCAATTGGTGAAATCCTGAGTGCTAACTCAACCCTCCCCCTCAGTTCAAGTTTGGCTAGCCCGGGGTAGTTAGATACTGCTGGCTTTTTAAGCCGAGGGCTCAAACTTTCTCCACAATGCCATTCGGGCGAATTCTACGAACTGGTCGACGGTAGGTATTGCAACTTCTGTAGGATTTCCAATGAAATGTGCTCTAATTTTGGAGAAAAATGCCACTGTAAGAGAGCTTGAGGACATCATTAAGTCTGAGGACGGCTGAAAAGTACTTGGTTTGCTTTTACTAGGCCTTGTGAGGGGATTTCACAGGGTTTTTCCGTTGTGTTTGTGCTTTCAGACACAGGAACAAATTATTCAATGAAATCCTTGAAATCCTGCAGTTGGCAGTCTTTTACCCCTGCTCAACCTATTAGGATGTGTTTTTGTCACTTTAAAGCAACGCCTTGAGTCCAAATTGTAGGGGTAAAAGGGGGAAGGGGGGGGGGGGGGGTAGGACTAGTTCAAACATTTTCGCGGATAACTCGAGCTTTTAATGGATTTCGATGCACTATACCGCAATACAACGTTATCTTAATGTAGATTGCGTTTAATTGTTGGAAGTTTACTGTATTTTGAGGAAAAATACCAGAAAGTGGCCTTTTTCTAACCCAAGCCTAACCTCTAGGTCTCAAATAAAGAAATTATGGGATAGATCTAAGACAAGTCAATTATGGGATAGAAAGGCCAGAAAAGTCTTAAACTGTCATTTGCCCTTTCAAGAAAACGGCAAAAACAAGAGTTACTGGCTTTTAAAGCTTAAAGGCACGCACACAAGATCTACTATGTTTTCACAAAAAGAGCCTTAGAACCTAAGACCCCCTTTTGTGAAAACATGGTAGATCTTGTGTGCCCTTAAGCTTTGAAAGCCAGTTACTCGTGTAGTAGTATAGGCGGGATTAAAATGATTGCACTTCATTTTTATTCACTCGAATCGTTTGATGGCCCCCTCCCCCAACATCTTATTTGGACCTTGTTGAATTTTGACCACAATATGTGTGTTTATTGCACCAAATCCCAACTTTTTATCCAAAAGATGTTGTGATTAGGTGCAATAAACACACATATTGTGGTCAAATTTCAACAAATTCCAAACAAGATATTGGGGTCGGGCGCCATCAAACGGTTCGTGTGGATAAAAAATAAGTGCAATCATTTTTCTCCCGTCCATACTACTAGGTTCTTACCAGAAGATATCGACTCTATACTCCAATTAGAGAAAGGCTTCAAATAGGTATAGTCCTGTCGGAAAGAAATAGTTTACCAAAGCAGAATTGCGTATACAAGCAAAGCAATTTGGTATCCGAGGCTTCTCGAAGCTCCACAAAGCAAGTCTCTCCCAAGCAATAGCTACAGCTCGTGCCCTAGAATGGCAGAAGAGAATGGAAAGAGCCAAACAAACTGGCAGATACCCAGCTCTCCGTGGCGATCTTGAAAATCCCCACAAGCGTGCCCAACGCACACGCGAAGCCGAATAGTTGGGGGCGGAGATAACAGCAAGCCTACGGGCAAATGGTGCTGCGGAATGGACTCGAGCCAATCCTCTATCTCGGAGACATATGCGAAACAAGCCAATCAGCGGGTCCAGAAAAATCCGTGTAGTGAGTCACTGCCACGGAGTATAGTTCGTGAGGGACAGCAAATTAGAGAAGGGAACGTATATAGTATACGTCGGATGATCGAGAAAGGCACTCGTAGCTGGTTGATGCATGGGAAGGATACGCGGTGCATACGGAGTCTGCTGCATTCGAATACAGGGTACTGCACCCAGCATAGTTTCCAGATACGAGGTGAGAGCACACCACCCATACCATGTTCTAAGTGCGGTCGCGGCCATCTTACGAGTTATGGACTTTGCTCGAGGTGCGGACGAACGCAGCAGCATCGTCTCTGGGACCTACAACGCCGCACTAAGAAGCGATTTGCAAAGGTGTTAGTTGAATTGAAGGCGACGTCCCTCCTTTCCTACTAGGGACCCATAAGATCGTAGAAGATGCTGGGTCTGCAGCGCATTGTAAGTAGCGGAGCTACAGCGCTACGTGCAATGCAATGCAATGCGATCGTGTCCGTAGCACCAGTTCGAAGAACGAACACACAACGAAGGGTCTCACATTATAGCTCCGCATTGTAGCTCCGCCGTTGCGTAACATCGTATCTCCGCCGTTGCGTAGCATCGTAGCTCCGCTACATACAACAGCCCACAGGCAATAACTTTCCCTTTTTTCGGCGACGTCGTAGCATCCTTCCAGGACAATGCCACGTTCCGAACACCCTATTAGAGAATACGCCTACGAGAGAGAATACGACCTACGGTTGCTACATTTGCTACAGTTTCTACATTTGCTACGCAAAAAAAAAACATGCCGAAACCAACTCAACTATCCGAAGAGCAGATAAGAGATATAGCCGCAAGCAAGGACACGTTGTCTGCCGCAGCTATAAAGAAGAAGTATGGGATAGGACAAGCACGTCTCCTACGTATATGGGGTGAAGCCCGGGAAGAACCAATCCCGCACTCGACCCAGAAGAAACTGGGGGAGTACCCTATCCAGCTCGAAGGGAAAGATCCGCGTCCAAGAGCACAGAAGAAGACCCAGAAGAAACTGGAGGAGTACCCTATCCAGCTCGAAGGGAAAGAGGCGCGTCCAAGGGCACAGAAGTAGAAGACCCAGAAGCACTGACCAGAAGGATCTTTATCGTCTTATCGTTGAGCAGTATAGCCGGAGTCAAATTGATACCGCCTTCCACAAATCCACTCGAACCGTTTAATGACCCCCTCCCCCACCATCTTTTTTTGCCTCTGTTGAATTTGTGACCAAAAGGTGCATTTAGGAGAGTGTACTTTCCACCAGGTCTACCCCGATTTCAGCTACCTTTTTTAGCCCACCCACTTTCGGCAGCCATTTTTTGTGTCTCCTGCAAAGACCAAAATACCAAACTGTGGGAGGTAGAAAATCCACCATACCCCCGACCATATACATACCACTTTCGGATTCCTGTTTGTTCCGGCTCGCACACTTTGGTAGCCAAACGTCGCCCTAGGAGAGTGTATTTTGTAGCCAATTTCAGCCCTATTAGAGCTACAGTAGCACAAGATATATAGAGCTACTTTTGTACATCGAATCTACACTAGAGCAACATGGCTGTGCAAGCAACCTTCGCAAGTATGGGTTTTCGAGCCAAAAAGTCCGAGCCGCACATCTGTTGGTAGAGAATGCCTACGAGAGCAATCTCCTGACCGACATCTCCAAGGTCGACTATCTGGCAGAACACAAGGGTCGAATAGATCTTCGTCCCATCCCAGGACTTCCAACCTTTGTCGACGACATCTACGTGTTTGGATATCTTCGGCAGGAGGACATCGTGGTGTCTCGAGGCTATGTACTCTGTACGACAGGAGAAGAAGGTGCAGCAAAACACGTAGTAGCAAGAGTGGTCCTAGCAGCACGCGAGGCTATGGGCAAAAAGGCAGATGGAACTTTGAGGAGCCAACATCCTACATACTATCGCAACAAGGAAAGACACCAAAGGTAGTTCCATTCGGGCCACAATCGAACGGATCGAACACGGCACCGAAAAAGTAGCAAAGAGGAAGTGGAGAGAACTCTACGGCAACGTCGAAGCAAAACGTCTGTTTGTTGCAAAGGTAGATGTGTCCAACATCCCCATGGACGAACTACAAGCCTCTCTACCAGCGTTCGAACGCCAGCTACTATTCCAAGGCTACGGATTGTATTCCATCGACCATACACAGGACTTTTCTGGGGTCCTCGATCGAGAAGCGTTGGTGGAGCACCTTTGCGTTTTCGAAGACTTCCGAGAGCAGGGAATCTTCTACGACGCCATGTCCAATCTGGAAAAGCCCACCATCCTCGCAAATACCGATAGCGTCGGCAACCATGTGTGTACGTGGGTCCACACCAACCCAGACGGCTACACGACTCGAACAAAGATATAGAACAAGATCGTCTCGAATTTCAAAGCCAGAGAGGTCCAGACCCAAGTGGGAGGCCATCTTGCCGAGTACGTCGACTGCCCCAATCCACACCTGCGCAAAACCTTCCAACATCCAGATGTACGAGCTCGAGGCTGCACACGCATCGAGGTATCGCTGTATGCCTGCCGAGGAACTATGCTGTCTGCAACAACGGCCCAGGTGGTGGTCGACAAAGCCCTAGCACTAGTCTCGCAAAAAAACAAAACGATCTACCAGAAGAAGAAGGACTCTTTGTGGTCCAACCGCCAGCCAAGCAGTGGGAGAACCTTGCTTCTACCCTCGACCGATGTCTTGTGGTGGCCAATCGCCCCATGGCAGAGATATTCGTGGCTTGGTGTGCACACACCACAACAGGCAGAGTTGCAGGTGTTCGGATCCTTCCTACCAAGGCCAACATCGAGGACGAACAGAAGTGGGAGAGAGCAATCGAATGGGCCGCTGCAGACTTCGGCTTCCGAGGTTGTCCTATCTTTCGGGTGGACATTCTATCCCTAGAACCCGAAAACATCGAAATTGCACCGCTACGATGCTACACCAAGGACCCCAACTCCCACACAATTTTGGCCGCAAGCAAGAAGCCCACACAGCTACATCCAAAAGCTTCGAACGCCGAGCAGCTGTTGCCAGGGACATCCTACATATCGTGGATCTGGAGAGACAAAAAGTGCCAGACCCTCGGAGTAGCAAAAAGCATCTTCCAACTTCTGGAAGTAGAGACCGATCGGCAAATCTCCACATTGGCTAAGGCCAACCGCGAGAAGCGTCTACAAGACCTGGAAGATGCATTGGCCTCGCACGAGTGGAGACAAAAATCCCAGGAACACCACGAAGCAGTGCTCCAGCAAGTAGAAGAAAAGAGACAGAATCGAAAGACAGAGTTGGAAGGCCTGCAGAAGTACGTGGAGGCGCATCGACAGTATAGAAAAATATTCACACAAACTCGGCAGCAGGTGCTCGATGCACTAGATGGCCAAACCGCCAAGCTGGCGTGCATTGCCCCAGACCCTGGCAACATAGCAACACGCTTTCGAATCCTAGGGTATAGACAACCAACCAAGGAACGCGCACCAGGAACAGGCGATGGAATGCGCATTGTGTTGTCCATGGAAGATGCAGCCGGAATGGTACCCAAGACAATCGTGGTATGGTCCACCAAAAGCCTATCCAAGGTGTTGGGAGAGTGCGTTGGCGACTTCGAGATCGACGACAAAGATTGCTATGGACGTATCCTATACTGGCTACCCACCACAAACCCGAAAAAAGGGCTATGCATCGGAGTCGAGTCCACTCGTGTGTTCCAAAACAAACAGGGGTGCGATATTTCTTGGAACCCTATTGTCTTGGTCTGTACCCCCGATCCTACAAAGAAAGCCATGCTCCAGGCAATTGCCGACAGGGCATGGGAGGCCGAAATGCAAATACGCGCACTAGAGCAAGAGCAAGCCCAAGCTCGGATGGCACAATCGCCTGCCCCAAAGCTAAAGGATTGTACCAAGGCACTAGATCTATCCAAAGGAGAGTATGTTTGCCGCCACTACTCCCAGACTATATTTCATGGAACTCCTCGAATATTGTTGTGGTTGTATCCAATCGACAAAGACGGCAATCCCACAGCCGAAGCAGAGCCGGTATATGCAAGTTCCTACAAGCCGAGGCAGACAGAGTTGGTGGACCAGAGGCACTATCGAAAGCCTTTGCTCCCATTCGCTGTTGGCTAGGAGAAGAGAGGACGACTACCCAAAAGAAGAAGGATCGACTAGCCACACTGGTAGTAGTAGAAGCACCAATATCCTAGACAACCACAACTCCCCCATCGATTGCTAGATAGGCATGTCCCCACCTATCGGCTACGACAAACAACTCGCCCAATTTCCATCCTCTACACTTTCGTGCGGGCACCCCAGACATATGGCCAAGTATTCCTGCGGCAGCATCCAGCTTTTCCAAGGCCACAAACTCCTCTTCCGGAAACTCTCGAGTAGAACCATCCAGATATGCTTGTCGTGCTGCTACGAAGAAACGCAAAGGGAAACGAGGAGGACAACCACGAACTTTCTCGATATCCATGGTGTGGGTACGCTCCCGTATACTTTATACATAGAAGATATCCAAATGGTTGTTCGCAATGGCCCGTTGCGAACGGCTCTAGCATAGGAAAAAGAAAAAAGAAAAAAGAAATGCGCGATTGCAACGGCCCGAACGTAGGGAAAGAAAAAAAGAAATGCGTTGGCAGCCAAATGCGCACATACCAGCATACAACCCGCCGGGGAATCCCAAAGAAGACAAATGCAGAAACATACAAGCATGCAGGCCGCCATGGACAACCAAGAAATCCCAAAGAAGACAAATGCAGAAACATACAAGCATGCAGGCCGCCACGGACAACCAAGAAATCCCAAAGAAGACAAATGCAGAAACATACAACCATGCAGGCCACCATAGACAACCAAGGAATCCCAAAGAAGACAAATGCAGAAACATACAAGCATGCAGGCCACCATGGACAACCGAGAAATCCCAAAGACAAAACATGGCAGCAACATACCAGCATACAGACCACCATGGATAACCCAGAAATCCCAAAGACAAACCATGGCAGCAACATACCAGCATGCAGGCCTGGCTCTAGCATAGGGATAGAAAAAAGAAATGCTCGTTGCGAACGTCTCTAGCATAGGAAAAAGAAAGAAAAAAGAAATGATTTTTTTTTGCAACGGCCCGAACATAGGGAAAGAAAAAAAGAAATGCTCGTTGCGAACGTCTCTAGCATAGGAAAAATTATAAAAAAATGTTTGTTTGCAACGGCCCGAACATAGAGAAAGAAAAAAGAAATGCTCGTTGCGAATGGCTATAGCATAGAGAAAGAAAAAAAGAAATGCTTGTTGCGAACGGCACCATGGACAACCAATGAATCCCAAAGAATACAAATACGATCCATAGCAGAAACATACAAGCATGCAGGCCACCATGGACAACCAAGGAATCCCAAAGAAGACGAATGCAGAAACATATAAGCAACATACAAGCATGCAGGCCACCATGGACAACCAAGGAATCCCAAAGAAGACAAATGCAGAAACATACAAGCATGCAGGCTACCATGGACAACCAAGGAATTCCAAAGAAGGCAAATACAAACCATGGCAGCAACATACAAGCATGCATGCCACCATAGACAACCAAGGAATTCCAAAGAAGACAAATACAAACCATGGTAGCAACATACAAGCATGCAGGCCACCATAGACAACCAAGGAATTCCAAAGAAGGCAAAATGCAAACCATGGGAGCAACATACAAGCATGCAGGCCACCATGGACAACCAAGAAATCCCAAAGAAGACAAAATACAATCCATAGCAGAAACACACCAGCGTGTAGGCCCGGCACTAGCATAGGAAAACAAAAAATTGTTTGCAACGTCTCTAGCATAGGAAAAAGAAAAAAGAAAAAAGAAAAGTTTTGTTTGCAACGGCTCTAGCATAGGAAAAGAAAAAAGAAAAAAGAAAAAAGAAAAAGAAAAAAGAAAAAAGAAAAAAGAAAAAAGAAAAAAGAAAAAAGAAAAAAGAAAAAAGAAAAAAGAAATGCTTTGTTTGCAATGGCCCGAACATAGGAAAGAAAAAAGAAATGCTCGTTGCGAACGGCTCTAGCATAGGATAAAGAAAAAAGAAAAAAGAAAAGTTTTGTTTGCAATGGTCCGAACATATGCAAAGTAAAAAGGAGAAACAAATGCGAACATACGGGCATACAACCCACTCGGAATACCAAAGAAGACAAATACGATCCATAGCAGAAACATACCAGCATGCAGGCCACCATGGACAACCAAGGAATCCCAAAGAAGACAAATACGATCCATAGCAGAAACATACCAGCATGCAGCCACTATGGACAACCAAGGAATCCCAAAGAAGACAAATGCGATCCATAGCAGAAACATACCAGCATGCAGGCCACCATGGACAACCAAGGAATCCCAAAGAAGACAAATGCAATCCAACGCAATCCATAGGCAAAAATCCTCCCATAGTTGCCAAATAGTTGCCACGTAGATGCCAAGTAGTTGCTATGTAGTTGCTATGTAGTTGCTATGTAGTTGCCATGTAGTTGCTATGTAGTTGTTTTCTAGTTGCCAAGTAGATGCCAAGTAGATGCCACGTAGATACCAAGTAGATACCAAGTAGATGCCAAGTAGTCGTTTGCTAGTTGTTTGCTAGTTGTTTGCTAGTTGTTTGCTACTTGGTATCTACTCGGCATCTACTTGGCATCTACTTGGCAACTAGCAAACAAACAGCAAACAACTAGCAAACAACTAGCAAACAACTACTTGGCATCTACTTGGCATTTACTTGGTATCTACGTGGCATCTACTTGGCATCTACTTGGCAACTAGCAAACAACTACATAGCAACTACATGGCAACTACATAGCAACTACATAGCAACTACATAGCAACTACATAGCAACTACTTGGCATCTATTTGGTATCTACGTGGCAACTATTTGGCAACTATGGGAGGATTTTTGCCTATGGATTGCGTTGGATTGCATTTGTCTTCTTTGGGATTCCTTGGTGGTCCATGGTGGCCGGCATGTGGGTATGTTTCTGCTATGGATCGCATTTGTCTTCTTTGGGATTCCTTGGTTGTCCATGGCGGTCTGCATGCTGGCATGTTTCTGCTATGGATCGTATTTGTCTTCTTTGGTATTCCGGGTGGGTTGTAGGCCCGTATGTTCGCATTTGTTTCTCCTTTTTTCTCTCCATATGTTCGGACCATTGCAAACAAAACTTTTCTTTTTTTCTTTTTTCTTTTCCTATGATAGAGCCGTTGCAAACGAAACTTTTCTTCTTTTTCTTTTTCCTATGCTAGTGCCGGGCCTGCACGCTGGTATGTTTCTGCTATGGATTGTATTTTGTCTTCTTTGGGATTTCTTGGTTGTCCATGGTGACCTGCATGCTTGTATGTTTCTGCACTTGTCTTGTTTGGGATTTCTTGGTTGTCCATGGTGGCCTGAATACTTGTATGTTTCTGCATTTGTCTTCTTTGGGATTCCCCGGCGGGTTGTATGCTGGTATGTGCGCATTTGGCTGCCAACGCATTTCCTTTTTTTCTTTCCCTATGTTCGGGCCGTTGCAAACGCGCATTTCTTTTTTCTTTTTTCTTTTTCCTATGCTAGAGCCTTTTGGGTAGTCGTCCCCTCTTCTCCTAGCCAACAGTGAATGGGAGCAAAGGCTTTCGATAGTGCCTCTGGTCCACCAACTCTGTCTGCCTCGGCTTGTAGGAACTTGCCATATACCGGCTCTGCTTCGGCTGTGGGATTGCCGTCTTTGTCGATTGGATACAACCACAACAATATTCGAGGAGTTCCACGAAATATAGTCTGGGAGTAGTGGCGGCAAACATACTTTCGTTTGGCTAGATCTAGTGCCTTGGTACAATCCTTTAGCTTTGGGACAGGCGATTGTGCCATCCGAGCTTGGGCTTGCTCTTGCTCTAGGGCGCGTATTTGCATTTCGGCCTCCCATGCCCTGTCGGCCATTGCCTGGAGCATGGCTTTCTTCGTAGGATCGGGGGTACAGAGCAAGACAATAGGGTTCCAAGAAATATCGCACCCCTGTTTGTTTTGGAACACACGAGTGGACTCGACTCCGATGCATAGCCCTTTTTTCGGGTTTGTGGTGGGTAGCCAGTATAGGATACGTCCATAGCAATCTTTGTCGTCGATCTCGAAGTCGCCAACGCACTCTCCCAACACCTTGGATAGGCTTTTGATGGACCATACCACGATTGTCTTGGGTACCATTCCGGCTGCATCTTCCATGTACAACACAATGCGCATTCCATCGCCTGTTCCTGGTGCGCGTTCCTTGGTTGGTTGTTTATACCCTAGGATTCGAAAGCGTGTTGCTATGTTGCCAGGGTCTGGGGCAATGCACGCCAGCTTGGCGGTTTGACCATCTAGTGCATCGAGCACCTGCTGTCGAGTTTGTGTGAATATTTTTCTATACTGTCGATGCGCCTCCACGTACATCTGCAAGCCTTGCAACTCTGTCTTTCGATTCTGTCTCTTTTCTTCTTCTTGCTGGAGCACTGCTTCGTGGTGCTCCTTGTTTATTTTGTCTCCACTCGTGCGAGGCCAATGCACGTTCCAGGTCTTGTAGACGCTTCTCGCGGTTGGCCTTCGACAATGTGGAGATTTGCCGATCGGTCTCTACTTCCAGAAGTTGGAAGAGGGTCTGGCACGTTTTGTCTCTCCAGATCCACGATATGTAGGATGTCCCTGGCAACAGCTGCTCGGCGTTCGAAGCTTTTGGATGTAGCTGTGTGGGCTTCTTGCTTGCGGCCAAAATTGTGTGGGAGTTGGGGTCCTTGGTGTAGCATCGTAGCGGTGCAATTTCGATGTTTTCGGGTTCTAGGGATAGAATGTCCACCCGAAAGATAGGACAACCTCGGAAGCCGAAGTCTGCAGCGGCCCATTCGACTGCTCTCTCCCACTTCCGTTCGTCTTCGATGTTGGCCTTGGTAGGAAGGATCCGAACACCTGCAACTCTGCCTGTTGTGATGTGTGCATACCAAGCCACGAATATCTCTGCCATGGGGCGATTGGCCACCACACGACATCGGTCGAGGGTAGCAGCAAGGTTCTCCCACTGCTTGGCTGGAGGTTGGACGACAAAGAGTCCTTCTTCTTCTGGTAGATCGTCTTTTGGAGAGACTAGTGCTAGGGCTTTGTCGACCACCACTTGGGCCGTTGTTGCAGACAGCATAGTTCCTCGGCAGGCATACAGCGATACCTCTATGCGTGTGCAGCCTCGAGCTTGTACATCTGGATGTTGGAAGGTTTTGCGCAGGTGTGGATTGGGGCAGTCGACGTACTCGGCAAGATGGCCTCCCACTGGGGTCTGGACCTCTCCGGCTTCGAAATTCGAGACGCTCTTGTTGTATATCTTTGTTCGAGTCGTGTAGCCGTCTGGGTTGGTGTGGACCCACGTACACACATGGTTGCCGACGCTATCGGTATTTGTGAGGATGGTGGGCTTTTCCAGATAGGACATGGCCTCGTAGAAGGTTCCCTACTCTCGGAAGTCTTCGAAAACGCAAAGGTGCTCCACCAACGCTTCTCGATCGAGGACCCCAGAGAAGTCCTGTGTATAGTCGATGGAATACAATCCGTAGCCTTGGAATAGTAGCTGGCGTTCGAACGCTGGTAGAGAGGCTTGTAGTTCGTCCATGGGGATGTCGGACACATCTACCTTTGCAACAAACAGACCTTTTGCTTCGACGTTGCCGTAGAGTTCTCTCCACTTCCTCTTTGCTACTTTTTCGGTGCCGTGTTCGATCCGTTAGATTGTGGCCCGAATGGACCTACCTTGGGCGGTCTTTCCTTGTTGCGATAGTATGTAGGATGTTGGTTGGGATGTGGCTCCTCGAAGTTCCATCTACCTTTTTGTCCATAGCCTCGCGTGCTGCTAGGACCACTCTTGCTACTACGTGTTTTGCTGCACCTTCTTCTCCTGTCGTACAGAGTACATAGCCTCGAGACACCACGATGTCCTCCTGCCGAAGATATCCAAACACGTAGATGTCGTCTACAAAGGTTGGAAGTTCTGGGATAGGACGAAGATGGGTTCGACCCTTGTGTTCTGCCAGATAGTCGACCTTGGAGATGTCGGATAGGAGATTGCTCTCGTAGGCATTCTCTACCAACAGATGTGCGGTTACTGACTTTTTGGCTCGAATACCCATACTTGCGAAGGTTGCTTGTACAGCCATGTTGCTCTAGTGTAGATTGGATGTACAAAAGTAGCTCTATATATCTTGTGCTACTGTAGCTCTAATAGGGCTGAAATTGGCTACAAAATACACTCTCCTAAGGCGACGTTTGGCTACCAAAGTGTGCGAGCCGAAAAAAAAGGAATCCGAAAGTGGTATGTATATGGTCGGGGGTATGGTGGTTTTTCTACCTCCCACAGTTTGGTATTTTGGTCTTTGCAGGAGACACAAAAAATGGCTGCCGAAAGTGGGTGGGCAAAAAAAGGTAGCTGAAATCGGGGTAGACCTGGTGGAAAGTACACTCTCCTAGCCGAAAGTGGCTACAAAAGGTAGCTGAAATCGGGGTAGACCTGGTGGAAAGTACACTCTTCTAAATGCACCTGTTGGTCACAAATTCAACAGAGGCAAAAAAAGATGGTGGGGGAGGGGGCCATTAAACGGTTCGAGTGGATTTGTGGAAGGCGGTATCATTTTGACTCCGGCTATACTACTCGATGGAATGTTTCACGTTAAACCAGTACCACCTCTTCCTACCCACGACTCGGTCGAGGAACTTGTTGAAAAGTTTAGCTCCTTTTTTGTCGATAAAATATCAAAACTGCGACGAAACCTGACCTCAACCAACACATCTGAGAAGCCTGTTATGGTTGGCCCTCCTTGTGGTACTTCATGGAGTGAATTTAGCGTCGTATCTATGAACACTATACGGAAAATTAGTAATGACTCACCTTCAAAGTCGTGTCCATCTGATCCTATTCCTACACGAACATTGAAGGCCTGCCTCGATGAACTATTACCCATAATTATGGGCATCGTCAACTTATCACTACAGAGCGGCGTCTTTCCTGTGGCCTTTAAGGGTGCGTTTACCAATTGTTTTGGGCCGTTGCTAAGTAGAATTTAAAACGCCATAAAACGCCAACAATTTGCGTAAAATAATCAATAAATCACTCAGGAACTCCTGGGAGACGGACCTTTTTATTTTGATGATGTCATCGTATGACGTCATTATTACGTCATCAAGGCAGAAAAATTCAATCAACTCATGATTGCTTTGGGATAGTGCTTTCATATTTGCATATATGATTGGTCTGGGTTAGGCACAAAAGGTGTAGCATGCGTTTTACGATATACCGAAAATTTATCGTTTTAGAATTTTTTCCCGTGAATTTTAACAGTAAAATGGTCATAACTTCCGTGTTTTATTTTTTTTCGCTAAACCCATGCTTGGCTCTGTGCAATGCGACTTCAGGACAATTTTTATGTGAAAAAGGATTGACTTTTCTTTGTTTCATGAACTCAGTTTAATTTTTTGTGAAACCGGAAGTATAATATTGTTACCAGGGCCCACGGGGCGGACACGGGGCGCGGTGGCGTTTGGGTGGTTACAAAGCAATTATCTTTACATACATGGATTCTCGTGTACCGATGGAATTTGCGAGGGCAAAGGTAAAGGCATTGGACAAGAAAATGAAATCAGTGAAATTGAAACAGAGCTGCATTATCAGACATCTAATTCCAGTGGTTTATTCACGCAAAGAAGTCGATTTGCACCATAATCAGTCACATGTCTAACCGTCTGCCGGTTGTATTAAGCGCCGGTGTGTCGAGCGGGAGGTTGCAGGTTCAAACCCCGGCCGGACCAACACTCGCCTTTACATAATATAGTAAACGGTTAGACCTTCACGTCTTCTCGGATAAGAACGTATAAAAATCGTAGGACTAGTGACGTGTCCCCAATTAGCTGCAATACTAAATTATAATACATTGACACTAAAATAAAGTCACTCACTTTTATACTTTACGTCGCGTTGAGGTAAAACAACCCGATTCAACTTACGGTAAGCTTACATCAAAATCTGACTCAGTTTTCTATCCTATAGCAATAAAAAACACTGCTAAATATGTCAATTCTAGAGGAATATCTTGCTATAATGTGCAATATCATTCGCACATGTTCGTAATCCTTATAATATTCTCCATTGATCAATAAAGAAATAATTACAAAATTCGGCAAGTAGGCCGTAGACTTTGTTCGCCCTAAAGAAATGATCGCAAGTTAATAGGAACTTGCCATCGTCCGTTTCCGTATTTATGTTTAACTTTCGCATTTTTCACAGACATTTCCGGCCTTAGAAATAGTTGACGAATTGTTCAAGCAAGCAACCGTGAACGACAATCTACGTTCTACGTTGTATCGGTCTTTGCTTCTTTATAATTTAAATAGTGTCCAGGGTATCAGAACACTCTGGTATCAGAATATATCAAAAGTTTTGGTCATTATTAACCGATTACTTCCAGTCAAGTCCCTAGTATCGTGACGAGCCGCCGTAAAAATGGAGTTGATTTCTCTTTCGTTGGCACTGCATTTTTCTTCGCTACTTTCTTGTGAAAGTGGTTCAAAACCAAACTCTTCTAAGACTCCTCTCACGTGTAGCTGCTCACTTGTAAGTACATTCTGGCTCCCCTCGTTATCAACAAGCTCTTTCCTAGCACTTTCCAAACTTTCTTTGTCGAAATCCGAACGAAAATTAGTTTGCACTTGACACCCGAATTCCACGTACTGACATCGGAATTTTCCCTCGTCCAGCGAACCTCCGCAGCTAGAATGGTTTTCTCGGTTTTATCCCTCTTTTTCGGCATTATATTAAGTAAAATTGAAGCATGGAAAGTAAAAAAAAAACCCGGGTTCAAGTGGCAAAAACAACTTCATTGTAACTTTTACGAAATGTAAACAAAACTGAAGGAGTGGAGCATTGCAAAGCGCGCGCGTTGCTTTTTCACTAAACCGGAAGTAAGTTTTTCCCGCCATTGCATGAGCGCGCGCGCGCGCCGACCCTTCATAGCAACGTCGCTGCTTAGCGACGAAATTGGTAAACGCACCCTTAAGGAGGGCCGGTTACATCCTGCTATTAAGAAGATGTCGCTAAATACTGAAGAATTTCCGAACTTTCGACCAATAACAAATCTGTCATTCTTGTCGAAAGTAGTGGAGCGCATTGCCACGAGGCAATCACATGATTATCTGATGGCAAATGAACTGTATCCCAGTCTCCAGTCTGCCTACAGACAATTTCACAGTACTGAAACTACGCTCCTCCAGGTTCACAATGATGTCATGCGTGCTGTTGGTGGAAAGAATGAAGTAGTGTTGGTTCTGTTAGATCTCTCCGCTGCTTTTGACAGAATAGATCATGACATTCTCTTGGAAAGACTCTCTGTGCGGTATGGTTTTACAGGAACGGTCTTTCGCTGGTTTAAGTCTTACCCCAATGAACAAACGCAGAAGGTGGTGATTGGCGATACAGAGTCTAAGCCCCGACATGTCACATCTGGGGTTCCTCAGGGATCAGTCTTAGTCCCCTTCCTTTTCATCCTGTACTTTGGCCCGTTGCAAGATATCATTAAATCACACGGCTTGGATTGTATAATGTACGCAGATGTTTCCCAACTCTATATAACGATGAAACCCATGTCAAGGAAGACCGGCTGCCCTCACAAACTTGAACCACTGCATTAATGATATTCGGTCATTCTTTCTAGTAAATAAGCTAACCTGTAATCCTACTAAGACTGAGGGTTTACATTTTACATCTAAATTCTCTCGTTTAGTACCAATACCTAGTATCCCTTTTGGTCAGCACACCGTGTCAATATCATCTGAGGCACGAAATCTAGGTGTCATTTTTGACAATCACCTTACTATGTCTAGCCAGGTTAATAGTATCTGTCGTTCGGCTTCACTAGCGCTTCGTAATATTGGTAAAGTAAGGAAGTATCTCGACCAGCCTAATGCTGAGCGCCTACAACTAGAAGACAACTAGCAAATAACTAGAAGTCAACTAGCAAACAACTAGAAGACAACTAGCAAATAACTAGAAGACAACTAGCAAACAACTAGAAGACAACTAGCAAATAACTAGAAGACAACTAGCATACAACTAGCAAACAACTAGCAAACAACTAAAAGACAACTAGAAGACAACTAGCAAACAATTAGCAAACAACTAGAAGACGTAGACTTTTGGGAACAACAACAAGGCTCTGCCACGAAGTAGTCTTTATAATTTTTTTGAGACCGCCACGAAGTAGACTTCGGAAGTTTTGGGAATGACGAGGCTCTGCCACGAAGTAGACTTTGGAAATTTTGGGCCGCCTATAGTTACGATAGATACGTATATATTTAGGGTAATTAAGGTAATGCTTAGGGTGATTAAGGTCTTGCTTAGGGTAATTACCGGTAATTAAGGTAATGTTTGAGGCTGCCACGAAGTAGACTTTTGAAATTTTAGAAACAACAACAAGGCTCTGCCACGAAGTAGACTTTTGAAATTTTAGAAACAACAACAAGGCTCTGCCACGAAGTAGACTTCGGAAGTTTTGGGAATGATGAGGCTCTGCCACGAAGTAGACTTCGAAGTTTTGGGAATGACGAGGCTCTGCCACGAAGTAGACTTTGGAAACAACAATGCTCTGCCTATGCCGCGTAGCGGAGTTACAGCACATAGTAGACTTCGAAAAAAAATTGGGAAGCCTATAGGCATACCTATAGATACGTATGTAGTTGCGATAGTTACGATAGATACTATAGATGAGCATATTACAGAAAACAACCTTATATATACGATAGGATACGTACGATACGATACGATACGTACGGTAGATACTATACGTACGCGATGCCAAACAAAGTAGTTCTTTCGTTCGACCAATTCCAACGTGTTGCTTCGGGAGACGTTGGTATTCGAGAGGCAATGCGACTCTATGGCATAGGGCAAGGTAGAGTCTACCGCATTCGACAAGGTTTGGAAAAGCACGTTGTACGTAGCGGAGCCAGTGCCTTTGGCACGACGCAACACCCTATTGCACGTAGCGTTGTAACTCCGCTACATACAACAGCAACCAAACAGATGACCCAACCACGAGCCGAGCCAATGCAGGGTCGCGAGGATCGCGTACAAGAGCTGGACCAAGAAGTGTCTAGCCTAGAGAAAGACCTAGATGCCGCAAGTCGGCGCGCTGATATAGCAGAAGATCGGCTCCTAGTGCTGAAGGCTAAAAGCCTGCTACAAACCGAGCCAATGCAGGATAGCGAGGATCGCGAAAAACTACAGGAGCGCGTAAAGGAGCTAGAACAACAATTGTCTAGCCTGGAGACAGTCCTATGTGCTGCAAGCCAGCAAGTCCTGTTGCAAAGCAATAAAGCAGAACCAAATCCTAAAGAAGCGTGTGCAAGCATATAGCTAAGTGCACTTTTCTGCCTCTTGACCGTGGTCTATGCAATCGGAGAATATCAACAGACAGAAAAGTGCAATCGCATAGGCCACGCCAAAGCGGAAGATGAGCAACGTAGCGTACCAAGAGCTACGAAGACCAACCCCAATCCCCATAGGCCAACCTCAATCTCGCATAGACCAACCGTAATCCCACATAGACCAAACCGAATTGCCCTAATGCTATAGAAAAAAAAGTTTTATTCCTTGCTATGCGATCGGACGTCGCGAAGTACTTTTGCAAACTGGCGTCTTGCCATTTGTTCGAGGCAGTGGTGGTTGTAATGAATCTTATTTCTTCCACAGTCTACACACACCCATATGGCACTTCGAATATGCTTCCCACATTTTTTACATGGTCGCAGAATGCGGCTACCACTTTGGATTAGCATTCTATGTACTTTACAATATTGATTGTGGCACGGGTTGTTGCAGGCTCCTCCATCGGTTTTCTTAATACAGGGGCATCTATTTTTGCCTCGTCGTCTATCAGTCTCATTCACCATATCATGCCGTGCTTTGTGGTATTACGTGGCCCCCTCTAAATTGTATGTTTTGCAAACAAGGGTGCTTGGATATTTCTTTTCCAGCCACTGATTCATGCAGAATTGATAGCAATAAGAGTTGGTACTGTTTCGTATGTCCTTGAAAGATATGTTGAAGTCGTTGATGAGCCATTTAGCAACGTGGAGGTGTCCATTGTAGCAGGCTAAGCGGAGTGCATCGTTATTGCTAGTGCGTACGTCCCTAGTGGTTAGACCAAAGTGCTTAGCGAGCCACTTAGCAATAGACGCGTAATTGTTATGGACACGTTCGACCTCTATAGTGAACTGGAAATGTGTGGCGAGCAATTTAACGACATCGAAGTGGCCACCTAGGCAGGCAAGCTGTAGTGCAAAATTCTTGTTATCACGGGCATCATCTA
Organism: Actinernus sp. WN-2022; assembly: GCA_030867875.1. Taxonomy (NCBI): domain Eukaryota; kingdom Metazoa; phylum Cnidaria; class Anthozoa; order Actiniaria; family Actinernidae; genus Actinernus; species Actinernus sp. WN-2022. The sequence continues at coordinate 28,597,265 of JAOWCC010001210.1, forward strand.
TAGTGAACTGGAAATGCGTGGTGAGCCACTTAACGACGTCGAAGTGACCGCCTAGGCAGGCAAACTGTAGTGCAAAATTCTTGTTATCACGAGCATCCTCTATGGTGAGCTGGAAACGATAAACGAGCCACTTAGCCGCACCGAGCTGACCTTCTCAACAGGCTCGGTTTATGGCAGCGTTCTTACGAGCACGCACATCCTTGATGGAAATACCAAACATTTTGACAAAATTGTCTCGCTTGCTATCATCGCGAGCGGCTACGATCCCATATAATAGGACTTGTTGGCGGCGCGTTTTGGCGATCTTTTTGTAGCGCGCTAGAGATGCCGCATCGCCTAGAAGTTTTGAAGCCAAAGAAATACTCGCAAACGACTTAGGACCAGCAAACTCTATGATCTTCGACAAGATTTCAATGGGGAGATCCAATATATTTGCCATATAGCATTTGCTTATCTCTAAATGATCCAGAAGAGTTCGTTCTCGCCCCGACGCAAGGGCATCTGCGTCCAAGTATAGTGTTTACACGATACCACGAAGCAGGGTGCTGCAGGAACTGTTGGCATCTAGTTGCAGTGCCTAGTGGCATCTAGTTGCGGGAGCAAGCTACGCGGTCCTATAGATCTTGCTGGGCTCTTTTTCTTCTACTACTATTTAGCCTATGTTTCTCGTAGATGGACTCGAAATGGGAATGGTAAACAAACAATTCGTTGGTAAAGCCTACGACCGTATTCTTACAAATACCGCATCGTTTGGCGAAGTCACAGAGAAGGGTTTGTGCTCCTGCACGACATAGCACCTCGTAGCTTGCTCCCATAACTTTGGTGCGTAGCACGGAGTGGATGCCGATGTGATCGTCGATTGCTTTGCGAACAACCTCGTGGACTATTTTTTGGAGCAAAGCAGTAGGGTCTTCGCAAGAGCGGTTTCGTACCCCTGCACGATGTAGCAACCTGGCTGGTACTCCAGAGAGATCGCTAGCATAGGTGCTGGTGAGTTTGAGTTTGACAAAGATCGTTGCGACATGAGCGGCTACCCGATCGACATTTACATCGATGTCTATTTTGTCGTCGAAATGCAACGACCCTAGAGCGATACCCCCCCCCCCCAGTTTAACTGCATGAAACAAGAAACCTCGCTGTTGGATCGAATGAACTTCTGTTGTATGCCGACATGGTAAAGCAGTGCAGCCAAAATAGTCTGCTTTCTTTGATTGCGCTTTACACAAACTCTATTCACTTGCGCGTACAACTCAGCCGCTGCCACTAGTACATCCCTGGGAAACGAAAGGTTGTATTTTACCTATAAGCGAAGTTGTATGCCAACAGTTCCCGCAGGATTGCGCGTCGTTGCGATTTGTACTTTTCAGCTACTGTAGATGTACGATCCAGATCACGTTGATACCAAGAGCTATTCGGACCTACGATACGCAGCCGTGGGGCGGGACGGATCATTTCGCTACCGCATTGACCACCTTCACGCATACAGTCTAGGAATTCATTTGCTAGAGGGCCCTCGAAGATACGACTACAGGTAGGACATATGAACTCCATTCCTCGCACTTCCATTGGGCAGAGACATTCGGGGCATGTTTTCCCGGCATTGCAATGCAGTGCGACCTTGTCGCGGGTAGTGGGTTGTGGAATGTCGAACAAACGTAGCATAGTATTTAGATCGCCCTCACTTGGCATCATAGCGGAGCTATAGGAACCACCTAGCAGCCCAAAAGGATCACATGGGGTGCCACTAGCACTCATAGCTTGGCTATATGGACCACCTAGCAAGCTTTGGGGCTTCGCACTCATAGTGGATCTATAGGTTGTCGAAGCAGAGCTACACACAACTACCTATGGACCCATCCATTGCAGCTATATTTCATAACAACGACGACTCTAAATATGTGTTCAAATCCGCAACAACTCATCCAACACCGCTGCGAACTTTAACTTTTCTTCCCGCCTCTGTCTGGATAGCTTCATACGCAAGGACCCCGAGCCGCACCCAATACGAGTACTAAAAGCACTCTGGGTACCTTTTCCGCATCCCCAACAAGGGGTTGGAATCGGTCTTCCCTTCCTTATTTTCTGGAGGTGATTCCCACAGTATATACCTAAACATGACCTACTGCAAAAGTCTTGCTTCCCGACTTGTAACCAACCTCATAAATACTCCCCACGCATTCTAGTTACGAAGTCTACTTCGTAGTTGAGATATACCTTCGTTCTCTGCTGCTCTAATTTGAAACCACTTGTGCTTACGTACGCTTCTTGGGTACGTAGCAGAGCTACAATCTGCTAGAGGTTTGTTCTTTGAACTAGTGGTCTGCTATGGCTGCACACTCGTATATATATTTGTCCATGGTGCTTTGCCAATATCCGATAGGCTCTACGTGGCGCTATGTGCGGCATCTAACGAAGCCACACGAGCATACTCTATGGCGAACTCTATAGGCCAGGTGTGGATTCCATCCCCCAGAACCCGTCTTTTGTCGTAGTAAGCTGAAAGCCCAAGTTTCTGCTGTTCGTAGGTTGCCGTACCTTCTGGCAACAAGCGGAAGCCACGGTTCGTTGCTAGGTCGATGCTACCATACAGTGCTGCTTTGAAACGTTCCCACGAAACATCGTTGTGCTGCTTCGACATACCTTTGGTGGAATATTTCCGACTGCCCCCTACATCGACATAGTAGGCCTTGGAGCAGAGGGCAATGGCGCGCTGTCCTTCGAACTCTAGTTTGAAGAGACCTGGTGTGCGACTGCTCCACTTGTCCCAAGCTAACCAATCTTTTCGACAGGCCGCGAAATCCTCGCGCAGTTCTGGTCGTACCACTTCGTCAATGCTGTCGCCCGATATGGCGATGTATGCGCTATCAGTATCCATCTGTATATATTCAAAATCCTGTCGGGAAACGTACTTGTCTAGGAATTCGTAGTAGAACTCGAGCTTGGCAAGCTGGTGCACAGCTATACCTACTTGGAACGGCCTCTTTATCCGGATCTGATGTTTTCGACTCTCGAGCTCATATGCATCACCGATCTCCTCCAGATCTGCAAACCAGGCACTGCGCAGGGCTTTGTCCACAACTCGCTCGTCTTTGGTGTAGGTGACGATGGTCTGGCGCTCCAGAACTTCTATCAACTTCCCATAGGCACTGTTGCCGAGTAGTTTGAACACGAAGCCATGGTTCGTTGCTAGGTCGATGCTACCACACAGTGCTGCTTTGAAACGGTCGCACGAAACATCGTTGTGCTGCTTCGACATACCTTTGGTGGAATATTTCCGACTGCCCCCTACATCGACATAGTAGGCCTTGGAGCAGAGGGCAATCGCGCGCTGTGTTTCGAACTCTAGTTTGAAGAGACCTGGTGTGCGACTGCTCCACTTGTCCCAAGCTAACCAATCTTTTCGACAGGCCGCGAAATCCTCGCGCAGTTCTGGTCGTACCACTTCGTCAATGCTGTCGCCCGATATGGCGATGTATGCGCTATCAGTATCCATCTGTATATATTCAAAATCCTGCTAAATATGTCAATTCTAGAGGAATATCTTGCTATAATGTGCAATATCATTCGCACATGTTCGTAATCCTTATAATATTCTCCATTGATCAATAAAGAAATAATTACAAAATTCGGCAAGTAGGCCGTAGACTTTGTTCGCCCTAAAGGAATGATCGCAAGTTAATAGGAACTTGCCATCGTCCGTTTCCGTATTTATGTTTAACTTTCGCATTTTTCACAGACATTTCCGGCCTTAGAAATAGTTGACGAATTGTTCAAGCAAGCAACCGTGAACGACAATCTACGTTCTACGTTGTATCGGTCTTTGCTTCTTTATAATTTAAATAGTGTCCAGGGTATCAGAACACTCTGGTATCAGAATATATCAAAAGTTTTGGTCATTATTAACCGATTACTTCCAGTCAAGTCCCTAGTATCGTGACGAGCCGCCGTAAAAATGGAGTTGATTTCTCTTTCGTTGGCACTGCATTTTTCTTCGCTACTTTCTTGTGAAAGTGGTTCAAAACCAAACTCTTCTAAGACTCCTCTCACGTGTAGCTGCTCACTTGTAAGTACATTCTGGCTCCCCTCGTTATCAACAAGCTCTTTCCTAGCACTTTCCAAACTTTCTTTGTCGAAATCCGAACGAAAATTAGTTTGCACTTGACACCCGAATTCCACGTACTGACATCGGAATTTTCCCTCGTCCAGCGAACCTCCGCAGCTAGAATGGTTTTCTCGGTTTTATCCCTCTTTTTCGGCATTATATTAAGTAAAATTGAAGCATGGAAAGTAAAAAAAAAACCCGGGTTCAAGTGGCAAAAACAACTTCATTGTAACTTTTACGAAATGTAAACAAAACTGAAGGAGTGGAGCATTGCAAAGCGCGCGCGTTGCTTTTTCACTAAACCGGAAGTAAGTTTTTCCCGCCATTGCATGAGCGCGCGCGCGCGCCGACCCTTCATAGCAACGTCGCTGCTTAGCGACGAAATTGGTAAACGCACCCTTAAGGAGGGCCGGTTACATCCTGCTATTAAGAAGATGTCGCTAAATCCTGAAGAATTTCCGAACTTTCGACCAATAACACATCTGTCATTCTTGTCGAAAGTAGTGGAGCGCATTGCCACGAGGCAATCACATGATTATCTGATGGCAAATGAACTGTATCCCAGTCTCCAGTCTGCCTACAGACAATTTCACAGTACTGAAACTACGCTCCTCCAGGTTCACAATGATGTCATGCGTGCTGTTGGTGGAAAGAATGAAGTAGTGTTGGTTCTGTTAGATCTCTCCGCTGCTTTTGACAGAATAGATCATGACATTCTCTTGGAAAGACTCTCTGTGCGGTATGGTTTTACAGGAACGGTCTTTCGCTGGTTTAAGTCTTACCCCAATGAACAAACGCAGAAGGTGGTGATTGGCGATACAGAGTCTAAGCCCCGACATGTCACATCTGGGGTTCCTCAGGGATCAGTCTTAGTCCCCTTCCTTTTCATCCTGTACTTTGGCCCGTTGCAAGATATCATTAAATCACACGGCTTGGATTGTATAATGTACGCAGATGTTTCCCAACTCTATATAACGATGAAACCCATGTCAAGGAAGACCGGCTGCCCTCACAAACTTGAACCACTGCATTAATGATATTCGGTCATTCTTTCTAGTAAATAAGCTAACCTGTAATCCTACTAAGACTGAGGGTTTACATTTTACATCTAAATTCTCTCGTTTAGTACCAATACCTAGTATCCCTTTTGGTCAGCACACCGTGTCAATATCATCTGAGGCACGAAATCTAGGTGTCATTTTTGACAATCACCTTACTATGTCTAGCCAGGTTAATAGTATCTGTCGTTCGGCTTCACTAGCGCTTCGTAATATTGGTAAAGTAAGGAAGTATCTCGACCAGCCTAATGCTGAGCGCCTACAACTAGAAGACAACTAGCAAATAACTAGAAGTCAACTAGCAAACAACTAGAAGACAACTAGCAAATAACTAGAAGACAACTAGCAAACAACTAGAAGACAACTAGCAAATAACTAGAAGACAACTAGCATACAACTAGCAAACAACTAGCAAACAACTAAAAGACAACTAGAAGACAACTAGCAAACAATTAGCAAACAACTAGAAGACGTAGACTTTTGGGAACAACAACAAGGCTCTGCCACGAAGTAGTCTTTATAATTTTTTTGAGACCGCCACGAAGTAGACTTCGGAAGTTTTGGGAATGACGAGGCTCTGCCACGAAGTAGACTTTGGAAATTTTGGGCCGCCTATAGTTACGATAGATACGTATATATTTAGGGTAATTAAGGTAATGCTTAGGGTTATTAAGGTCTTGCTTAGGGTAATTACCGGTAATTAAGGTAATGTTTGAGGCTGCCACGAAGTAGACTTTTGAAATTTTAGAAACAACAACAAGGCTCTGCCACGAAGTAGACTTTTGAAATTTTAGAAACAACAACAAGGCTCTGCCACGAAGTAGACTTCGGAAGTTTTGGGAATGATGAGGCTCTGCCACGAAGTAGACTTCGAAGTTTTGGGAATGACGAGGCTCTGCCACGAAGTAGACTTTGGAAACAACAATGCTCTGCCTATGCCGCGTAGCGGAGTTACAGCACATAGTAGACTTCGAAAAAAAATTGGGAAGCCTATAGGCATACCTATAGATACGTATGTAGTTGCGATAGTTACGATAGATACTATAGATGAGCATATTACAGAAAACAACCTTATATATACGATAGGATACGTACGATACGATACGATACGTACGGTAGATACTATACGTACGCGATGCCAAACAAAGTAGTTCTTTCGTTCGACCAATTCCAACGTGTTGCTTCGGGAGAGGTTGGTATTCGAGAGGCAATGCGACTCTATGGCATAGGGCAAGGTAGAGTCTACCGCATTCGACAAGGTTTGGAAAAGCACGTTGTACGTAGCGGAGCCAGTGCCTTTGGCACGACGCAACACCCTATTGCACGTAGCGTTGTAACTCCGCTACATACAACAGCAACCAAACAGATGACCCAACCACGAGCCGAGCCAATGCAGGGTCGCGAGGATCGCGTACAAGAGCTGGACCAAGAAGTGTCTAGCCTAGAGAAAGACCTAGATGCCGCAAGTCGGCGCGCTGATATAGCAGAAGATCGGCTCCTAGTGCTGAAGGCTAAAAGCCTGCTACAAACCGAGCCAATGCAGGATAGCGAGGATCGCGAAAAACTACAGGAGCGCGTAAAGGAGCTAGAACAACAATTGTCTAGCCTGGAGACAGTCCTATGTGCTGCAAGCCAGCAAGTCCTGTTGCAAAGCAATAAAGCAGAACCAAATCCTAAAGAAGCGTGTGCAAGCATATAGCTAAGTGCACTTTTCTGCCTCTTGACCGTGGTCTATGCAATCGGAGAATATCAACAGACAGAAAAGTGCAATCGCATAGGCCACGCCAAAGCGGAAGATGAGCAACGTAGCGTACCAAGAGCTACGAAGACCAACCCCAATCCCCATAGGCCAACCTCAATCTCGCATAGACCAACCGTAATCCCACATAGACCAAACCGAATTGCCCTAATGCTATAGAAAAAAAGTTTTATTCCTTGCTATGCGATCGGACGTCGCGAAGTACTTTTGCAAACTGGCGTCTTGCCATTTGTTCGAGGCAGTGGTGGTTGTAATGAATCTTATTTCTTCCACAGTCTACACACACCCATATGGCACTTCGAATATGCTTCCCACATTTTTTACATGGTCGCAGAATGCGGCTACCACTTTGGATTAGCATTCTATGTACTTTACAATATTGATTGTGGCACGGGTTGTTGCAGGCTCCTCCATCGGTTTTCTTAATCCAGGGGCATCTATTTTTGCCTCGTCGTCTATCAGTCTCATTCACCATATCATGCCGTGCTTTGTGGTATTACGTGGCCCCCTCTAAATTGTATGTTTTGCAAACAAGGGTGCTTGGATATTTCTTTTCCAGCCACTGATTCATGCAGAATTGATAGCAATAAGAGTTGGTGCTGTTTCGTATGTCCTTGAAAGATATGTTGAAGTCGTTGATGAGCCATTTAGCAACGTGGAGGTGTCCATTGTAGCAGGCTAAGCGGAGTGCATCGTTATTGCTAGTGCGTACGTCCCTAGTGGTTAGACCAAAGTGCTTAGCGAGCCACTTAGCAATAGACGCGTAATTGTTATGGACACGTTCGACCTCTATAGTGAACTGGAAATGTGTGGCGAGCAATTTAACGACATCGAAGTGGCCACCTAGGCAGGCAAGCTGTAGTGCAAAATTCTTGTTATCACGGGCATCATCTATAGTGAACTGGAAATGCGTGGTGAGCCACTTAACGACGTCGAAGTGACCGCCTAGGCAGGCAAACTGTAGTGCAAAATTCTTGTTATCACGAGCATCCTCTATGGTGAGCTGGAAACGATAAACGAGCCACTTAGCCGCACCGAGCTGACCTTCTCCACAGGCTCGGTTTATGGCAGCGTTCTTACGAGCACGCACATCCTTGATGGAAATACCAAACATTTTGACAAAATTGTCTCGCTTGCTATCATCGCGAGCGGCTACTATCCCATATAATAGGACTTGTTGGCGGCGCGTTTTGGCGATCTTTTTGTAGCGAGCTAGAGATGCCGCATCGCCTAGAAGTTTTGAAGCCAAAGAAATACTCGCAAACGACTTAGGACCAGCAAACTCTATGATCTTCGACAAGATTTCAATGGGGAGATCCAATATATTTGCCATATAGCATTTGCTTATCTCTAAATGATCCAGAAGAGTTCGTTCTCGCCCCGACGCAAGGGCATCTGCGTCCAAGTATAGTGTTTACACGATACCACGAAGCAGGGTGCTGCAGGAACTGTTGGCATCTAGTTGCAGTGCCTAGTGGCATCTAGTTGCGGGAGCAAGCTACGCGGTCCTATAGATCTTGCTGGGCTCTTTTTCTTCTACTACTATTTAGCCTATGTTTCTCGTAGATGGACTCGAAATGGGAATGGTAAACAAACAATTCGTTGGTAAAGCCTACGACCGTATTCTTACAAATACCGCATCGTTTGGCGAAGTCACAGAGAAGGGTTTGTGCTCCTGCACGACATAGCACCTCGTAGCTTGCTCCCATAACTTTGGTGCGTAGCACGGAGTGGATGCCGATGTGATCGTCGATTGCTTTGCGAACAACCTCGTGGACTATTTTTTGGAGCAAAGCAGTAGGGTCTTCGCAAGAGCGGTTTCGTACCCCTGCACGATGTAGCAACCTGGCTGGTACTCCAGAGAGATCGCTAGCATAGGTGCTGGTGAGTTTGAGTTTGACAAAGATCGTTGCGACATGAGCGGCTACCCGATCGACATTTACATCGATGTCTATTTTGTCGTCGAAATGCAACGACCCTAGAGCGATACCCCCCCCCCCCCCAGTTTAACTGCATGAAACAAGAAACCTCGCTGTTGGATCGAATGAACTTCTGTTGTATGCCGACATGGTAAAGCAGTGCAGCCAAAATAGTCTGCTTTCTTTGATTGCGCTTCACACAAACTCTATTCACTTGCGCGTACAACTCAGCCGCTGCCACTAGTACATCCCTGGGAAACGAAAGGTTGTATTTTACCTATAAGCGAAGTTGTATGCCAACAGTTCCCGCAGGATTGCGCGTCGTTGCGATTTGTACTTTTCAGCTACTGTAGATGTACGATCCAGATCACGTTGATACCAAGAGCTATTCGGACCTACGATACGCAGCCGTGGGGCGGGACGGATCATTTCGCTACCGCATTGACCACCTTCACGCATACAGTCTAGGAATTCATTTGCTAGAGGGCCCTCGAAGATACGACTACAGGTAGGACATATGAACTCCATTCCTCGCACTTCCATTGGGCAGAGACATTCGGGGCATGTTTTCCCGGCATTAAAATGCAGTGCGACCTTGTCGCGGGTAGTGGGTTGTGGAATGTCGAACAAACGTAGCATAGTATTTAGATCGCCCTCACTTGGCATCATAGCGGAGCTATAGGAACCACCTAGCAGCCCAAAAGGATCACATGGGGTGCCACTAGCACTCATAGCTTGGCTATATGGACCACCTAGCAAGCTTTGGGGCTTCGCACTCATAGTGGATCTATAGGTTGTCGAAGCAGAGCTACACACAACTACCTATGGACCCATCCATTGCAGCTATATTTCATAACAACGACGACTCTAAATATGTGTTCAAATCCGCAACAACTCATCCAACACCGCTGCGAACTTTAACTTTTCTTCCCGCCTCTGTCTGGATAGCTTCATACGCAAGGACCCCGAGCCGCACCCAATACGAGTACTAAAAGCACTCTGGGTACCTTTTCCGCATCCCCAACAAGGGGTTGGAATCGGTCTTCCCTTCCTTATTTTCTGGAGGTGATTCCCACAGTATATACCTAAACATGACCTACTGCAAAAGTCTTGCTTCCCGACTTGTAACCAACCTCATAAATACTCCCCACGCATTCTAGTTACGAAGTCTACTTCGTAGTTGAGATATACCTTCGTTCTCTGCTGCTCTAATTTGAAACCACTTGTGCTTACGTACGCTTCTTGGGTACGTAGCAGAGCTACAATCTGCTAGAGGTTTGTTCTTTGAACTAGTGGTCTGCTATGGCTGCACACTCGTATATATATTTGTCCATGGTGCTTTGCCAATATCCGATAGGCTCTACGTGGCGCTATGTGCGGCATCTAACGAAGCCACACGAGCATACTCTATGGCGAACTCTATAGGCCAGGTGTGGATTCCATCCCCCAGAACCCGTCTTTTGTCGTAGTAAGCTGAAAGCCCAAGTTTCTGCTGTTCGTAGGTTGCCGTACCTTCTGGCAACAAGCGGAAGCCACGGTTCGTTGCTAGGTCGATGCTACCATACAGTGCTGCTTTGAAACGTTCCCACGAAACATCGTTGTGCTGCTTCGACATACCTTTGGTGGAATATTTCCGACTGCCCCCTACATCGACATAGTAGGCCTTGGAGCAGAGGGCAATGGCGCGCTGTCCTTCGAACTCTAGTTTGAAGAGACCTGGTGTGCGACTGCTCCACTTGTCCCAAGCTAACCAATCTTTTCGACAGGCCGCGAAATCCTCGCGCAGTTCTGGTCGTACCACTTCGTCAATGCTGTCGCCCGATATGGCGATGTATGCGCTATCAGTATCCATCTGTATATATTCAAAATCCTGTCGGGAAACGTACTTGTCTAGGAATTCGTAGTAGAACTCGAGCTTGGCAAGCTGGTGCACAGCTATACCTACTTGGAACGGCCTCTTTATCCGGATCTGATGTTTTCGACTCTCGAGCTCATATGCATCACCGATCTCCTCCAGATCTGCAAACCAGGCACTGCGCAGGGCTTTGTCCACAACTCGCTCGTCTTTGGTGTAGGTGACGATGGTCTGGCGCTCCAGAACTTCTATCAACTTCCCATAGGCACTGTTGCCGAGTAGTTTGAACACGAAGCCATGGTTCGTTGCTAGGTCGATGCTACCACACAGTGCTGCTTTGAAACGGTCGCACGAAACATCGTTGTGCTGCTTCGACATACCTTTGGTGGAATATTTCCGACTGCCCCCTACATCGACATAGTAGGCCTTGGAGCAGAGGGCAATCGCGCGCTGTGTTTCGAACTCTAGTTTGAAGAGACCTGGTGTGCGACTGCTCCACTTGTCCCAAGCTAACCAATCTTTTCGACAGGCCGCGAAATCCTCGCGCAGTTCTGGTCGTACCACTTCGTCAATGCTGTCGCCCGATATGGCGATGTATGCGCTATCAGTATCCATCTGTATATATTCAAAATCCTGTCGGGAAACGTACTTGTCTAGGAAGTCGTAGTAGAACTCGAGCTTGGCAAGCTGGTACACAGCAATAACTACTTGGAACGGCCTCTTTATCCGGATCTGATTTTTTCGACTCTCGAGCTCATATGCATCACCGATCTCCTCCAGATCTGCAAACCAGGCACTGCGCAGGGCTTTGTCCACAACTCGCTCGTCTTTGGTGTAGGTGACGATGGTCTGGCGCTCCAGAACTTCTATCAACTTCCCATAGGCACTGTTGCCGAGTAGTTTGAACACGTCTGCTAGCAAGGCTTTGCTTTTATACACATCTCCTGTCCTTCGCGCTTCGGTGACTTGATCCACAAACCATTCAAATACTTTTTTCGGTTCGTAGTCTATTGTGCGATAGACAGCGGACACAACAGCCCCGTGGTCTAGATACCAAAGCAGAAGAGGGGCGTAGAGCAGCAACCGCTTCCCAGAGAGACTTCCAACCAGCTTCTTTTCGTTGGATTGCTTTATACCTGTCTTCTCTAGATAGTCTAGCATGTCCGGAGAGATTGCCTCCTTGGGGATCTCCCGATTGTAGAAGAAGGGTGGCATCTCCTCGAATTTCTTCCACAATGATTTGGGTATCTCGATGTCCACCTCTGCATATCCAAACCATGTTCCATTGCGCAGACATTGGATGAGTCCCTCGGCTTCTGGTCCAGGTTCTGCATAGTGCACAACTTTTTCCTTGCCGCAGGGCATTTCGAGGGCCATAGTAGAGAGGTATAGTGCATTGGCATCGTAGCCTAGAATCTTGCGACAGAGTTTGGGCTGCCCATACTGATGGCTGCGGATCTTGGACACTCCTGCTTCGTGGTATCGAGTGAACACTATGCTGGGGCCTCTCACAACGGCACTCTTCAGCATGTGATAGGCCTCCTCTCTTGGGGCATACAACTCGGCTCCACGCTCTACATTACCACGAAGGAGAAACTGTAGTGAAACTCCGGGAATGGAGACAGCATCCTTCAAAATGTCTACTCCTTTTTCGTGGTAGAAGCCACGCATCTTTTCGAGAGCTTTGAGGAAGGGAGCCACGTCCAGGTTGTTGTAGTACCGTAGCCAGTGTCGAAAGTAGACCATACCTTTTTCCTGGAAGATGCGCTGGCAGTCTTGGAACTCTGCCATGGATAGAAGGTATCCACCTTTCAATTTCGACTGCCACTCTGGATAGTCCGGTAGACCCATATGATCTAGCTTGTCGGAAGAATTAAACCAATCGTAGGGGAAAAAGCTTTTCTGCAACTTACATCCATAGGCGGCAACCCAACGCGCATAGGAAGTGCCGGGACCGAGGTAGTTCATCACGTCGAGGAATCGGAATTCTGAGGTCAAGAGAAACATAGTAGAGTTGGCCTTCTTTGCTACCTGGATCTTTCTGCACGTGTCAGCAATAGTTTCGACGAAATGGCTTCGGATCAAATTCAAAACGTATTTCCCTGAGATAAACCCAAGCACAGGAACCTGATGGGCCCATTCGTTGATTCGGGTCTGTTGTTCCTTCGAAAGGGTCTCTAAAGAGAAATCAGTAGAAGAAGAAGTCGCTGGGTGTTCTGGGGCAGAACTGCGAGACAACGATTTCTCGAATCGCGTTTGCCCTCTTCCGGAGTTCTTCTACGAAGGCAGCTACGAGAGCCTTTGGATCGCGATCGCAGATGTGGGTTGGGGTACGATTGTATGTATCAGCTATGGAGACTGATATGGGAACATGTATGTTGTCGATGGTCAAACGATCTGTTGGTTGTCTTCACTGCGTACTATCGAGATAGGCTTCGAAATCATAGACTATAGCATGTGGATAGGCGGTTTGCACTGGAGTTGGTATAGGTTCATTGGACTTCTTTGTAGAGCAGCCCCAAGCCTCTACTACGGTATAACCGGCCTCACGTAGCTTTGCTGTTTGTTCGCAGGTTTTGCGATAGAGGTCTCTACCTTTAGCCCCAGGGAAGCATTTTGGGCAGCCGTGGTAGAAACACCCATGGAATTGGAACATGGTTTTGGAAAAGGGTTCGAAGCCATCCACAGGAACTCCTTCTATCCAGTGCTCTCCACCATGTCCACAAGCCGCGTGGTGGATATGCTGCTGGCGTGCTTCCGTTTCGCGTTTCAACCATCGTAGAGATGCTTTGCTAGCGGGGCTTTCTGGCCAGAATGCTTTTTCATAGGCGTACTGAGGAGCTTTGATTTCTTCTCCTGGGCAGACGATCTTTGTTTCACCACGACTACAACGATCTGCATGACGCTGGAGGTGGCACGCTTGCGTGAACCGTTGCTTACAATCGTTACATACGTAGTTGTGCCCAAGCTTGCTAGCGTTCTTGATATAGCAGGCATGCCCCTCGTATATCCCTATTGTCATCACATGCAAGTAGCGAGGTGCGTGCCTAGTCAAATGCCAAGCACCATCCTCCGTAGGTTCGTACACCCGAATGCCTATCCCGAAGTGAAACTCAACCTTCTCCAGCTGATCTAGAGATGTCTTAGGAACGTCTGGTACGAGTTCTACCAAACGATAGAAATTCTGGGCGAGTATTCTAGCTACAACGGTACACCTATCTACAGCAAAACCTTTATATACGGCAAGGCTGTCACCATATCGATCAAGGGCGAACATCCCCTTCTTCTGTCGAAGCCAATTGGGAAGCGGGCCTGTCCCCAACAGAGGCTGACGATCGAGCACGACTTTGACGTCCACGTGGATCCAACGAACGAATGCCCATTGGGTATTGGGGCGATCGATGTTATCGGGATTGAACCTAGCTAGCTCCCTGTCAGTAATCCACTCCTCTGCATCTCATAGAATGTTCATCCATGGGGAGCCGGGGACGGTCTTAGAGAAGAGCATCACGCGCCCATCGTTGACATTGCGAATGCGATAGGTGTAGCTGTAGCGCAGATAGAAGCTAGTTTCTACTTTTGCAGCCAGCTTTCCCATAATCCTTGGTGTCAAATCTCCTGCCACACCTCGGAAGAAGCGCCACTGGATGGTACGACGGCCTATCTCCACTCCCTCGAGCATACCATCTCTCTCATCTAGAATAGCACCTGCCTCACGAACTATACTCCGTGGCAGTGACTCACTACGCGGATTTTTCTGGACCCGCTGATTGGCTTGTTTCGCATATTGTCTCCGAGATAGAGGATTGGCTCGAGCCCATTCCGCAGCACCATTTGCCCGTAGGCTTGCTGTTATCTCCGCCCCCAACTGTTCGGCTTCGCGTGTGCGTTGGGCACGCTTGTGGGGATTTTCAAGATCGCCACGGAGAGCTGGGTATCTGCCAGTTTGTTTGGCTCTTTCCATTCTCTTCTGCCATTCTAGGGCACGAGCTGTAGCTATTGCTTGGGAGAGACTTGCTTTGTGGAGCTTCGAGAAGCCTCGGATACCAAATTGCTTTGCTTGTATACGCAATTCTGCTTTGGTAGACATTTTCTTTCCGACAGGACTACACCTATATGAAGCCTTTCTCTAATTGGAGTATAGAGTCGATATCTTCTGGTAAGAACCTAGTAGTATGGACGGGAGAAAAATGATTGCACTTATTTTTTATCCACACGAACCGTTTGATGGCGCCCGACCCCAATATCTTGTTTGCAATTTGTTGAAATTTGACCACAATATGTGTGTTTATTGCACCTAATCACAACATCTTTTGGATAAAAAGTTGGGATTTGGTGCAATAAACACACATATTGTGGTCAAAATTCAACAAGGTCCAAATAAGATGTTGGGGGAGGGGGCCATCAAACGATTCGAGTGAATAAAAATGAAGTGCAATCAAATGAAGTGTTTTTGCCGTTTTCTTGAAAGGGAAAATGACAGTTTAAGACTTTTCTGGCCTTTCTAACCCATAATTGACTTGTCTTAGATCTATCCCATAATTTCTTTATGTGAGACCTAGAGGTTAGGCTTAGGTTAGAAAAAGGCCATTTTCTGGTGCAATCATTTTAATCCCGCCTATACTAATCGTGTTTTTGCAGTTTTCTTGAAAGGGCAAATGGTAGTTTAAGACTTTTCGGGCCTTTGGAGGACTAGTTCAAACATTTTCGCGAATAACTAACTTTACCTGGCGGATGGCGCAACGATTTGCTCAGTGGAAGACGTACATTGTCCACTAGGTCTGTGAAAAAAAGCGCATTTTATGGATGAAAACGTTGAAAAGTGAGTTACTGGCTTTTATCTCTTTGTCGTCCGATCGTGTGTGAGCTCAATTGGTGAAATCCTGAGAGCTAACTCAACCCTCGCCCCTCAGTTCAAGTTTGGCTATCCCGGGGTAGTTAAATACTGGTGACTTTTTAAGCCGAGGGCTCAAACGTTCTCCACAATGCCATTCGGGCGAATTCTACGAACTGGTCGACGGTTGGTATTACAACTTCTGTAGGGTTTCCAATGAAATGTGCTCTAAATTTGGAGAAAAATGCCACTGTAAGAGAGCTTGAGGACATCATTAAGTCTGAGGACGGCTGAAAAGTACTTGGTTTGCTTTTAGTAGGCCTTGTAAGGGGATTTCACAGGGTTTTTCCGTTGTGTTTGTGCTTTCAGACACAGGAACAAATTCTTCAATGAAATCCTTGAAATCCTGCAGTTGACAGTCTTTTACCCCTGCTCAACCTATTAGGATGTGTTTTTGTCACTTTAAAGCAACGGCTTCAGTCCAAATTGTAGGGGTAAAAGACTTATAAAAAAAAACCTACCGGAGTCCCAGAGGGGGGGGGACCCCTTGTGGAATATGTGTCCATTACCCAGCATGCAATTGGAGGTGGGTAGAGGAGAACGTGGTGAAAAGAAATTCAATGAGAAGAATAGCGCGGTTCACAGTCGCTTGGTGTGTTTTGTGCCAACAAAATCTGGTGGTTGGAAAGATTAAAGAAGGTACTGTAACGACTAAGTGCTGATTTTGTGTTTGCTTTTGATTTGAAGTGCGAATGGGAAGGGTGTTTTGAGCCGATTTTTAACTTCTTAAAATTCGTGAAAATCGAAGAAACAATACGATCGCCAAAACAAATGAGCTTTTCTCCATAGTGAAAGAGTCGAGCGATCCATGTTATAGCTCTGACTTTGAAGCCATTCATCCCTTCGCATAATATCGCAACATCGTCTTTCCAGCATGTGTAGATGTGATGGAATAATTTTTCTAGTATCGGACTAATGCGTCTTATATTTACAGGCTCGGACGGTTAAGAGTTAGAGCCACATTAAATACCTAGAGATCAATTATGAGATAGAAAGGCCAGAAAAGTCTTAAACTGCCATTTGCCCTTTCAAGAAAACGGCAAAAACACGAGTTACTGGCTTTTAAAGCTTAAAGGCACACAAGATATACCATGTTTTCACAAAAAGAGCCTTAGAACCTATATATATATACACTCGTTTTCAAAAACATTTCTATGAAAATTTATATATATATACCTTTTGTTATCCAATGTTTTAGCTGTCAAATTTGACAAGAAGAATACAAAAGGTATATATATATTTGCAGTGCAATGTTTTTGCAAATGGGCATATATATATATAAATCAGAAT
Organism: Actinernus sp. WN-2022; assembly: GCA_030867875.1. Classification (NCBI taxonomy): domain Eukaryota; kingdom Metazoa; phylum Cnidaria; class Anthozoa; order Actiniaria; family Actinernidae; genus Actinernus; species Actinernus sp. WN-2022. The sequence continues at coordinate 28,614,142 of JAOWCC010001210.1, forward strand.
AAAGGTGAAAGAGAAAATACTCCCGGGAGTACCCATGGTTATGTTCCACAAAAAACACCATCAACTGGCTGCATTGTCAGCGTGGTTGGTCCTGATGGTGTTGTGGTAACACAGTGGACTAGTATGCCGAGGCCGTGGGTTCAAATCCCACTCAGGGCACATATTTTATCTTTCACCTTTATTCTGATTATTTATATATAGAGATGGTTTCTTCTTTATACTGTTTATATTACTGTTTATAAACCGAGGGTTCAAGCTCCACTTAATTGTTACACATAGCTACTATTTTTAGATAGCAGGGTGACGATGCTTCAGTGGATTGCTACTTATTAAACATCAAGAGTTTCCCACCCAATTTGGGAGGTATGGAAGATACAGATTGTTATACCATGGTAGCCTCGGATTCTTTTGTTCTCCGAGGCACATTTAAAACCACTAATTTTCCCTGATGGCAGGGATATTTAGAAATATGCATTGTTTCGAAATTTCCCGCCGGGAAATTTCGAGACAATGCATATTTCTAAGGCCTACTCTGGGTCCTTAGGTCGCCGCGATGAAGTGCGACATTGAGCGACTTAAGGCGACATAAGCATTTTTTTACAAAAAACAATGAAATATTAGGCAACATTGGGCATTATAAGGCGACATTGGGCATTATAAGGCGACATTAGGCAATACAAGGCAACATTTGGTGATAGAAGGCAATGTAGGGCAACATTAGTTTGTAAAATAAGGTGACAGTGTGGCTTTTACCATGTCACATACATAAGGTGACATTCATTGACCATACATTGTACTGTATATCTAAAATACTACTACTACATGTACTTGTGAGTTTTTGATTGAAAGCATTTCAATTAGAAAGATTAATTTTAATCAAAAATGCCAGTATGCATGTTTCCATATAAAATTTAAATTAAATAAACATGAACAAGTACATATTGACTACATGTATAACACATAAACTAATGTGTGTAATATTTTTAACCCATGGTAACATGCAGCAAATTTGAGATATTAATATATTAAATTTCAAATGTTTTAATATTGACCAATTGGGTTAGTGACTCATTTGTTTTTACTTTAAATGTCCCCATGAATGGCTCTTTAATAGAGCTGTTTTCAATTGAGTGTTGAAAACAATAAGTACCGGTAATTGGTTTAGTTTTGCGTTTGCTTATATTTTCTATTGGCTGTGAGAAATGTTTTGTAATTAATTATCAGTTCTAAACTAAAACCAAATGCAATCACGCCGTCTAGTGAGAGTTATCCACGATTGCATTTACTTTTCCTTGTGACTGGCTCTTGAAAGTAAAACCAATCATGAATTACTTCAGTTCCTGATTGGCTAATTGCATTTTCACTTGTTCCTGTGATTGACTCTGTAAGTACTTTGGCTTTAGTTTTATGACACTCAATTGAAAACTGCTCTAAAAAATAATTAAGTTGGTTTTGGTTTTAGAGCAGTTTTCAGCTGTGTCATAAAACCAGAAAACATCAATGAACCAATCACAAACATGGGGCATTTGCATAGCTGACCACATATGTTGGAACAGGGGTGGGCAGGTGTGGAATAACAACTTAAATATTGTATAAGAATATTAAGTCTTAAGCTTCTTTAATAATAAGTTACTTTATTTGATTTCGAGACAAAAATCAAGCTTGAGAGTTGAGTACTCTGAATGCATGCATTTATTGTTGTAATAACTTAATATTATGTACCGATAAAAAAACACTTATGAATTTGAGTTTAGATAGGTTTCAAAGCCAAAGGCAAAGACACAAATTTATACAATGTAGCTTTATTTATATATTTAAGCTTCTTATATCTTGTAAAATTAAGAAAGGATGCGTTGGTTTTGTTTACACTTAAGCTTATTAAGTCTTAACTTACAGACACGGATTTACAAATTTAAAATAAGAACAAATGACATAACAAGTTTACACAAGGAAGTTGGAATTGTTACCTTCATTTGTGTCATGGAAAATACCAGAAACGTTTGTGCAAAAGTCGTACAAATTCCCAATGCCTCCATAATTGATCTTGGTGAGCCAGCACTTTGCTTTATAAACCAGTTCAGCGGTCGACTTCCACTAAAATGGTAGGTACTTCATATATGGTCTATTATATGTCTTCTATATAGTGCAAGACTGTTTTATATAAAGAAGACGCAATAATTGACCATATATGAAGTACCTAGGCTTTTTCAAAGTTGCCCACGGCTTTCTTGACCAGCGGATAGTCTACTGTACATGTAGTTGTACTGGAACCATTTACTTCACGTAAAAGCAAGAAGTTCTAAACGCAAGTTGCAAAAGAACTAGGGACCCAAAAATGAAGCCATCATCGATTTGGATGCAACCGGACAATTTCAGGTAGATGCATATTTCTACATACAGTATACTGCAGTCGACTTGTCATTGTCAATTTATTCAAGATTTTAGTTTTTTGTCTCCTACTCATAGCCATTCCTTAATTATGTTATAAAATTCCTGGCTTTCATTCATTTTAACTTGAGGTAGAGATGTGTGTGTTATAAACTTCAACTAGTGATAAATAATGAGCAAGGAGGATTTTGGCAGACATGTTGGATAAATTATAATAATTACCTTGATATGTTCACTATTCATAAAAGTATGATTATGTAAGTACTAAAGGGCACTGAACTACAACATGGGTAGCAAATACAGAGGAAATTTGATTATCCATGCTAAAAATAACTTTATGTACAGCTTAGTTTTGGAGTCTAATGAACTTGTGTACTGGACAATGCAACAGAGTTGAAGAAAAGCATTAGCAATCCCAAGGAACCTTTCTGGATCGATACTTGTTCGTTCACATCTCCATTATATTGCAGTAGAACAATAGGCCGACACAGATTGAGAATTCGTATGGCACGCGTAATCCAATCACAAAGCGAGGATTTCTCTGATGCTGTCAGCAAACAACCGGACAGGATTTGAATGTGCATATTACTATTTTTTTTGTTATTTATATTCACAACCTGCTCAGTGAAACAGTTACCTAGTGCAGCTAGCCCTTCCTTTAATTGTCCTGCATGTCATCTTATGTACATTGTACTAAACCTGTCTGAGAATACCCTAGCATCCAATAACCCCTACCTATAATGAACACAACCATGACAATACACTTCCAATCATCCCAATACCTTTCCCAATACCAATCCCTTGGGTACCTATTTTTTTCAAGTGTGAAAGAGGTAGAGCAAATCCCTTTTATGGTATAGATCCTTGTTTAGATTATTATTAGCTGTGTATAGATACATTAACATAATTAGTTACAGTTCTTTTTAGTCGGTCGTATAGGCAAATGTGTACCTTTTGGGGTTCTCAACTATGAAGAGCAATTGTGAAATTTACTGGGGTAAGGTATGTAAGGGCAGTGGGACCTCGGGGGTGGGGGGTGGTAAGGTTTAGTCACTACAACTGATATACAATGTAGGTGTAGAGATACATAAATTTGTATTCATTAATAATTATTAAAAACAAAAACACTTACAGTCTAAATATAGTTTTATAATAACCAGTTATTTAAGCTAAATGTGTAATTTCATATTATATCATAAGCCAATATAGGGCAACGTAAGGCGATATTGGGCGATATAAGGCGACGTAAGGCGACATTGGGCGATATAAGGCGACATTGGGCGACATAAGGCGACCTAAGGACCCAGAGTAGGCCTTTTCTAAATTTCCCCTGCATGCGTAATAAGGGAAAATTAGAAGAGAATGCAGGCTGGAAGTGAGAAGGTCAAAAGCATCAACTCCTGCTCCCCTCTGGCACGACTAGCCCTACGCTCCCGGATGAAAAATACTGAATCCAAACTGACCTGTCTTCATCATAACCTTCAATGTAATACATGTGGGATGACCTATTTCAATCTGCATATTCTTTTCTTAATTTCTCAAACCCGCTTCTTCCATGTGGGATACTTAAAACCATCAACGTGACGTAATTAAAATCCATTCATGCTCTTTGAATATTTAGTCAACCGCATAATTACATTATTTGTATTTTAGAGTTATTCTTCCCAAAAACAACACGCTTTTCCCCAGGGGAAGCCAGGGTCGTTTAATCAATGGCGCTCAGTCAAGCATTAAACAAAACGTTTTCGAAAACAACTCGACTGCGACGTCTTTAGTTTCGGCAGAGAAAACTAAACTTCTCAGAGCTTTGTTCCGTTCCTCGGCGATCATGGTATAACAAACTTATACCATGGCATTTCGGGATATTAGTGATTTAAATTGCCCCGAGAGCCGCCATGGTATAACTTATAATTATAACGTTTCTAAAGTTATATTAATGCCTGTTATCCAATGAAGTGGATGTGTTGTTGAAGGTCTTTATATTCTTAACCAAAGAAAAGAAGGATATGCTCGCAGGGTACTGGATTCGTTTCTTGTTATGCAAATAGCCATACAAATTATGTGTATATGTGCAAGCATTGCTACTTTCAAGTTGGCAACCTAGTAGGTACTGTGTCACAGGAAATCCAAAGAGTTCACAGTGATCTTGGAGACATGTTTCCTTGACCTGACATCGCTGACCTCGATATAATTTCCCTATTTCGGCGATGTCAACAAGACATCGGGCGAGTTTCCTTCCAGTAATTCTTTACAAACCTTGGTGACAGGAAGGCCGTGTATGTTCCTGGCACTATTACTGCCAGCTCACTTTCTTGTGATAATATGTTCAAGCTTTTGCAGGAGTCTCGGGAGGAGTGCAACACCCGATGGCCGTTTTCTGTCAGCTTCCACAAGTCCACACTCCACAGCCCACAGTCTCTTCGCGAAAGTTTCACCTGGTTTGTTAACACCGTTTCCCCCGGAGATTCCTTTAAAATATCAGGCGAATGCTTTTCCCATTTTGTTTCATCTCCAGCAGATTAGGTTTTTCTTTAAGGATGCAAATTTAGCTTTTCCTCGGTCCACCCGTACGGCGTTCGACTCGGCTACGCGCCATTTTTATACACCGAACCACGCAGTTCCTGGGACCGAATTTTCTATTTTTAACTGCGGAATCTAAAAATAGATTTTGAAACATTCACGTTGGTCACGAGATATGGCCAGATCGGCTCTCTTAGTTATCCTCTCTTGGTGCAGTACATTACTATACTCTATCGGTATTGTCGGGCTATCTGTGTTATCCCAGGGAACGCAATTATCATGATAATAATAAAATAATAAAAATTGTGTTATCGGCTTAGTTGTTCCGGGTTACCTGTGGTATCAGTGCGTGCCGTCTTTGTATTTTCGGGTTACCTGTGTTGTCCTATTGTTATCAATGCAGAACGGTGACCGGTACGGTACTATACCCTATGTATTTCCGGGCTAACTACAATCTAGATTTATCAGCGGACGTTCGACCATGAAAACTAATTTTCTCTTCATAGACGCGCAACACAGAACATAATTATGTCTTTTAAATACATCTTTGTATAGACATTGACATTGTTCGAAAGCTGAATCATTTTTTTTTATCTATTTGTACCAACGAACGTGAACTAGCGACAAATTGTGTGAATGCAAGGCGAGACTGCCTTCCGATTTCCAGTTACCTTGCGTGACCTGGCAAATTAATAAGTTTTTTATTAGGCTTTCACTATGCGAGCGGATGACCTTTCACTAGTCTCGTTCCAGTCTATGGCGGTGCTACTAACCGTACTAAACAGCGTCGAACAAAGCTAGCTTTTTAATAGTCCCCTTTAGGTCCCCTTTAGTTTATTTCTTCAACCTGAAAACGAGCACAGCATTTCAGTTGGCATACACTGAAAACATCTGCTTAACTAAGATTTGTAAAAATCTTAGCGGATCATGTAAATATTCCGCTTGGCTCAATGCCCGGGCTCAATGAGGGTTTCTGCCGTCAAAGTTTTTTTTTTAAAGTTTTCCCCATATTGACAGACATGTATAATGTCTCGAGCTCTCAATCCAGTAGAAAGATTCTGGTTATTCTGTCGTAAAACATGTCTTAGCTGTACAAGACCTGACCCAAATTTAGGTTGTATTGCATAATTGTCCACGATGGAATAGAGTTCTGACAATGACTCATTGAAATTGATATCTCCTTGTCTCGCCTAGTCTGAGAGCTTTGAACTTTCTTATCTGAGCGCGCCTGACGAAATCTAACCTTTGATTATATTTCGATACCCGTTGATATCCAAACGTGTTTGGATATTGTATTTCGCTTACGTTTCTAAATGTACATTGGATCTGTCCAGACAGCGCAGATCGAATGTATTACGTTGTTCATGTATTTTTATGGTCAATAACAGTTCCTTTACAAGAGTTATAGGGTTAGAAAGTAGTTAAAATTACCTATAGCGCCTCGAAGTCTCACGCGTTGCTCATTCCACATTCCCATAGTGGTAATTATTCGGTGATGATTTTAGGTAATGTAAACAGTGTTAAATATATCTATAACGTTTAATGCGCATGCCTCCTGCTTTATTGCTCGATCACAGCGTCTCCGACCCACATTGTTATCGGCAAAGGTCTGAACTGATCAACTTCTGTAGACGATAGGAAAATAATAATAACAAGAAGCTGCAAGCAGCTTGAACTCCGGCTTATTTTTTGGAACGCGGACTATCTCAGATACTGCGTGTTTGCCAATTACAACGCACAATCAGATTCGAAAGTACGCACACACAGTTGATCTCATCTAAAACGAGTCAGAACACGAGTGAACAAAAGTAGAACACGAGCGACTTAAAGTAAGCCAGGGTACCCTAGGATAACACAGGTAGCCCAAAAATACTAGGATCCAAATACTAAGATGATCTGTTCTAAAACTCCACACGAGTCAGGACATGAGTGAACACGAGTGCACAGCGGTTCATAATTAAATTAACAAAATAAAAATTAAACAAATATAGTTATAATAATTATAATTTATAGTTTGATCGGGTTACTTGTGTTATCAGCGCGGTACCCTGTTTTTGTATTTCCGGGCTACCTGTGTTATTCTAGCTTGGCTTAGTTGTGTCGGGTTACTTGTGTTTTAAGTAAGCCAGTACCATCTCTTTGTATTTTCGGGCTACTTGTGTTTATATCGTTATTAACATGCACACAGCTAGATCACTGTTAGTACACACGCACAATCAGTCAAACTGGATTGCACAATCAGATGCGAAAGTATACACGCAGTGCACAGTCGCATCACGTAGCAGCGCCAGAGTAACAAGAGGTTGCACGCACCTTTAAAGAGGAACTAAAGCCTAAAATCAATTCAATATCTATGCAAAGATGTATTCCAAATTAATAAATTGTGCTATTTAATTTTTCTATGTTTTTTTGCTGGACTAACGGCTCCTAATTTCGAACCACTGTGTTTTCTTCAATATGGGGAAATTTGCTTTGAATTGTGCCACCACACAATCTAAATTTATCAGCGGAGAATCGAACTTGAACTCTAACTTGAAAAGTAATTTCCTCTTCAAAGACGCGCAACACAGACAAATATAATAGCAGAACTTATATATTTATAATACATGTTTGTTTAGATGTTGTGAACACAAGTAGAACACGAGTAAATACGAGTGCACGCAAGTAAAACACGAATCAACACGAGCAACTTCACGTAAGCCAGGGTACCTAGGATTACACAGGTAGCCCAAAAATACTAGGATCCAAATACTAGTAGGATCTAAAATATAACTCTACGATTCAGAACACGAGTAAACATGAGTGCACTAGCGCTTCATGATTTAATTAATACAAAATCATAATCAGAATAAAATAATAAAAATGGTGTTATCGGCTTAGTTGATTCGGGATATCTGTGGTATCAGTGTGTGCCGTGGTTACCTGTGTTGTCCTATTGTTATCAGTGCAGTACATTACTATACTCCATGTATTGTCGGACTATCTGTGTTATCCCAGGGATCGCAATTATCATGATAATAATAAAATAATAAAAATTGTGTTATCGGCTTAGTTGTTCCGGGTTACCTGTGGCATCAGTGCGTGCCGTCTTTGTATTTTCGGGTTACCTGTGTTGTCCTATTGTTATCAATGCAGAACGGTGACCGGTACGGTACTATACCCTATGTATTTCCGAGCTAACTACAATCTAGATTTATCAGAGGACATTCGAACATGAAAACTGATTTTCTCTTCAAAGACGCGCAACACAGAACATAATTATGTCTTTTAAACACATGTTTGTATAGACGTTGACATTGTTCGACAGCTGAATCATTGTTTTTTTTATCTATTTGTACCAACGAACGTGAACTAACGACAAATTGTGTGAATGCAAGGCGAGACTGCCTTCCGATTTCCAGTTATCTTGCGTGACCTGGCAAATTAATAAGTTTTCTATTAGGCTTTCACTATGCGAGCGGATGACCTTTCACTAGTCTCGTTCCAGTCTATGGCGGTGCTACTAACCGTACTAAACAGCGTCGAACAAAGCTAGCTTTTTAATAGTCCTCTTTAGGTCCCATTTAGTTTATTTCTTCAACCAGAAAACGAGCACAGCATTTCAGTTGGCATACACTGAAAACATCTGCTTAACTAAGATTTGTAAAAATCTTAGCGGATCATGTAAATATTCCGCTTGGCTCAATGCCCGGGCTCAATGAGGGTTTCTGCCGTCAAAGTTCTTGTTTTTTTTAAGTTTTCCCCATATTAACAGACATGTATGATGTCTCGAGCTCTGAATCCAGTAGAAAGATTCTGGTTATTCTGTCGTAAAACATGCCTTAGCTGTACAAGACCTGACCCAAATTGTATTGTATTGTATTTTGTATTGTATTGTATTTTATTCGCCACTAATAGAAGTTACAAAGTAGATAATACAAAGTAAATATATATAAAGGTTAATGGCGAGGAAGCCTAAAAAGAAACCATTAAGGGCTTATGTGAATTTAGGCTTCCTCATGTGAATTCCTCATGTGAATTTAGGTTGTATTGCATAATTGCCCACGATGTAATAGAGTTCTGACAATGACTCATTGAAATTGATATCTCCTTGTCTCGCCTAGTCTGAGAGCTTTGAACTTTCTTATCTGAGCGCGCCTGACGAAATCTAACCTTTGATTATATTTCGATACCCGTTGATATCCAAACGTGTTTGGATATTGTATTTCGCTTACGTTTCTAAATGTACATTGGATCTGTCCAGACAGCGCAGATCGAATGTATTACGTTGTTCATGTATTTTTATGGTCAATAACAGTTCCTTTACAAGAGTTATAGGGTTAGAAAGTAGTTAAAATTACCTATAGCGCCTCGAAGTCTCACGCATTGCTCATTCCACATTCCCATAGTGGTAATTATTCGGTGATGATTTTAGGTAATGTAAACAGTGTTAAATATATCTATAACGTTTAATGCGCATGCCTCCTGCTTTATCGCTCGATCACAGCGTCTCCGACCCACATTGTTATCGGCAAAGGTCTGAACTGATCAACTTCTGTAGACGATAGGAAAATAATAATAACAAGAAGCTGCAAGCAGCTTGAACTCCGGCTTATTTTTTGGAACGCGGACTATCTCAGATACTGCGTGTTTGCCAATTACAACGCACAATCAGATTCGAAAGTACGCACACACAGTTGATCTCATCTAAAACGAGTCAGAACACGAGTGAACAAAAGTAGAACACGAGCGACTTAAAGTAAGCCAGGGTACCCTAGGATAACACAGGTAGCCCAAAAATACTAGGATCCAAATACTAAGATGATCTGTTCTAAAACTCCACACGAGTCAGGATATGAGTGAACACGAGTGCACAGCGGTTCATAATTAAATTAACAAAATAAAAATTAAACAAATATAGTTATAATAATTATAATTTATAGTTTGATCGGGTTACTTGTGTTATCAGCGCGGTACCCTGTTTTTGTATTTCCGGGCTACGTGTGTTATTCTAGCTTGGCTTAGTTGTGTCGGGTTACTTGTGTTTTAAGTAAGCCAGTACCATCTCTTTGTATTTTCGGGCTACTTGTATTTATATCGTTATTAACATGCACACAGCTAGATCACTGTTAGTACACACGCACAATCAGTCAAACTGGATTGCACAATCAGATGCGAAAGTATACACGCAGTGCACAGTCGCATCACGTAGCAGCGCCAGAGTAACAAGAGGTTGCACGCACCTTTAAAGAGGAACTAAAGCCTAAAATCAATTCAATATCTATGCAAAGATGTATTCCAAATTAATAAATTGTGCTATTTAATTTTTCTATGTTTTTTTGCTGGACTAACGGCTCCTAATTTCGAACCACTGTGTTTTCTTCAATATGGGGAAATTTGCTTTGAATTGTGCCACCACACAATCTAAATTTATCAGCGGAGAATCGAACTTGAACTCTAACTTGAAAAGTAATTTCCTCTTCAAAGACGCGCAACACAGACAAATATAATAGCAGAACTTATATATTTATAATACATGTTTGTTTAGATGTTGTGAACACAAGTAGAACACGAGTAAATACGAGTGCACGCAAGTAAAACACGAATCAACACGAGCAACTTCACGTAAGCCAGGGTACCTAGGATTACACAGGTAGCCCAAAAATACTAGGATCCAAATACTAGTAGGATCTGAAATATAACTCTACGATTCAGAACACGAGTAAACATGAGTGCACTAGCGCTTCATGATTTAATTAATACAAAATCATAATCAGAATAAAATAATAAAAATGGTGTTATCGGCTTAGTTGATTCGGGATATCTGTGGTATCAGTGTGTGCCGTGGTTACCTGTGTTGTCCTATTGTTATCAGTGCAGTACATTACTATACTCTATGTATTGTCGGACTATCTGTGTTATCCCAGGGATCGCAATTATCATGATAATAATAAAATAATAAAAATTGTGTTATCGGCTTAGTTGTTCCGGGTTACCTGTGGCATCAGTGCGTGCCGTCTTTGTATTTTCGGGTTACCTGTGTTGTCCTATTGTTATCAATGCAGAACGGTGACCGGTACGGTACTATACCCTATGTATTTCCGAGCTAACTACAATCTAGATTTATCAGAGGACATTCGAACATGAAAACTGATTTTCTCTTCAAAGACGCGCAACACAGAACATAATTATGTCTTTTAAACACATGTTTGTATAGACGTTGACATTGTTCGACAGCTGAATCATTGTTTTTTTTATCTATTTGTACCAACGAACGTGAACTAACGACAAATTGTGTGAATGCAAGGCGAGACTGCCTTCCGATTTCCAGTTATCTTGCGTGACCTGGCAAATTAATAAGTTTTCTATTAGGCTTTCACTATGCGAGCGGATGACCTTTCACTAGTCTCGTTCCAGTCTATGGCGGTGCTACTAACCGTACTAAACAGCGTCGAACAAAGCTAGCTTTTTAATAGTCCTCTTTAGGTCCCATTTAGTTTATTTCTTCAACCAGAAAACGAGCACAGCATTTCAGTTGGCATACACTGAAAACATCTGCTTAACTAAGATTTGTAAAAATCTTAGCGGATCATGTAAATATTCCGCTTGGCTCAATGCCCGGGCTCAATGAGGGTTTCTGCCGTCAAAGTTCTTTTTTTTTTAAGTTTTCCCCATATTAACAGACATGTATGATGTCTCGAGCTCTCAATCCAGTAGAAAGATTCTGGTTATTCTGTCGTAAAACATGCCTTAGCTGTACAAGACCTGACCCAAATTGTATTGTATTGTATTTTGTATTGTATTGTATTTTATTCGCCACTAATAGAAGTTACAAAGTAGATAATACAAAGTAAATATATATAAAGGTTAATGGCGAGGAAACCTAAAAAGAAACCATTAAGGGCTTATGTGAATTTAGGCTTCCTCATGTGAATTCCTCATGTGAATTTAGGTTGTATTGCATAATTGCCCACGATGTAATAGAGTTCTGACAATGACTCATTGAAATTGATATCTCCTTGTCTCGCCTAGTCTGAGAGCTTTGAACTTTCTTATCTGAGCGCGCCTGACGAAATCTAACCTTTGATTATATTTCGATACCCGTTGATATCCAAACGTGTTTGGATATTGTATTTCGCTTACGTTTCTAAATGTACATTGGATCTGTCCAGACAGCGCAGATCGAATGTATTACGTTGTTCATGTATTTTTATGGTCAATAACAGTTCCTTTACAAGAGTTATAGGGTTAGAAAGTAGTTAAAATTACCTATAGCGCCTCGAAGTCTCACGCGTTGCTCATTCCACATTCCCATAGTGGTAATTATTCGGTGATGATTTTAGGTAATGTAAACAGTGTTAAATATATCTATAACGTTTAATGCGCATGCCTCCTGCTTTATTGCTCGATCACAGCGTCTCCGACCCACATTGTTATCGGCAAAGGTCTGAACTGATCAACTTCTGTAGACGATAGGAAAATAATAATAACAAGAAGCTGCACGCAGGTTGAACTCCGGCGTATGTTTTGTAACGCGGACTATCTCAGATACTGCGTGTTTGCCAATTACAACGCACAATCAGATGCGAAAGTACGCACACACAGTTGATCTCATCTAAAACGAGTCAGAACACGAGTGAACAAAAGTAGAACACGAGCGACTTAAAGTAAGCCAGGGTACCCTAGGATAACACAGGTAGCCCAAAAATACTAGGATCCAAATACTAAGATGCTCTGTTCTAAAACTCCACACGAGTCAGGACATGAGTGAACACGAGTGCACAGCGGTTCATAATTAAATTAACAAAATAAAAATTAAACAAATATAGTTATAATAATTATAATTTATAGTTTTATCGGGTTACCTATGTTATCAGCGCGGTACGCTGTTTTTGTATTTCCGGGCTACCTGTGTTATTCTAGCTTGCTTAGTTGTGTCGGGTTACTTGTGTTTTAAGTAAGCCAGTACCATCTCTTTGTATTTTCGGGCTACTTGTGTTTATATCGTTATTAACATGCACACAGCTAGATCACTGTTAGTACACACGCACAATCAGTCAAATTGGATTGCACAATCAGATGCGAAAGTATACACGCAGTGCACAGTCGCATCACGTAGCAGCGCCAGAGTAACAAGAGGCTGCACGCACCTTTAAAGAGGAACAAAAGCCTAAAATCAATTCAATATCTATGCAAAGATGTATTCGAAATAAATAAATTGTGCTATTTAATTTTTCTATGTTACGCGTCTATGAAGAGAAAAGCTGAAACTTTCCTCGCAGCCTCCGCTCAGACGGCTCAAGTCTGTTTTTTTTGCTGGACTAACGGCTCCTAATTTCGAACCACTGTGTTTTCTTCAATATGGGGAAATTTGCTTTGAATTGTGCCACCACACAATCTAAATTGATCAGCGGAGAATCGAACTTGAAAACTAACTTGAAAAGTAATTTCCTCTTCAAAGACGCGCAACACAGACAAATATAATAGCAGAATTTATATATTTAGAATACATGTTTGTTTAGATGTTGTGAACACAAGTAGAACACGAGTAAATACGAGTGCACGCAAGTAAAACACGAATCAACACGAGCAACTTCACGTAAGCCAGGGTACCTAGGATTACACAGGTAGCCCAAAAATATTAGGATCCAAATACTAGTAGGATCTGAAATATAACTCCACGATTCAGAACACGAGTGAACATGAGTGCACTAGCGCTTCATGATTTAATTAACACAAAATCATAATCAGAATAAAATAATAAAAATGGTGTTATCGGCTTAGTTGATTCGGGATATCTGTGGTATCAGTGTGTGCCGTGGTTACCTGTGTTGTCCTATTGTTATCAGTGCAGTACATTACTATACTCTATGTATTGTCGGGCTATCTGTGTTATCCCAGGGAACGCAATTATCATGATAATAATAAAATAATAAAAATTGTGTTATCGGCTTATTGTTCCGGGTTACCTGTGGCATCAGTGTGTGCCGTCTTTGTATTTTCGGGTTACCTGTGTTGTCCTATTGTTATCAATGCAGAACGGTGACCGGTACGGTACTATACCCTATGTATTTCCGAGCTAACTACAATCTAGATTTATCAGAGGACATTCGACCATGAAAACTAATTTTATCTTCAAAGACGCGCAACACAGAACATAATTATGTCTTTTAAACACATGTTTGTATAGACGTTGACATTGTTCGACAGCTGAATCATTGTTTTTTTTATCTTCAACCAGAAAACGAGCACAGCATTTCAGTTGGCATACACTGAAAACATCTGCTTAACTAAGATTTGTAAAAATCTTAGCGGATCATGTAAATATTCCGCTTGGCTCAATGCCCGGGCTCAATGAGGATTTCTGCCGTCAAAGTTCTTTTTTTTTTAAGTTTTCCCCATATTAACAGACATGTATGATGTCTCGAGCTCTCAATCCAGTAGAAAGATTCTGGTTATTCTGTCGTAAAACATGCCTTAGCTGTACAAGACCTGACCCAAATTGTATTGTATTGTATTTTGTATTGTATTGTATTTTATTCGCCACTAATAGAAGTTACAAAGTAGATAATACAAAGTAAATATATATAAAGGTTAATGGCGAGGAAGCCTAAAAAGAAACCATTAAGGGCTTATGTGAATTTAGGCTTCCTCATGTGAATTCCTCATGTGAATTTAGGTTGTATTGCATAATTGCCCACGATGTAATAGAGTTCTGACAATGACTCATTGAAATTGATATCTCCTTGTCTCGCCTAGTCTGAGAGCTTTGAACTTTCTTATCTGAGCGCGCCTGACGAAATCTAACCTTTGATTATATTTCGATACCCGTTGATATCCAAACGTGTTTGGATATTGTATTTCGCTTACGTTTCTAAATGTACATTGGATCTGTCCAGACAGCGCAGATCGAATGTATTACGTTGTTCATGTATTTTTATGGTCAATAACAGTTCCTTTACAAGAGTTATAGGGTTAGAAAGTAGTTAAAATTACCTATAGCGCCTCGAAGTCTCACGCGTTGCTCATTCCACATTCCCATAGTGGTAATTATTCGGTGATGATTTTAGGTAATGTAAACAGTGTTAAATATATCTATAACGTTTAATGCGCATGCCTCCTGCTTTATTGCTCGATCACAGCGTCTCCGACCCACATTGTTATCGGCAAAGGTCTGAACTGATCAACTTCTGTAGACGATAGGAAAATAATAATAACAAGAAGCTGCACGCAGGTTGAACTCCGGCGTATGTTTTGTAACGCGGACTATCTCAGATACTGCGTGTTTGCCAATTACAACGCACAATCAGATGCGAAAGTACGCACACACAGTTGATCTCATCTAAAACGAGTCAGAACACGAGTGAACAAAAGTAGAACACGAGCGACTTAAAGTAAGCCAGGGTACCCTAGGATAACACAGGTAGCCCAAAAATACTAGGATCCAAATACTAAGATGATCTGTTCTAAAACTCCACACGAGTCAGGACATGAGTGAACACGAGTGCACAGCGGTTCATAATTAAATTAACAAAATAAAAATTAAACAAATATAGTTATAATAATTATAATTTATAGTTTTATCGGGTTACCTGTGTTATCAGCGCGGTACCCTGTTTTTGTATTTCCGGGCTACCTGTGTTATTCTAGCTTGCTTAGTTGTGTCGGGTTACTTGTGTTTTAAGTAAGCCAGTACCATCTCTTTGTATTTTCGGGCTACTTGTGTTTATATCGTTATTAACATGCACACAGCTAGATCACTGTTAGTACACACGCACAATCAGTCAAATTGGATTGCACAATCAGATGCGAAAGTATACACGCAGTGCACAGTCGCATCACGTAGCAGCGCCAGAGTAACAAGAGGCTGCACGCACCTTTAAAGAGGAACAAAAGCCTAAAATCAATTCAATATCTATGCAAAGATGTATTCGAAATAAATAAATTGTGCTATTTAATTTTTCTATGTTACGCGTCTATGAAGAGAAAAGCTGAAACTTTCCTCGCAGCCTCCGCTCAGACGGCTCAAGTCTGTTTTTTTTGCTGGACTAACGGCTCCTAATTTCGAACCACTGTGTTTTCTTCAATATGGGGAAATTTGCTTTGAATTGTGCCACCACACAATCTAAATTTATCAGCGGAGAATCGAACTTGAAAACTAACTTGAAAAGTAATTTCCTCTTCAAAGACGCGCAACACAGACAAATATAATAGCAGAACTTATATATTTAGAATACATGTTTGTTTAGATGTTGTGAACACAAGTAGAACACGAGTAAATACGAGTGCACGCAAGTAAAACACGAATCAACACGAGCAACTTCACGTAAGCCAGGGTACCTAGGATTACACAGGTAGCCCAAAAATATTAGGATCCAAATACTAGTAGGATCTGAAATATAACTCCACGATTCAGAACACGAGTGAACATGAGTGCACTAGCGCTTCATGATTTAATTAACACAAAATCATAATCAGAATAAAATAATAAAAATGGTGTTATCGGCTTAGTTGATTCGGGATATCTGTGGTATCAGTGTGTGCCGTGGTTACCTGTGTTGTCCTATTGTTATCAGTGCAGTACATTACTATACTCTATGTATTGTCGGGCTATCTGTGTTATCCCAGGGAACGCAATTATCATGATAATAATAAAATAATAAAAATTGTGTTATCGGCTTATTGTTCCGGGTTACCTGTGGCATCAGTGTGTGCCGTCTTTGTATTTTCGGGTTACCTGTGTTGTCCTATTGTTATCAATGCAGAACGGTGACCGGTACGGTACTATACCCTATGTATTTCCGAGCTAACTACAATCTAGATTTATCAGAGGACATTCGACCATGAAAACTAATTTTATCTTCAAAGACGCGCAACACAGAACATAATTATGTCTTTTAAACACATGTTTGTATAGACGTTGACATTGTTCGACAGCTGAATCATTGTTTTTTTTATCTATTTGTACCAACGAACGTGATTTAACGACAAATTGTGTGAATGCAAGGCGAGACTGCCTTCCGATTTCCAGTTACCTTGCGTGACCTGGCAAATTAATAGGTTTTCTATTAGGCTTTCACTATGCGAGCGGATGACCTTTCACTAGTCTCGTTCCAGTCTATGACGGTGCTACTAACACTGAAAACATCTGCTTAACTAAGATTTTGAAAAATCTTAGCGGATCATGTAAATATTCCGCTTGGCTCAATGCCCGGGCTCAATGAGGGTTTCTGCCGTCAAAGTTCTTTTTTTTTTAAGTTTTCCCCATATTAACAGACATGTATGATGTCTCGAGCTCTGAATCCAGTAGAAAGATTCTGGTTATTCTGTCGTAAAACATGCCTTAGCTGTACAAGACCTGACCCAAATTGTATTGTATTGTATTTTGTATTGTATTGTATTTTATTCGCCACTAATAGAAGTTACAAAGTAGATAATACAAAGTAAATATATATAAAGGTTAATGGCGAGGAAGCCTAAAAAGAAACCATTAAGGGCTTATGTGAATTTAGGCTTCCTCATGTGAATTCCTCATGTGAATTTAGGTTGTATTGCATAATTGCCCACGATGTAATAGAGTTCTGACAATGACTCATTGAAATTGATATCTCCTTGTCTCGCCTAGTCTGAGAGCTTTGAACTTTCTTATCTGAGCGCGCCTGACGAAATCTAACCTTTGATTATATTTCGATACCCGTTGATATCCAAACGTGTTTGGATATTGTATTTCGCTTACGTTTCTAAATGTACATTGGATCTGTCCAGACAGCGCAGATCGAATGTATTACGTTGTTCATGTATTTTTATGGTCAATAACAGTTCCTTTACAAGAATCAGTTTCCATTTCATGATATTTCTTTGGAAATAGTAACCGAAAACAAAACTCTGTTCATCATGGCTGTCCGATTTTCGTATTTCCAAGCGTACGGTCATGTTAGGGATTGATTATTTAATAACGACGGAAATCATGCATTGCGTAGTTTTCGACCTCTTAAGTTGTGGCGGCCATTTTGGAAAAGATTGAGACCCATGTCTTAATGTACCTGACATTGTCCTTGCTAAGGCTCTTGAAGTTGATCATTGTGGCAGAACACGTCAAAATGTTTGTTACGTGAAAGGGCACATAAAATCATAATATCTATGAATGCATTGTTTCTCAATTTTTCTGAATTTTGTTTCCGAAAACCACCTAACAGACGACAAATTTAAAACATGTCCCTCTCGGTTCGAATCACCGGAAGTTGGCTATCGTTGCTGAAAGCTGAAGGATATTTGATATTTGTCAGATCGTATACACTGATATTCTGTAAGTACGGCGGCCATTTAAAAAAGTAATTTAAAGTGCAAGTAGCGCCATAAACAACATTAACTTCTATTTCTTCTATTTCTAATATACTTCAGTTGTCTAAATTAGTTTTCTTCGAGAGACTGGAGCAGCAATTCAACTAGAATAAAAGTTACCCGAATAACGGGATTGATTCATCTTGTGATGTCACAATGAAAACCTACGGGGTTTATTGTAGTAGTTTTCTCTAGGGAGGGAGTTGATTCATCTTATGACGTCACAGGATCCATGAAAACTAACCAAAATTAGGGATTAAATGCCAGAAATGTTACAAAATTTGCAAGATTAATACCTTTTTGTGAGAAACAAACACAATAGTACAATATGAATTTTAATTGAGATTAGATGCTAGCACGGCCAAAGAGCTTGGGAGCGAGGTTGATGATAGCAATCGATATCCGATGTTTAGTCGCGGTTAGCACGCGGTTGACCAAATGTTGCAGATATTTATCGCAATCTGTTTAACTTTAAAAACCGACAGCGTGCACTATTTCGTTCAGAATCAATACCCGAGTTACAGTTGGTTCCCTATAGGCCTTTCCTGCGCGGCGGCCATCTTGGAATAAACCGATTGTTAATGCTTACCCAGCCTCGGTCTCAAACGTGTTTAACCGAGGCTGAGTAAGCATTAACAATAGGTTTATTCCAAGATGGCCGCCGCGTGGGAAAGGTCTATTGGATGCTATCATGCAACGTGCCAAGGATCATTATAGGCAACATTTTAAGTAGACTGCCGATAATATTTGGCTATATATGAATGGAAGTTAAAAAACTGTCTTTCAAAAACCTTTACTGTGTAATACTCCAGTAAAAGGCTACATATAATTTTGTTTATCTCCTTTTACTTTTTAAGGATGATTCTCTTGGCAAAGGCTCATGGAAGGTAAAGTTCGTAAGATACTGTTAATGAATATGTAGAATATGTGGATAACGCTATCTGAGGACTACTGATATTTCTTCAAATCAAGTCATGAAAACAACTTATTAGTGTTACTCATTCATGAAAACATCTTATGTTGCTGTTATTCAGTTCAGCAGTTTATTGTTTTCACACACTGTTTACTAATGCAAACTAATTTGTATTTTAATTGCTGATAGAAAAGGGAGTATAAATGGCAGCTAGAAGACAAGCGTTGTTACTCGACGCACTCGAATGAATTGCTGTAAAAATCGGGGTAATAGCTCTCACTTCTCTGACCCGGGTTCGATTCGCAATCGCGGCGCCATATGTGAGTCGAGTTTGTTGGTATCTTCTCCTGCTCCTCTGCTCCGAGTTCTCCGGTTTTTATTCATCCACAAAAACCAAACCAACACGTTAAATTCCCAATCGATCTGTGGCTTAGCCGGGTTCTGACTTTGATCACCGATCGTTGTTTCAGATCCCGTTAAATTCAGTGTTTTGTTATTAGATGAACTTTACGCACTCGGTCTCTTTCGATTCTGCGCATAAGTACTGAAACGAGTTATTGATATGGGGGAAATTGTGTCACTCACTTCCGTGCTAGCAGAGGTTCCTTATCCTCCTGTAATTTTGTAATGGCTTCGTGAACTGGCGGGGGAAAAGAAACCTCTGCTCCCAGTCGCAACATTGTTTGTTGCGCACGCGTTAGCGCTACTAAGCGACATGAAAACACTTTTAATTCTTAACGATAATCATAGAAATAATACAATCATTAATTAATGTTCGGAATCTTGCGCAGAGTTAATGGAATAAAAGCGAGGCTATCTTATCTAATTTCGCCCAGCTAGAACAAATATTTGATGTATTATTTCGAGGAAATGAAGTTCAGGGGGTGTTAAGGCGTTTCTTCTTGCTCTTTGCATGGCCGAGCGGGGCCTGGGCAACTGTTTAACGTTTAATTATGTGGTTCTGTGTTGAACATGAAAACTTAGAAACCGATCAGTTTTGTCATAAATGACATAAATGACATTCCCGAAACATTTTGCAAAATCAAATGGGTATGCCATTTCCATGGGGGTGGGGTAGGGAATATTTGTGGTATCCATTTGTGTAATGCAATAGATATAATAAAATGAATAATAACAAAAGATAAAGAAACACAATTGATGTTATCTAAAGTAGTTTTGGCAGTACAGCTCGAATTTTGACATTTTTTTTATTGAAAAGTTAGATACAGGGAGGTGTGGCGACATATTTTCTAGCCCTAATTTCATTAAATAATAATAAAAAAAATCAGTATCGTATTGCATATTCACTTGACATCATATCGGATTGATAGCAGACACATTAAATTTCTTTGATATCCACTTCAGATCATATCGGTTTGATAGCAAACAACTTTCGTGTCCATCTATTAATGTCTCCCATATGGAAGATTGAAGCCTCCAATTTCAGCTATATAAAGCGAAGCTGAAGGTGATATAGTATGGTGGACCGGCTTGGGTGGGACTTTGCAGAGACTCTGCTCCCGTATCCTACGGCGCCCGTGAGGGACTAGGGGGAGCTGAGATGTATGGAAGCCCAGAACGGTATTTCCTATTACCGTTTTCCGCTATTGTTCGTTTTGGTACCAAAAACGGTAATAGGCAACATATTTTCTATTTCCTATTACCGTTTTGCGTTCTGTTGCTCGTTTTGGTACCAAAAACGGTAATAGGTAACAGATTTTCTATTTCCTATTACCGGTTTTCCGCTCTGTTGCTCGTTTTGGTACCAAAAACGGTAATAGACAACAGATTTCCTATTTCCTATTACCGGTTTTGCGCTCTGTTGCTCGTTTTGGTACCAAAAACGGTAATAGGCAACAGATTTTCTATTTCCTATTACCGTTTTCCGCTCTGTTGCTCGTTTTGGTACCAAAAACGGTAATAGGCAAAAACACATTCGTGCATCTCGCAGTTGGGTAGCCTCGATCTCATGCGGGTCCGTCACCAAACGGAGTTTTCCTTCATTGAATGTTCAAGATGGATTTTCCAGGCTTGTTGCGAGGAATTTAAACAGTTGACGTGAAAGTTGTAGTTGCAGTACTATGATAAACGATTAATTACGTTGACTAAACACGTGTTTTTTTAAACAGTAAAGGAAGCGATACTTTAACTGGGAATCGAATACGAAGACATATTATTATTCCCCGTAGTCTACCATTGTTTGAACTGGAGGTTAGTATAAATACGAAATTCGAAATCAAGGCCACAATGTAGTTTTATTTACAATTGAAAATTCTGTTCAGCATCGATCAACTAAGCTGGTGGCATTTAAAGACAGATGGTTTGTTTCACGGGTAAACAAAATACACCACTGATCAATAAAGCTATTATTATTATTGAAGCTCATGGCTTCAATAATATCTCTTCTTGGGGACTCGATTCCTTTTCGTTTCAACCCTTACTCTTAGTTGATCGATGCTGAAAATTGAACTACATTGTTGCCCTGATTTCGAATTTCGTATTTATACTAACCTCCAGTTCAAACAATGGTAGACTATGAGGAATACTAACATTTCTTCGTATTCGATTCCACGATTGAAGTATTACTCAATCGCTTCCTTTACTGTAAAAAAACACGTGTTTAGTCAGCTTAATTAATCGTTTATCATAGCACTGCAACTACAACTTTCACGTCAACTGTTTAACATACCTAGCAACAAGCCTGGAAAATCCATCTTGAACATTCAATGAAGGAAAACTCCGTTTGGTGACGGACCATATCAGCATGAGATCGAGGCTACCCAACTGCGAGATGCACGAGATGCGTTCAGTTTGCCTATTACCGTTTTTGGTACCAAAACGAGCAACAGAGCGGAAAACGGTAATAGGAAATAGAAAATCTGTTGCCTATTACCGTTTTGGGCACCAAAACGAGCAATAGCGGAAAAACGGTAATAGGAAATACCGTTCTGGGCTCCATACATAACACATCTAATCAATCTAAAGCTCCGCCAGGCTTCTTTCGCTGCGGACAAGATTGTGCAACTTGTCCCTACATTACTAACGGCCTCAATCAATACACATTTCATTCCACTGGCGAGTCTCGCTTTATTAATTCACACATATTTTAACCTGTAATACTAAAAAACCTCATATGTACATGATACAATGTAATCGTTGCCATTTGCAATACATAGGTGAAACTAAGCAACGCCTCAAAGACAGATTTAATGAACACAGACGGACAGTAGACAAGCCTAACATTAAATCTAAACGTACTACTGTATCTGAACATTTTCTTTCTAGACCTAACCACGCTTACACCGACATTCAACTTATCCCTCTAGAAATAATATACTCCTCAAGATACGTAAAGCCAGAGAAGCGCACGTTATAGATAAAGCTAAAACTCTAGAACTATATGGTATGAATATACGTGATGAAACATAGTGCTTATCTCTTATACTATTTTGCTACTTCATGTTTTAGGCCTACTCTGGGATCTAAACTCGCAGCGAGTTAAGGCGAGGTTGTGCGAGTTAAGGCGATTTAAGAAAAAATACTTAAATTTGTATGTCGCGAGTTAAGGCGAGTTAAGGCGAGTTAAGGCGATTTAAGGCAGTATAAGGAAATATACTTAAATTTATATGTGCATGGCAAGTTAAGGTGGTTTAAGGGTTTTTAGGGAAAATTCCTTACAAGATTTAGTGTATGTGGTGAGCTAAGGTGAGTTAAGGCAGGTTTAGGAAATTCACCCCTGCCATAATAATATAAAAATTGCAATTAATATATACATGCTTCCAAATTATGGTCTGCTATCAGAAAGCTTATACCTAAGAAGAACAAGGTCTCTGTGCAAGAGGTTACGCTTGACAACAAGATATATTCGGACAACTCTGGAGTAGCTAACTGCTTTAATAAGTTCTTTACATCAGTTGGTGCACGCCTCAAGAGCACTGTCTCGATACCGAATGTAAGCGGGCGCAGAAACTGTTCTACATCTCGAGAGGTTCCAGATTTTGCGTTCAAAAACATACCAGTTGATTTTGTGCGCAAAGAACTATCATCATTGCGTGCCAATAAATCTTCTGGGTTGAAGGATATTCACTCACGCATACTTAAAGCCGGTGCCAGTGTTCTAGCTGCCCCACTTACCCACATCTACAACTTAACATTGCAGCACAGTGAAATACCCAAGTCATGGAAATCAGCTACTATTACTCCTCTCCATAAGTCCGGGTCACTTTCAGATCCTAATAACTTTAGACCGATTTCAGTTCTCCCAGTCGTTATGAAGATCTTTGAACGTGCCATTCATAAGCAGCTCTATGACCATCTGTCTACCAACAAGCTGTTATCACCATACCAATCTGGCTTTAGGCCTGGCCATTCCACCTGTACTGCCCTCCTAGACGTCTCAGACATCGGAACAATATTCTTAGACCTTAGCAAGGCCTTTGACATGATTAACCATTCCACTCTTAAGGTTAAACTTGCCAACATTGGTGTTAAAGGACACGCCTTGGACTGGTTCGATAACTATCTCTCTAATAGAACTCACTCTATCTGATACTATAGAAATAACACTAGGAGTACCTCAAGGCTCGGTCTTGGGGCCATTACTATTTATCATTTTCATCAATGATCTACCACATAATGTTCACCATTGTAAGGTAGTAATATATGCCGATGATACTGCTCTCTTTTTTGCCGATAAGGATGTTCAGATTATACAATCTGTACTTCAGGATGAACTTAGTGCTCTTAGTAGATGGTTTACTGATAACGAATTAATTGTAAATTGTACTAAAACTAAAGTTATGTTATTTGGTTCTAATCAACGTTTAGCAAGATCACAGAAGCCTTCTTTGTCATTATCAGGAACACTATTAGAACTACCATAGACCGTTAAGTATCTAGGTTTGTCTTTCGATGCTACAATGAACTGGCATGACCATATTGATGTCATTGCTTCTAAAGTATCTCGTAGACTTAACCTCCTTGGGAGGAAACGGAAATATCTTAATATTGACACTTGTAAGCTTCTGCATGGAACTCTCATTCAGCCGCTGTATGAATACTGTGATGTAATCTGGTCTAATGTGGATAAAATTAACCTTGATAGACTCCTGAGGTTACAGAAGAGAGGAGCGTGCATCATACTCCGGAGGAAAATCCGAGAAGAACGCACAGAGCAGTTATTCAGAGAGCTTGGTTGGGTCCCCTTACTTGATCGATGGCACTTTCATGAATGTCTTACTGTCTTTAAATGTTTGAATGGACTTTGTCCACCTTATCTTAGGAATTTGTTTTCTCGTAATTCTGATGTCCATAATTACAATACTCGAAATAGGTCTAATCTCCATATGGTTAAAATATACTCTAAATCTGGTTATAGATCCTTTGCCTATTCAGCAGCTAAGTTTTATAACAGTCTCAGTTCAACCATGAAGAGCTCTCGTTCTATCAGAACCTTCAGCGCCAATTACTGGTTGGACTCGTCTGCCAGATCATTATAGTTTATCATTATAGTTTATTGTTATTATTTTATCAGTAGTTTAACATTATTATTATTATTATTATTATTATATATAGTTACTTATTAGTAGTTAGGTTAGTTTTTTTATCTTAGATATGATTGCTTGTCTGTATTTATTGTTATGTTTGTATTTGTATTATATCTTAGACGCACAGCTTCAATGTAAATAAGTGTTAGCTTTTTTTAATTCTGTGCATAATAAAGTATCTATCTATCTATACATGAAATGCAGATACAATTAAATAATTATTAAACTTATATGGTAAGTCAGTATAGTCGTAAAATTTAAATACCCTATACAGCATCAATTTTAAAAAGCTGTCTGGTTAATTGTTTTACACCATTGCCATATTGGTCTCCAAATAATAAATACATACATCTACAATTCATTTGTGTTAGGGAATTAATACAGAAATTATATATGACCTAGCCAATATTTTTCTAATTTCTGCAAACACATCTGCAAAACAGATCTGCAAACATACATCTTTAGTATATACCACACCAGTGAATATCACTTTTCGCGCGCTCTGATTGGCTACTCAAACAGTGAATATGAAATCGTATTCACCTCCGAGCAAAGCAGTGATCATCTCGTGCGAGTTTTTGTCCATTTGAAATAAAATAAAATAACTATTTGGTGCTGGTTATTCACCTGGAACTAAAACAATTATTCACCTCAGTGTTGGTGAATAGTGGTGGATATTTATCTCACCGAAGCAGCTCAGTAAATATCCACCACTATTCACCTCCACTTCGGTGAATAATTGTTAAATATTCATCCCATGCATATATCTACATATTTATGAATATATATATAAACTATTATATCAATTATAAAATTAAGGTTAAGTCAGAAAAATATCCTTGTTATTTATCTGTCAGGCAATTGAGCGGTTATAATATTGAAATAGTCAGTCGATATTAATAATGCACATGTATATTTATTATTTATTAATAGACATACACCTATCCTACCTGCACACATGCACTGCATGGCTACCTGCACGTACATCTTGACATACTAGTAAATATATAATTATGTGCATACATAATACACAATATATAATGTTCACATACTCAGTGAATACATAACTGTGTTCATCATTCAATCCATGCAACCATCCATAATCACCCAATTCCACCAATCCATACATATACAACATTAACATACACACATACTCAACATTAATAATACAGTGAATACAATACATGCATAAACTTAACACACATTTATATTCAAAATGATGAATCGTGCAGTTAAAGAACTATCAGTGACTCAACTCGATCACTCACATGCTAATAACATAAAGAAGCACAATAGCTTTGACATTGACAGCGCACAACTGTATAATAAATACACCAGCAAGGTTTGGTTTCAACAATGGCAGACAACAAGCATAGGTACGGTATTGCTTTTGCTTTAGAATCGATCATGAAACAGATTAAGTAATTTCAAAGCAAAATAACAAATAAAATAACAGCTGCTTGTGATTCACATTTTTTAACCAATTAACTTCAACTAACATCACAATCCTTAATTCCATGTATAGAATTGTAAAAAAAATTCTTAACATTTGTGGACAATACAAAAACATATAGTTTTGCATGCATGTTCTGGTGTTGCCCAGTCATTAAGTGTCCCCTCTTCCCTCTACTATTTTCTACTATTTTATGCAGATTAGGTTATATTGTTACATGTATATTGACTAACCTTTCTTCCGAAACAAACAATTTTATCGCTTCCCACTTCGATAGCAGCCATCTTGGAACCGGGCAATCAATAATCAATCAAGCTCCAATCAATATAAAATCGATAATTAGATCAGCTGATCGTGTATTCAAGATGGCGGGTGAACATGAAGTGCATGTTTGTAGCACGTATGCTTGGTTTTGGTTTTATACGAAAAGGAACGGCAAATGTGCATTATTTCTGGTAAGTAAGCAATTTAAAGAAACATTATTTTGATTAGCATAAACTATTTTACTCGGGGATTTTAGCAAACAATGGATTTGGCGCGACGATCCCTCCTGACCAAAGATCAGCAATAACATCGGTTGTCCAATACTCTGACACATTTATGCATATTATTGTTTTGTATTATATCGACATGACAATAGCTTAACAATACAATACAATAGTAGAACGATGCAATACAATAAAATACAAAACAATGCCATGCATAAATTTGTCAGAGTATTGGACAAGTATGTTGGTCAGTAGCAATATTAAAGCTTAAACTTGAACTTATTTCCCGAGTGACCAAATGAACAGTGCAAAAATAAATGTTGATTTTGACACGAGAAGATAACCAACGTTTTTTTTTTATTTTTTTATTATATTTATCGTCCTTGCAAATAATCATCCAATCAGATGTGTGTACTAGGGCCACGTACAAGCCCAATATTTTCCATGTAGCAATTAAAGTTCCCCCAAGCTGTTTATATTATTGTGTAATTTAGTGATTGGAGGATTATTTGTTCGTTATGCATCAGTCAATATAAATACCTCCCCTCCCCAGGCCTTGGATTAGTGGGGCATAGCGAATACGTTGAGAGGGACAAGTTTCTACTTTAGGACCAATGTAACACCCTGGGGTGTTGAGTATCATCTATGTTTTATCATCTCTGCCCCGGCCTGGTACTGCATGGGCTCAACATTGTATGATAGTATGTGTTCAAGGCATTTTACAGCAAAAGCAGGGATTTTCTTCATATAAACACCCCGGTGCCAGCGGGCATTAAGGGCTAAAACATATTTTGCCAGGTTCAAAATCCAAGTCCCACTAATCTGTAGCCTGCAGGGGATTTACATTGACTGGTGCATTATACCGGTAATAAAACACTTTTAAAACTTTTAATATTAGGCTCAACCTTCTCTCTTGCCATCTCTACTTAAATATTTTGCCATACTGGACTTGGATAAATCCACTAGTTTTACATCATACAACAGAGGTGTTAATTACTACATATGTGACAAAGTGCATACATTGACTTCAGCCACTGACTACACTAATTTCTTTTTGACACATGAACACAAATCACATGTATATATTGACATCTTAATTTGTAGACATGAATTTCAGTGAATGGGGCTCAAATTGTAAATCATGTTTAGTGATTATCATTTTTAGCTTTGCCAATGAATGCAAAGGAAAACTGGGGGCAGGGGGGCTTTGCGAGTTAGGGTGAGTTAAGGCGATTTAGGGTGGGTTATGGCGATTTAAGTAAAATTTCCATTTTCTGGCTTTTTGAGTTAGGGCGAGTTAAGGCGGGTTAAGGCGATTTAAGGAAAATTTCCATTTTTTGGCTTTGCGAGTTAGGGCGAGTTAAGGCGAGTTAAGGCGAGTTAAGGCGAGTTTAGATCCCAGAGTAGGCCTTGTTTTGGTCTACGTCACTTCCCGTTTCCGCAATTTCTATTGCGAAATTTACCACATTTATAGATCTTCTTACCTTAGAGCTCTTCACTTGTAACCTCTAGTACCTGAAGAAGGCTGGTTTGGCCAGCCGAAATATTGTAATATTCAATATAAAATCCTACGTTGTGTCAGCTTTGCCGTAGTCCTTGGACTTCGTATTCTCGTTCCCAGTGCCTCCTCGGCTTAACTGAAAAATCGGAGTCCCTCCAGTGGTAAGAGACAAATGATGCAAGATTGTGATTGGCTGCATGTGGAGCAACGGCTGCGCGAAGTTCAAAAAGTTAACACTATTCACGCACCCCGACGGTAACGGCTAAAAGAGGCGCTGCGAAGCGGGGGAAATAAAATAAATTCTCTTCTTCGAAGGTAAAAATCAAAGCTTTCTTTAAGATAAACAAGAGCCCATCTGGGCTTACACTCGGACCACATGAGATTGAAGATGAAATACACTTTCATTTGAAATCCTCTTAGTAATAACCAAAGGAAAGAATTATTAGCTGAATTTAGCAGTCTTTAGGAGTGGCCGGTAGCGCGGTGACTTTCATTCTCTGCTCCCCTAGTATATATGTAATTTAATATTTTTATTTTTCTCGTATGTTGACCTTTTAATTGAAACACTCTACTTATTCGTTGAACACACTGCATTTCAGCAGGCATATATTCATTGTTTTGAACCCGATAATTAACCGTACTACCGTACTTCATGGTCCCTTTCTTTAGTAGTGGGTTGTCGGTCAGGTGATTGTAAACTTTCGTCATTTAGCACAGAAAATGTATTCTGATGAATAGGGATCGGGTTGTCATGTAAGAAAGATGGCTCTTGAACAAACTGATTCGTTGCTAAAGCTTTAGTAGGTTGGGTAGTCTCGGAACACTGGAGACCTTGGTCTTTCATTGTCTTCTTTTTTGTATTCTTGATTTTTTTTTAAGTTTGAAAGTCGGATCTCAGCTTTATTATATCCGCTTTCAACTCGCCATTTTCAACTTCTAGGTCCCAGTCAATAATATGTGATGACAGCATCTTGATTTCGGTCTTGTATATATTATCTTGCTGCACTAATTTGTATTCCAAATGACTGAGTTTCGTTTTGATGTGACGAGAGTAAGAATTCATTACGCATACAGTTAGGTCAGCCTCCATGTTACAAATCAAGGTCATTAAATCAGCGAGAGAGTTCTTATTGCGGGCTAACAAATATCCTCTTGAAGAATCTCAAGAATTCCGTCTCTTCCGGTTTGAATTTGACTCATGTGTATGTTGCTTTTGGAGTTTCGAAGATATGTTGATACAAAACTACAGGCTCTTGGGGTTTTTCATTGACTTGTGAACGTGCAGGCTCTGTAACTTGTTTTGTTTTCTTAGTATAACAAAGTGTTGAACATGTTCATGTTCTCAAGCATGTCGCGCGTGACCTCTGTTTCTTCATTCATTAAGTGCTCTACTTTCATCTGTAATCTGGGAAACTCTATCTTTGCCCATGCCTTGGCATATAACTATTCCTGTTGTTAAGTAGACGTGGATGATTATAAGTAAAATCCTTCGACAGCTTGTACCGTTTCCGCTAGGTCAATATCCTCGCTGGAACGAAATAACTTGATCTCAATACTCTCTGATCCAACTTACGGTAAATTTAAATCTCTGTCAGTTTTTAAGAGACTCATAACATTGGTCTTGAAGTGCCTTCACCCAAAATAAGATGTTCTCCTCGGATGTTTTAAATGCAGCACAGCGAGCCGATGGCTTATAGATTCCAATATATATTTCTTTGGCTTCAGGTCATCTGGGTAAAAAACGCGGTCCTTCGGCTCCGACAATAGCGCCAGTTGAAATATCCTGAGCCTGTTGGAAGGCTTTCGCACGAGTGAAGTTAAATAAAACATTAAACTGGCTTACATTCGAGAGATGAGACTCCAAATTAGAGAGAAAGTTCCTCGTGGGTCTTCCGCCATCTTGCTTTACTGTATTAAATTATGTAAATAAATTAACCTGGCGATTGTTGCGTGACAAGCACAGTGCAATCTGATTGGTGTGAATTTGACCTTTAACGCATGCGCAGAAATTTTGCGACACCCAACATAAAAAAAAAAGAAAAAAGAACGGCTTGCATTTTAAGACTCGGTGCTGCCACAGGCAGACCGAGTAATTAGGATAGATTTATTGAACGGTAATTTCAAGGTCTTCTGTGCAGTTCAGCAAAATAACAAGAAGAGGAGGCACTGGGAACGAGGATGGGGGCAGAGGTTTCTTTTCCCTCGCCAGTTCGCGAAGCGATTACAAAAGAAAGGGAGGAAAAGAAGGCTCTGCTAGCAGGGTAAGCTAGTTAGTTGATAGAATGTGATAAGTGCCGATCAAACATGCAGGGACAGTAACTCCTGTCTTGAGTAACATTACTTCTGAGTTCAAACATTTTTTAGCAACATTTTTATAACTTTTGATCAGTAAGGCCTTGTTTTGCTTAGACACCCGGCGTGTCTAATCGAACTTTCGGTAATCGAACACAATCGAACCCTAATCGTTCGATGGAGTTCGATTAATCTTGTAATCGAACGTAATCGAACTCACCCAAAAATCGAGTAATCGAACTTAATCGAACTCAGTTCATTTCCATCGAACCTAATCGAACTCTGAAATTGGAAATCCAGTCAAACCAGTTTACATTTCCGGGGTACAGAATTTGCATCAATCTCAATTCAAAGCAGTCAAGAGTTGAGCGCGCGGTTGTTATCCATTGCGGATCCTAGTTTGTCCGTTGAGGTGCATTGTGGCATGGCTAGTGCAATTTCATTTACATGTGCCGTGAAAGGCTATCATGAATGTAAGTTTCAGCGCCTCTGTTGGTGACGTATTCGTGGCGGTAAAGAAGGAAGGCGAAAGAGGCCCGGCGTTCAAAGTTATCGGAAGTCGGGGGCAGCTGATAAACGTTTAAACTGTTGAGAGTGTATATTATTGTCCATAAAAAAAATCAAATTCGACCGAACGCAATCGAACTTAAGCGAACTGATTAGTGATTCATCGTTCGATTGAGTTCGGTAATCGAACTCACCCAAAAGGTAGGTGTTCGATTACGTTCGATTACAAGATTAATCGAACTCCATCGAACGATAAGGGTTCGATTGAGTTCGATTGCATTTTGGTTCGATTGAGTTCGATTAGACACGCCGGGTTAGACAGAAGAGCGTTTCTTTGACTCTTTATTTTGTCATTGGAACCAACTCCATCGAGTTTGGCTGGCCTTTTGCTTCAACTCGCCATTACTGTTGTTAGCGGAGCTCCATTGCGGGCCAAACGAGAGTGGAGGGCTATATACGATTTTAGTCACATTTGACACGGTTTTCTTCGTTATTTATAGGTATTTATTTCCATATCACCCTAGAATTGTATAAACAAGTAACTAAAAGCCGGGAAGGGACGTCTTAAATTTAGTAGGGAAAAGCGGGGTTGATGAATAGAATTGAACTACTCATTATAAATACCCGGGCATTATATGATAAAGCCCAGGGCTTTGTATGAAGTGGGCTATTGACCGATTTAGTTTGTACATTTGTTGTCCCAATTCAGATCATGTGACAGCCCCGGGGTGCCAGCTCTCCAGAGGAATCAGTGCTTTGTTTTCCAAATAGAGAAACTGATACATTTCCTCTTGGGATACAGAAAAACAAGCTAACATTACTCAAGGGAAAAGTCAGGTGACCTGAATTAGGACAACAAATGTACAAGCTAAATCGGTCAATTCCATTCACTAACCTCATTCACTAAATTCAAGCAACATAAACCCCCAAAAACAATCATGTAAAAAAATTTTTAAAAAAATTTGCTTTGTAAGCCTCATTAGTGACCATGAACAGACAGAGATTTTTTGCTGAAATGGACATCAAGTTTCAATTTTATAAAGACAAAAAATATATGTAAACGTTGTTTAGCTTCTATATTATAGATTACAAAAAGAAAAAAAATGGGGGGTATCCACGCATTTAAAAAAGTTATGGGGATGGTAGACCCCTTCTCGCTGATTTTATTTTCAAAAATTGAATTTTTTTACCAAGCCCTCCCTAGTAAGTCTGAAAATTGGTTTCTTTTATTGCATTCTGGGAGATTTTGAAGATGGCGGCGGGAAAAAGAGTCAGTTCCGTCTTTCGACTTTCTTCATTGAAAATCAAACCTGTTGCTGCTTCCTTTGTGCTCCAACCCCATACAGTCCTTCCTTCTTCATTCTTCTTTGGATTTCCAAGAGGTTTACCCGTTTTCACAAAGCTTATTTAACCGTATTCACACATTGTTTATACTGCCGAGTACGTACGGCATGACGAAAGCATCGACAGGCCTAAAGCAAAGGCGCTGGGCGAAAAGACAGCAGCGATTCATGGCAGTCCAAACAACCTTCATTCAATTGGTCGGGTAAATCTCCTAAACCTACGATTCTTCGACCATCTTCCACGATAAATCATCACTTAAGAGTTGGTCGGCTCTTTTACTACCATTTCAGCTGAAGATTTCCCAAATCGTTCTTTTCTCAAGCATATCTTTCGACCGTATTTTAAAATCCTTCATCTTTCTGTCTGTCAAAATACACAATTAACACAACTTTTTCAAAATAGTTCTGCAAATGGCCTGTATCGCGGGATGACCCGCGGGATGCAAGATGCACAGAACGGCGTGCGCCCTGACATTAGTAGTATAGGCACCGACCTAAGTCTGCCTGTCTTCCCGCTTTACATCATTGTTAATAGAGTGGAATGGTTAGGAAACCCGGCAAACTCCAAAGGGGCTAACGAAGGCGCTGCGATTTATGTTGGAAGGCGGTAAGACAAAAGCTTGTGCACGGTCATAGTTCATTATCGTCCCCTGAACGATATCCCACACGTTTCTATTAGCTGATTGATTAACATGTTGGAATTTCTATTGTGTTTTGTGCACGGTAATGGTAGAAAAAAGCGAACAAAGACATAATAAAGAAGGTCGCTGGGTCTCATATCCACTCTATTAACTATGCCCTAACTCATATCATAAAATGGTAAGGCAAATGTTGGGGCCATTTTGAAAAACTATGCGAATTTTGCGAGCGCCAAACGCAAGTAACGTCAGAAAACGCACCCTTCTCGCAATGTTTGTGTTCGTAGAATCTACGATAAACCGAGGAAAACAAGTATATCAACTTCTCTCAGGTAATATTTGCTACTGAAGAAGTCTGACTACTTTCAGACGGGTTACATATCGGTTTCGACCAATTATGAGTTTTTGCATTGTGACACTTAATATATAGGTAGTGGCAGGAGCCCCTGATAACCAGGAGCGTCCATCCCACATACTAGGCCTATGTCACAGCGTTTTTACAAGTTAGGTTATTTTTAGAATAGTTTCCCGCTATTGTTGAGTTGCAATTATTCCTAAGGGAATCAAATCACAAAAGCGTAGCATCCATGTTGTTTAGTATAACAAAAGTAGCTAATGAGGCATCTTTTGTTCCGCCACGGTGCAATCTACCAATTGGCGGGGAAAATAATCTAAAAATAGCCCAACTTGTACAAACGCTGTGACAACTATATAGGAGATATGGACGCTCCTAGTTATGGGCTCCTGGTAGTGGTCAACACTGAACCTTTGCTCCTTTGACCACTAACACTGTAACCTTTGCTCCTTTGACCACTAACACTGTAACCTTTGCTCCTTTGACCACTAACACTGTAACCTTTGCTCCTTTGACTACTAACACTGTAACGGAAGCTCCTTTTTTCTCCTTCCTTCGTTTTCTTCTCTATTATTATACCTGGAACTCAATGCTTTGTATACTATTTTTGTGAATAGTGTGAAATAAAAAATAATTAAATGGAAAATGGTTGACAAATGATTGACTGAATCTTTACTCGTGCTGTAGCGAGACAACTTTTAACTGATAATATAAATGGACTTCTAAGTCAATTACACATATTTTAAGCTTTCAAGACAGTGCAGTTTATCTGAGCAAATATTGAATGTTTCTATAGTCCGAAAAAAAATTCGTGCAAAGGATCGTGCCCATAAAAAAAATCCTGCACAATCAAACAGTCCCAAAAAATTCAAGCAAACGGAAAACGTCCCACCCCCCTCCCCCCCATCACTTTTTGTCCGTCCAATGTAAACGCTGTAACGTTCAATATATCGGAGAAACCAAACGCCGCCTTAAAGACCGCTTTAACGAACACCGCCGTACAGTAGATAATCCTTCTAACACATCCAAGCCTACTACCGTTTCAGAACATTTTCTAACTAACAATCATTCACCTACTGATATGCAGCTAATTCCACTAGAACTTGTTTTTTCTCAGCGAGACAGTATACGCAAAGCGCGAGAAGCGTATCTTATCGATAGAGGTCAAACTCTTGAACCTCTAGGTATGAATAAACGTGATGAAACTTAACTCGTATTTCACAATCATCATCACGTCACTTATTATTTGTTTCATATTATATGTCACTCTCCACCTTCTTTTCATTGGTCTATATATGTTTTGTCATAAGATTGTGCAATTTATAATTCATGTATTATTTCGTAAAGGTTCTAGTTTATTAGATACATTGTAAGCCTCTTTCCCCGAAGAAGATCGGCCGTGCCGATCGAAATATTGGAAGAAACACTCTCTACCGTTGAATCAGCCTTTCCTTTCTTGTCTATTTATATATATATTGCTGATCAGATCCCTACACCCGAGGAGATCCGGTTTTTTATCATTTCGTCTGTGGTCCCTCCAATTTTCTTAACATAGGGCCTGAATGGGGTTAACTGACTACTGACAAACGGCCTTAAAAATAACTGACAACTGACAAATGACCATTTTTTTACTGACAACTGACAACTAAAAAATAACTGACAACTGACAAATTTGGTTTTTGTGGGTCAAACATTGTAAATTTTCTCTAGTAATGATTAATTAGGGCTAACTGACAACTGACAAATGGCCAAAATTTTAACTGACAACTGACATGTAGACCCCCCCATTGAGACCCTCTTAACAAGAATGAGTGACGAAGTTCAGATGAATGGGGATGTTGACAAGTTATTACGTTAGTACGCAACAAAAAAACACTACTTCTTGATTACATGACATTAAAACAATCGGTAACAGGTGATGGTAATTCAGTATGGTAACTTCTAACATCATTAATATTCAATTGGTGCGAGAGCCAATCTGGTGCGATAGATTATACCACGTGACGACCTCCATAAACGACAAACATTCTTGACAATCGAACTCGAACACTTATAGAACTACATTACGTCACCAGTTCTATAAACGGTGTCCCAGTTGAATAACCCAGTGTTGTAAGTGTTCTAGTTCAGTAGGCACTTATCACTCCGCACTCCCCAGAAATATTCAAACCAACTCCCAACTTTTAGGCTTATTATGTAATCGAATAAAATCATTCATTATTTTATTTACTAAAAGGACTTTTACCTAGCTATATGATGTTTTTACCTTTCAGTATATGTACAGACAGTAGTTACAACTCCCAAGCTTTAGTGGCCGGGTGTTCTAAACTTGCGCCTTTATTCGAGTAGATTGTCATTCCTGGAACGCCCTGGAATATGTTTATACCCCATTTCATCATCGAATATGAAGTATACTGGCTGGAATATGTTGTATCTCAGTTTATTATCAATTAACCTGTCAATCAATTTATACAATACTTTATGACTCATGTTATCCTGTATATATCAAGTATGTTTGGTTGATTAAAAGAGAGACTAACTGGAACCCGTACGCGTAGTACATGTCTATAAACAAGCAGACACAAAAGAATACGAGATTCAAGCAACTCGTTTCACCTTTGATGTTTTTAGCTTTCGAAATCGCGCCATCTCAGGTTAGAAGAGACGAACCTCAACCCGCAAACTCAACTACATGCAAGAACATGCAACTGACTCATCACTGGTGAAATTTGAAATGCAAATTTGTTTTGAGCTAAAAATAAATTTAAAGAAATGTTACTCTTTTTAAAGTAAATATTGACTTATTTTGGTTATGATTGCGTTTGAATATTTTGTCTGCGTTTTAGAAGTAATTCGAGACAATTTTAGACAAAATGAAAGGCCGTGTTGTATCAAGGGCACCCAACGAGTACTTTTTTAAATTCGTTTGAAACCAGTTGTCTACAGCTTATCTAGCCATTTTAAGGCGCCTACTATGTCTTTTGACGTATTCTAGAAAGCTATTAGCTGTTCGGATTTTCTAGGTGGAAATCGCGTCAACCGAAAATACTATGGCAAAATATTCCCGGCCTACGAATTTGTCAGTAGTCTAGAACAGAAACAAGAATTTTCTAGCCCAAGTAACTTCATGTTGCAAAGTTTTGTGGAGGTACGAATTTTTTAGGGATTCTTTTTTCCTTTAGGCAATTCTTAGGGAATGAAAATGTGTTGTTCTGACTCTATTGATCAGACGAATTGCTTGGGACGTACGAATATTTTAGGGGAAACCTTTTGGTCTCCATTTTCTTCTATAATTTTCTAGGGATTGAAAACAAATTTTCTAGCCAGTATTTCAGAAAACAATTTTCTAGGGACAATTTTTTCAAATCCGAAAGTTTTAGGCTAACTTACTCTCCCGAACAGCTTTTTAACCGAAAACTTCGTTGGGTGCCCTTGTTGTATAGGAGTACAGATCAAGAGTCTGTCCGTTTTCCTAACTCACTGTCTCAAAGAACTGCCTTTATCGCTTTGAAGCATATGGATATAACTTACCGAATAAGAATCCTTAATGCACTAGTCAATTGAAACTCCGGCCCGCCGACCCCCGGACATAGCGGGGAATGTAACATTTATACAGTGTTACATTTTGACCTTTTCCCCGCCCATCGGGGACAGTTGGCTGTTACAATACCCGCCCCTATGGCCCCGGTATGTGCTTCAGAATTTTCAATTGGGAGGAGGCATTGATAAATTGAATATACATAAGCTTCAATCTGTTGCTCCATTATTTGAAAAAAATACATTTTCTGAAGCACATCACTAGCGGATCCAGGGGAGGGGTTTCGGGGGTTGCAACACCCACTATGATTCCTGTAAATCACTGTAAATTCAATTTTAAAACTCTAGATTAAAAAAAAAATCCTTTTGCAAACCCCCCTTTCACAAAATCCTGGATCCGCCCCTGTACATTTTCTATTACTATACATGCTTTCCGCACTTTTACAGTCTCCACCATTGTCTTGTTTATCAGAAACCGTTGTCTGTCAACAAAAAACAACAATGCGACAAAGGAATATAAAGGAAATGTCATGCAGCTGCATTTAAATATATTTAAGTAATGATCCGTGTAAAAAGTACGACAAAATCCATTGTGATGTGGCATTGAGCCTCCCTCACATGTGATTTGTCTGTGTTTTAGACTACGAAAACAATGAGTGATAATTATGATTATTCTGAAATAAAAGTAGTATGACGTCTTAGTTTCATTCCATTTTTATGAACAAATTATCTTCCAACCAATAGGAACAGCCAAAAACAATAGCTACGAAACAGGCACGATTGATAAGGTTCCGAACATACGATTTGCTTTACAAACGACATTTGGAACCGCAGTGCAAATCGTAGTTTTAATAGTTTGAAAAATTGGAGGAAATTAAACGTCTTCCTAACCTTTAAGGCGATTTTCATGTTTCAACCAATCAGATCAAGAATTTTCACAATACAAAATTAACACCTTGCCATCTGAATGCCGTTCGGGTCGTACTTGTTACACGAATCATTACTTAATCTGATATTTTGCCGTGACGCAAACTTTAACAAAACTGGTTTTGTTGTTGCAAATAATAAAGTGTTTAATAATAAACACTTCCTGATCTACTACTCGTGACTTAACTCAGTATAAACACTGCCTCTGATGGAAACACCCAGGACTTGTTTAAATTAGCTACGATTTTTGCGTGTTCATAGCTTCCGCCATGTTTGATACACGTTGTTGATGCTCGGGCCCAGTCCCGCTCTGTTGTGGCTGGCGTTACAACCACCGCTAAAATCCCCGCAAATTTTGCAAATCGTTACTTTCCCCGTTCCACCGGAAAAATGCAGCGTTAAATGTGCGTTATTCCACGGCCATGTCCCCATGGCCATTAATGCCCCACTATGTCCCGGGGGTCGGGGGGTTTCAATTGACTAGTGCATAACGAGGGTATAATTTTATTTGTTAACAGACTGGAACTGATGTTCGATCAGTAATATTTAATATTATAACCGTTCCTGTAAACTGTGAAAATGTTGTGTGAAGCATTGTAACAATGTACCGTTTGTCTACCATGTTTACGATGTTTTAACTCGGCATGTTGAGACATTGAACTTTTTAACAAATATATTCTATTCTGCCGTGCGTGTGTCCTCTTATAGATACACAGATGACGTCACCGGCGTGAAGAGAACAAAGAAGTGCGCCACGAGACGCAGTCGAGTAACTGATGTTCTCTTCACGTTTTGGCGTCATCTGTGCAGCTATAAGAGAACAGACGCACGGCAGAATGGAATCTATTTGTTTCATATAATAATCGCAAACTAATAATTATCAAAATATTCAACCAAAACGAGTTGAGAAATTGGTTGCGCGCACTCATGACGGCTCTTGACAATCAGAGCACGCGTCAGTCGGACTGATTATTATATCAATTTTAATAGTTTTATGAAGATTAGACGGAGAACCTCAACAGGCTTAAAGCCCTTTAGCCTGCGTGCAGGCTAAAAGCCCTTCTATGGAGGTCTCCGATGGCCTACGATTTATCGTCCTTATCCGAGAAGACGTGAAGGTCTAACCATTTGCATTTAGATCACAAAGGCAGCACCTTCTACTCAGTTATTTTAAACACCGGTATAATCAACTAAATTCGATTAAGGTACGCTAACCGCCGTGTGAATCGAGTAGCAGCTGACGTTTCGAGCGCTCGACCTTCGTCTTTTGCTCTGACGAAGGGCTAACGCTCGAAACGTCAGCTGCTACTCGCTTCCCACGGCTGTTAGGAGGGGCTGAATGGGGGGGTACCAATATCAGTTAACAGCTAAATTTTTAGCTATTTATCAGTTATCAGTTAAATTTTGCTGTTATCAGTTAAGTTATATAAAAAGACTACCCTAACCTGATTTGAATACATATTTGCTGGTATGAAATGAATAATAACCGCTAATTCATTTTCTAGTATCATATAACTCTGATGTGTCATGTTTAATATTTGACTATTATCAACTGGATCAAATCTGTCGAAAACCATCCGAAAAGCCAATAATAGCATGTGACGTTACGTCATTTTAATAAAAAATAATGAAATATCAGGTAACAGCTATCTCACAAATATCAGCTAACAGCTAAAAAAAGGTAAAATTCTCAGTTAACAGTAATATTTTTGGGCCATTTCTCAGTTATCAGTTAACCCCATTCAGCCCCTCTGTTAGCATACCTTAATCGACTTTAGTTGATTATACCGGTGTTTATCTTCCCCGCCGACGCAGATCAACACTAGCTTTTACAGGAACTAGTTACCCATCATATCAGTAAGACTGCAGCCAGTGAGTGTTGGTACATCCGGGGTATGAACCGGCCCGCGACCTCCCGCACGACAGACCGGAACTTGAGTTTGTTGACAGTCTGCTAGCGAAGACAGCCGTAGGACAGCCTGTAGAATAGATTCAGATTCATTTTATTTTGCACTATTAAAAAAAAATTACAAACATATTAATATAATATAATATAATATAATATATGGAAAAAAAGGGAAGAAATAGATATTTACAGCTTTGAGGAAAAGTGCGTAGTGATCAAAGTAGCCAATCGCTTTCGAGTTGACCACTACCACAGAGAAGATAGTCGAGGAAAAACATAAAATAAATAAGACAATTTATGAGTTTGGCTCATGCAATCCGAGTTCTATAAAATGTTTTAAATTAATTATTGAAATCGTTTCACCACCCCGTAAACGTTTGCAAATGTTTTACCAATGTTTCATTCGATGACTTCGATCCGTTTGGTCGGGCCTTGTACGGTAGTGGGTTTGTGTTTGTACTAGCACTATGCTCTGGTACGGTATTTAAGTTTGGGAACCCCATCGACTTATGCTTGCACCATAGTACAGTTCCGGTAATCAATACTTGGGAATATTTTCAGACGAAATCAGAGTTGCATTTTGTTAGTCTCCCTGTCTCCACATATTGCCTTCTGACCTTTCGGCGTGCATGTTTATGCCTGCGATTTTCCTGAATTGGTTAATTGGCTCTTAAAAGAGAGTTGGGGGACAAAACCAGAGGAGGGAAAGACAAGGGCTGCTGGGGAATAAATAAACTGACCGGTAAGTAGCCTCCTCAAATGTTTCTTTCCTTCGCCAACCCACAACTTCTTCGATATTCAGGTGGGTTAATTAAGTAAACCAACGAAAAGAAGGCTCTTCTCGTAGGGTATTATAAAAGGTGGGTGGTTGTTTCTCATGTTTCGACCTGCCGCCCTCTTGAATAATATAACAGCCCAGCTATGTCAGCTCATTACCATAACGACAGTGCCATTCAACCACGAAGACTAAAATCGACAGAGCTGAATTTAGGTGAAAACAGCTACAGGCGAGATGAGTTTAGGAGAAAATTATACGGAGTCCATAGTTTTGGAGAATCTTCTACACAAGCGCCACGTTGGTCTGGCCGTTTTAGAAGCTGGAATTCTACTTCTTATTAACTTTTTTGCCCTTCTGGGCAATGTCTTGATATGTGCTGCCGTTTACCGAAAGCCTGCTCTGAGAACAGTGACCAATATGTTCATTGTGTCTTTAGCTGTATCTGACATAATAATGGCCATAGCAGCTATGCCACTCTCCGAAGCCTCCCTGATAACCGGTACATGGTCTTTTGGGAAATTAGCGTGTCAAATTCAAGGATTCACCATTCATCTGCTTGTGTTTCAGTCCGTCCAGGTTATCATGCTAACCGCCGTGAATAGAAATTTAAGTGTCGTGCGACCATTATTATACAAGAAAATATTCACTAAGAAGGCAACACTGTTGATGATTGTATGTGTGAGCGTCCTATCCTCCGCTGTGATGGCGACGTTGGTATATTCCCTCACTTCGTACTTCGTGTTTCATCCCGGTAAAGTCATCTGTGTAGTAACGTTTCAATCTTTATCACAGAGTCGATCGTATACAATTATATTTGCTGTCGTGTTTATAGCTGTCCCGTTCGTCATAATCTCCTTCTGTTACTCAAGAGTCATGCAAACAATTCGGAGACACAGGCGAGAATTTGAAGCAACTCGAGGTGCTCATGACTCGAACTCCGTTCTCGTTCGAGAGGAAGATAAACTTTCCAAGATTGTGTTGGCGATTATTCTTGGTTTTGCCGCGTGCTGGGTGCCTTGTGCAGTAATTGACATTGTAGACACGACAAGCGGGACATGGCTACCACGACAAGTATATCTACTCTACACGTATTTCGGGTACGCGTCTTGTATGATAAATCCAGTGCTGTATGGATGTATGAACAAACAAGTTCGGGAAGAGATGGCAAATTTACTAGCATGTTGGAGAGGATAACACAAGTTCTCAGGACTGAATTAAACCAGTCAAGCATAGAAGCTAGATTCAGTTTAAATATTCTCTCGTAAAAAGTGAAAGGGTGTTTCGTTCCGGAAATGACTCACACACAAACTACTTCTCAAAAATGTTGTTAGATTAGTACATAAACTTCAAGCAGAAATATAACAGAACAAAATTGAAAGCCATATACGTTTTTTTTCGGAGAAATCACTTAGCCAAAATAGTGGGGTAATTAATGTTTCGCATTTAAAAGCCTTAGAAATCATATTAAGATGTAACCGAAGATAAGAATAATCCTTTAACGCCGAGATGATATTTAAAGTAGATAGTGGGGAAGGGTGCGAAAGGGAAAGCGAGGCGAAAAGAAAGAAGAGCGTAAAGACTGTGGCTTTTTAGTTTTCTTCATTTAACATAATGAAACTATTTTAAACACTTTTTTCTGAAAATGTAAACTGCATCAAGTGAGAGTAAAATAACAATAAAAAAGATATAAAAATAATGATACTATAAAATTACATTTATAATAAAAGTAACAATGACTATACAAATAAGCAAATAAAGAAAATCATAGTCTTAATAAACCATACCATGCCAATATCTCGGAAAATCTGCCTTTAATTTCATATATCGTTAAGGTTAGAAAACCACATGTACAGCAAAATCCGTGTACAATCAATCCTGTCAGACGTTGGATCAAAAAACAGATCTTGATCAACAAGAAGAAGAAAATATAATGTTAAAGTGTCCGAAGACTACTGCAATGCTGATCAAATACAACGCTTGTCGAGGTTTATACGATATTTCGCATGGCCCGTACCAGCCTTAATCAGGTTTATTTTACAGTGGAGGTCACAAATGGATACAAGGCTTAAATAAATTGCTAATTAATATGTAACTATGAACGGAAATTACAAAATCGATGACATATTATGTTTTATTCACGGTAATTATCGGTAGAAAACAGCCAGAAGACGAATTTCGCTGTCTTATTAATTGTAATCATAACAAATTAATAGGAGAAAAACCGAGGTTTCAAAACCAGTAATACATATGAAAACGTGACTAAAGATATGAGAAAAGCGTTTCTTTAGTCAAAGGGAATTGTCAGACAGAAAGCATCTTATTATTTTAGTTTCGAAAAATATACAAGAAGATATCAACACGGTATTTAAACTGATTGTCATGATCACGTACGTGCCTAATTGGCGTCTAGACTGTCAAAGCTGTATATATCAGTATGGAATATCTAATGACAACGGTATTCTTCATGAGATGTCAGAAAAGGATCCAACAGCTGGTAGAATATGGCATGTGGTAAACCGCGGACTGGACTGGACTGGACTGGACTGGACTAGTCTGGACTGGACTAGTAAAACGCGGACTAGTAAAACGCGGACTAGTAAAACGCGGACTAGTAAAACGCGGACTAGTAAAACGCGGACAAGTAAAACGCGGGCTAGTAAAACGCGGACTAGTAAAACGAGGACTAGTAAAACGAGGACTAGTAAAACGCGGACTAGTAAAACGCGGACTAGTAAAACGAGGACTAGTAAAACGAGGACTAGTAAATGGACTTAAAATAAAGCAATAATTCACGCATTATCCCAATAATGCTAATGTTTCTCTTTATTTAAGTAAATGTTTAGCCGGGTTGATCATCCTTGATTGTAAATACTTCACGTAGCCTGAATTCAGCCGTCTCCTTCGGTTCGTTCCTCCCGAGTTCACGGTGTTCGTCAGTAACACAATTCCGACTCAAAATTATTCTTGTAACTTTACGTAATCTAATTCCATAATTATGGCCTTGTGTCGATCGCTTTATTCCTGTATACATCTTGTATTTATCTTCTCTTTAGTTTGACGGATATTGTAAGGCAATATACCAACTCGCAGTTTAATAATCCCGACAGTTTGAAAGGGGTGCAAACATGGAGCGAAATACAGTGTTTGTATGGGAATCCGATGCCAAATAATTTACGTAAAATTGAATTTCTAAAATATTCACTGTCTGCAAACTTAAGATACCTGGTAAAAGATTAACTGATCAAAATTTGAGGGATGTATATAGTTGTGCAAGCCTGCAATCGTGTTCACAGTTTTCCATACGTAATTTGTATAAATAAACAATGAGTCAAAGTCCGCGGGAAACCACAGGCTTCCCAGACTCGACGTATATTTCCCGCTTATTAGTCTGTTGGGCTACCTGTGGTTTATCGATTAGTTTCATAACGATTTCAGAAGAGTTTAAATAATTGCTTCGTGTGAATTTTCTTTTCCGATTCCTACGAAATGAATCTTCAATAATAAAAGATTGATACTTAATGAAGTTGTGTGAGTGGTTTTTTGGCGATTTGGGGCCTTCTAAAGCAGTTTATTAGGATTCGAGATTTTGACCGTTGGCCGAGGCTCTAAGAAAGTTAACAAGGTAGGCAAGTCGACCTCGCCAAAGCACACACTTACCTCAAAGATCACCCAAAAATCGGCACTTTTCTTCCTCGCTCGCTATTCAGCTTTCGGCACAGGAGGGAATAGTTATCAAGCAACATCTGACCAGAGATTTAGGAAAATCCATCAAATTTATCATCGCCAAACAGCCTCCTCGAGACCCAAAAAGCGCGACCTTGCAATGATCTGTAAGAACCAGAATGACCAAAGCGGTCCAAAATTTTCCCGACCCTACCCAAAATGATGCAAATCGCCTTTTTTCATGGGGGACCCTCAAGCGTGAAATTATACGAAACTGGCGGTTACAGACTAATTTTGAATTTGGAACTCGCCAATCAGAGGACCAAGACAGTCGGCTGGGGTCTTCACCGAGTGTTATGACAGTTCCACGTGAGAAATTTTCGCGAGTTCCAAATTCAAAATTAGTCTGTATAACCGCCAGTTTCGTTAAAAGGCCTAGTAATGGTCTCTGATTGGCGATATATTTGTTTCCGTTCCTC
The DNA here is from genome assembly GCA_030867875.1 of Actinernus sp. WN-2022. Taxonomy (NCBI): domain Eukaryota; kingdom Metazoa; phylum Cnidaria; class Anthozoa; order Actiniaria; family Actinernidae; genus Actinernus; species Actinernus sp. WN-2022. The sequence continues at coordinate 28,658,696 of JAOWCC010001210.1, forward strand.
GAGCGGAAGTATAATTTCACGCTTGAGGGTCCCCCATGAAAAAAGGCGATTTGCATCGTTTTGGGTAGGGTCGGGAAAATTTTGGACCGCTTTGGTCATTTTGGTTCTTACAGATCATTGCAAGGTCGCGCTTTTGGGGTCTCGAGGAGGCTGTTTGGCGATGATAAATTTGATGGATTTTCCTAAATCTCTGGTCAGATGTTGTTTGATAACTATTCCCTCCTGTGCCGAAAGCTGAATAGCGAGCGAGGAAGAAAAGTGCCGATTTTTGGGTGATCTTTGAGGTAAGTGTGTGCTTTGGCGAGGTCGACTTGCCTACCTTGTTAACTTTCTTAGAGCCTCGGCCAACGGTCAAAATCTCGAATCCTAATAAACTGTTCAGTTTAGAAGGCCCCAAATCGCCAAAAAACCACTCACACAACTTCATTAAGTATCAATCTTTTATTATTGAAGATTCATTTCGTAGGAATCGGAAAAGAAAATTCACACGAAGCAATTATTTAAACTCTTCTGAAATCGTTATGAAACTAATCGATAAACCACAGGTAGCCCAACAGACTAATAAGCGGGAAATATACGTCGAGTCTGGGAAGCCTGTGGGGAAACTCATAAAGTACCGGTATTTGCATATTTTCGTCGCGATCATCCAATCAATCAACGGCCTGTCAAGTAATCAAAATAAAACCACAAATGGCAGAACTCAACGAAAACTTTGTGTTCACCTTGGCTTTGTCCCTCGAGGTCTTTTTGCCTTTCCCATTTTCAAGTCACACAAGAGAATTAGAACAACCGGCTATATTAACATTTTCTCGATGCGGCGCGTAGCTTTGATCGGAAATCAACATTGGCGGGAAATCTTGACAGATAGTTGAACTGTGATGAGAAATGATTGGCCAAGAGCTCGCTAATTGTTGGAGAGGCGGGGCTTCAGATTCACATAAAATTGACAAAAGTACTTTTAGAAGAAGGGGTGTGTTTTCACTAGGACATGTTTGAATAGTTAAACATAAAAAATCCGAAAACACAGTAAAAACACTTCGGTTGAAGTTCGTCGAGTTAAATGTGCAAATCATTAGGAATTTTGCGGCTTAAACCTCGGGAGATGGTATAACTTGTCCTGCCGCATGCCGCGACCAATCACTGCACGTGAACTGACAGACGCCTGTCAGATTATTTATTCAGCTGTCAAAGCAATCAAAGCAAGCCTTTAGCAATTGCATGTGTCGCTTCTTAGAATCGCCAGTGAGCAACAGCTAGCCGCTTCTCTACGGTAATCGCTTCACGCAGGATTGTATTTTGCTTCATAAGTTGTGGGCCAACGAGGCCGCAAATCAAATCAAATGTTTCCCTGCTTACTCTGAAATGCTCATGCCACATATGATCTTGATATTTAATAACCCAGACTGATTTCCTTCTTCTGCGATTACCTCCGTTCTGTTGTTGTATTGTGAGTAATGCTGCTATTCTTCTTCGACTCATTTGAACAGACATTGATCGCAATTTTTGTAAAAATGGCCTTCGTTTTCGCATAAATACAGCAGGAATTAAAAGCAAAGCGGTAAACCATTTTAATATTCGAATACTGCGGTTGGTAATTAGAACCAAACACGTTGCATGGCACTACAACACACGCTATGACGTAGCTAGCGTCTAATACGCATGCTCACATCTTATTACCGGTAGAGTGGCAACCATGTACAGCTGCTTCGTCCTTGTTAGGACTCATCAGCATGGCACAGCCCCCAAGACCGTCAGCCTCACTTTAGATCATAGGCCTCAGAATCTGATTACTCTAACGGCGAGCTCGAAAGCTACTTTAAACCCCAGCCACCACGCTACACGTGTGGGAGCTAGAGATGTGAACAAGCGCTATAGCATGTGGATCTCTCCGAAGAGGATCTGGTAATTAGAACCACTATCATACCAACAGTCAACACCTCGAATTTCACAGTAAAAAAACAGTCAGGCACGTTATACTACATAAGTCGGTCTGTAAACAAAAACTTCAAGGAATGTTATACCAGAAAAATGCCTTAGTGAAAACACACCCAAGGAAATGTATTTCAAGTCCTCATTAATTATTCACGAGGTATTCAGCCAATCCAATGGTCTGATTTTAATCCCTTGAGGACACTGGATACCTGGTCTAGTCCTCCTAGCAGTAACTGGAAAAGTTTCTAGTTACTGGAACAAGGGAGTATTGCATTTAAACTGTGAATACCAACTGGAGCATTCTTAAACGATATATCGTTTTCAAATGGCTGAAAGTAAAACGCCTTATTCTTAACAGCTAAACTATTGACTTTCTCATAATAAAGCTTATAAATAGAAACTAGGCATCGCTCGTGATTCTCTTCCCCTACACTATGACATAAGTGTCTTACTTTCCTTGATGTTTTTTTCAAGTCTGAGATCCCCCCATGATACGTCTTAGATGAATTCTCCTTAAATGTAATGGTTTCCGAGTCTACTATAATATCAGAAAGCCTTAAACTACACTGTAAAATGAAAAGAGCCAAAACGGCCCCAAAAGTCGAAACGGCCCCAAAATCACGAGGGCCAATTTGGCCCTAATGGGGCCATTTTAAAACTTGGCAGGCCGAAACAGCCGTAGAGGGTGCTGATTTGGTCCCCGTAAAATTCTGAAATGGTACCATCAAAAGCTGAAATTGTACCATCAAAATCCATTTTGGTACCATCAAAAGCTGAAATGGTTTCATCAAAAGCTAAAATGGTTCCATCGAAAGCCGTTTTGCTTTATTCATATCAAATCAGCTCTGGTAATAATCAAATTAGGTAATCACCTGATTTATTATAATTTATTATAATACATTTATGAAACTGTTTAGACAACTTTTTTTGTTATGGGAAAATTTGTGTATAGAAGATTCTTCTTATACATTTACATAAATATACTTTATTTTTCAATGCATATCTGGAATGAAACCTGCACATTCTTCCATTTAAAAGCATTTATGTGTTATATATATTATAGAAATGCAGGTCAAATTTGTTCACTATAAACATCAATATCATACTTTGGACAAACATATTTGGAGATATTGTCACCAATACTATGAAAGATATGCAATGGTCTAAATGATATCAATTCTGATTGCCTTGCAACTATTGTATTAGCATGACCCGACGTCCTAACTTTGTACGAGTGAGTGTGGCTTTCATAATTTAAAGTTTTAATGGGCTTAAGGACCAAGAACACTTCACTATCACTTTTGGCTGGTACTGTGGCTATCTTTTTAATCTGTGCAAACTCTGGCAGAATTCCATTGCTCCCAATGTGGACAATTGCTTCCTTTTTATACTTGGTGCCATGGACAGTACACCAGTTGGCTCTGTAAAGCAGAATACAATAGCATATTTGAAACCAACTGACTAGTAAAAGAGTGTTATTTAAGTTGAAGCAGATGACTTAACTTTAGCCCCCTGACAACCTATTTCAAAATTGACCTGGCAGACATGCCTTATCAAAGCAGGGTGCATATTCAAAAACAGGAAACAATACACAAGAAAACATTTTGTTGTGCCTTGTTGTCTTACAATGAATTCTACGTTTATGAGATAGGAGGAACGAATATTTGAGCCAGAGGGGGAGGAGAAACATTTTTCAAGCTAGGGCTTGTTTCCTTGTGTGTTGAATCTTTTTCACACTCACATGACTTGCCTAGATAAGTTAAATAAAATAGTGCTTTATATTCGAGCTTCCATACCGCTATAGAAAGCTTTTGTTTCTTGTTTCATGCACTGTGTACATATCTATACTTGTTATTACTGTTGCACCACAATATAATGTAAAGTGAAGTGAACAAAATATATCAATATACTGTAACTCACTCATGGACTTGATCATCATCTTCAAGGGTGTCTAGCTTCTCAAGTAGCTCATCATAGTAGGCAACGCTAACTGCATCATTCTGTGTTCCTTTATAAACACACAAGAAAATTTCACTACAACATCTGCCATTGTCAAGTCTCTTTAAAAAACAAGAGAATATATGTATATAGATTATATTGATCTAGTCATGTTCTCCGTATACAATTTAAACAAATAATATAATAATATAGATTACTGTACAATGATAAGTAACATTAGTGATAATAAATTGTATTTAGATAAATATCTTTAGTATATACCAGCTCGACAACCCCCTAACAACGAGTAATTTGATTGGCTTAGAAATCCCAAATATCAGATGATATTTACCTCCGAAACAGTAAATATCGTCCCGGTGTGAAAATGGCCGATATATGTAATTTCTAAACGTCGTAAAACTTTAATTTTGTCTTTATTTTTATAAACAAACTACGATAGGTTGCCTCGCTGGTATATACTAAAACACTTATTCCTTTTCAATCGAGGTGAATAGTGTCAGAATATTTACTTCCCTGAAGCAGCTCAGTAAATATTCTGCCACTATTCACCTCGATTGAAAAGGAATAAGTGTTAAATATTAAATATTTGACTAATCTAGACTTCAAATGCAATCTACAAAAAATATAAATTTACCTGGACCAATTTCCAAGGGCTTCTCTAAAGATGGTTGTCCATGGATGTTTCCATATAATTCATAGCACTGCCTTAGTTGATGACGGTGTCCAAGAGTCCATGGAATGTTGGTGAAGTTTCCCAGGCTGGAGGCCAGTCGCTTGAGCCTTTCATGTTTCGCCTCAAAGCGCATTGTCCAAGAACGCACCATTGGGCCAAGCCTAAAAAGCACGGCATGTTAATTCAAGGAATGCTAAATTATGAGATGGCTGCCATACAAAATTGGGTTAAAAAAATTAGAATAATAATAATAAACTTTATTATAGTCTCAATATCTTACAGCTTGGCACATGTGCTTCGCTAATCGGGGAGACTCAAATAAAAAGCAGTTATAAAGTTGGTGACTAGTCTGATAATAAATTATAATGAGTACCCACTTTTATAGGATAACAGACATAGTATTCAAGTGACAGCCATGATTTAGCTGGCATGGATTTCCCTGCATCTAATAGGGTCATAATATTTAATCACCTTGCAATTGTCCTGGGATAGTGTACAATGTAGTGCATCTTGGGAATAACAGAGCACTGAGGGTATAACTGCACAAATCTGCTGTGATGGTCATGAATCAATGCACATAAATAGGCTGCTTTGTCTTTGGTGGTTACTTCAGCAAAAATGATGTCCACTATTTCTAATAGTGTTAGGTAGAGTTGCCACTTCTCATCATCAAGGGGGATGTGTGATCCGATCATCAACGGTAAAACTCTGCCAAGGCACCACATCTGTGAAGCTTATTAAACAAATATATACATCTGTTTGATAATTATTTTATACCAAGCTATGCATTGCATCATTTAAATCTGAGGTAATCAATTTCAAGGTTGTTGTAGACCCGCTCTCTGCAGTGGCTGTATACATGTACATTGTCTGAATTCATTCCTATAATAATACTATGGTGTGACAGCCATGTTGGATGATGGGAAAAAGCGGCAATAAAAAAAGAACTATTTTTTTTCTGTTCTTCCAACATAGCTGCCAGTGACATAATATAAAACTAAGAATTATGTCTTTAGTCACTTAGTATAGGGAACGCATCACATTGTGTTTACCTCTTTGTTTGATAGTATTTGAGGAAGAACGCAATGTGGCATTTGATATTGTGGATGGTTTGTTGGAGATGTCCATATAACCATAATCAAAGGCAATGATCCAATCATTTAGATCATCCAGCCTGAAGAAATTCTGCTCATTGATAGCATACTTGAGGACCTCTTTAACCTCATACTGTAGCAGCCCTTCTAGAACATCGTGCATGGCATCGCCTGGAAGCCCCTCTATTACATGGAAGTACCGCGACCGATTTAGGATTGACCTGAAGTTTATCCCATATTGTGTAGATACATCAACTGCAGAATTTTCTATGGCTGTACAGTTCCGGTCATACATGGCATGGGTACGCAGCTGGAAATCATCAGGTTTAAACTAGAACAAAAGAAAGTATTAATACATCAACTGATTGAAATGAGAGTTATTTTAAACATCCTATTGCTCAGTTCTAAGACATGCTGTAATTCACATGGATGAGATACAGTACTGTGTGGATTTCAATAGTTCTGAAGGAAATAAATAACACTTTCTAGTGTTTATGATTTACTGGTACTGCAGTGCTTTCAATAAGATTTGAAGTAAACGGCTATAGATGAATAGTAGGCGGCTGCCGTTACTGATGTGCCGAGTGCCGGAAAAACAAAACCCCAAGCTTTTTTACTTTGATTCTGAGTCCCAAAAAAAAACATTACGGATCATAGAGTAGCTGGCGATAAGAGGCAGAGCAAACGGCGGTTCATCGCCGGTAGCCGCCTTCTATTGACAGCACTGGTACTGTGTACATGTATAAGGAAATATAATGTGCCTTCAAAATGTTAATTGCCTGATATAAGACCATTAATAGTATTATTTATATAATATATAATACAATGTACCTTAGTGGTTACATCATTTGCATTTCCCATGCAGACTCTGCATCGAAGTGCGGAGGCACCACCAATCTTAAATCCTCCAATCTCTTGGGATCCCAAGTTGTCTCCAGAGACAAATGCCACCGTTCCTCTAAATGATCTCTTCTCCCCATTTATGTTGAACTGATACCCACCATCCTATCAGAAATAGAATAATAATAAATAGCATGGTTCTTTCAAATATAATTGAGGTTGAATGAATGACATGATCGACAAATAATGATTTATACCTGCAACTTACAGTAAGATTTGAGCTGTCTGTTGTACAGGATAATTTTGGTTGTATATTCTACAAAACATTCTCAAGTTCTGTAACTTGAGAATGTTTTGTAGAATATACAACCAAAATTATCAAGCTCTAAATGTATTTAATCTGCATGTGTGAAAAAGTTGAAGACATTGACCTCCCAATTTATTGTGTGTATTATCCAATTAATTACTCTTTTTGGCTTCATATCTTTTGTATGTCTAATAACATGATACTGTTTTAGGAATAAAACCTGATAGTCTTCTTGTACTACAATGTAAACAGGGAGTCTATTGGTTTACAGTTAATTTCACAAAACTTTGGCCGCGTGGATTGCCAAGTTCGTTTGGAACTTGGGAAGTACGTTCCAAAGTACGCAAATTACTTTTGTATCTGTCAATCAAATTGTGATCTTCCAACTGAACTTTGGAACTTCGGTCTGAACTTCACAACAAAGTTGCTCGCGAAGTTGGGAAGTTGGAGGTGAAGTTCGATCCCATTTTATTATGGAATATTCTTTGTAACCCGGCTCACAAGCACTACTGTAGTACTGAGTGAGACAGACAAACTAAAAGGCTGGATGGGAAATTAGACGATGATACATTTTTGCTTAAATTATAAAATTGGATCGAACTTCACCAAAGTTTTGTGAAATTAACTGTAAATGTACAACATGTATTACCTGCTCTAGCTCAGCAAGTTCTATCATGAATGCACGTAGAATTTCATTTGTTCCATACTCTTTGATCACGCTTCTTTTAGCAATAGCTAGAAGCTGCATTGCTTTCAGCTGGGAACGGTGCATGGGAGGTATGTTTCCAAGGGTATAGTAAAAGACACCTACAAGTTAGTATCAAAAACAAATTTAAATCAGATCTGCAACAGTGTACTGCAAATCTACATTGTTTCTCACCTAGAACATAATAATAATAATTAATTAATAATAATAATTATAGGTTTTTATGGCGCATTTAAAAATCTCAATGCGCTTACATGGAGTATGAGAAGACTATATTAAAAAATAGAAAATAGTAAAAATAACTAACTATAGTAAAGAATAACTATACCTATGTTGTAAAAAATTAAAAAGATATATTAATATAAGAAGTAATGTAAAATATATATACATAAACACAGACTGATATACAACAGAAAATATAAACATATAACATAATATAAATACTTCTCTACTGTCACTGCGTCATATAGACTCTTTTGAAAAGAAAGGTTTTCAGAGCAGATTTAAAGGCTCATATAGTAGTGGAGGACTTAATGTAATCTGGTAGTGAGTTCCATAGTTTCGGTGCAGAGTAGGAGAAGGCACGTTCGCCATAAGTTACAGTTCTGACAGGTGGAAATGGAGGACGAAGGAGTGAACGACTTGAAGAACGAAGAGAGCGGGAAGGACGATTTTCTTCAACCAGAGTAGATAGATAACTTGGAGACAGACCGTGTAGTGTTTTATATGTTAAAAGTAGAATCTTGAACTCTATGCGTGCTTCAACTGGTAACCAATGAAGATCCATAAGTGCAGGTGTAATATGCTCAGACCGTTTTGTTCCAGTAATCAAACGTGCAGCAGTATTTTGAACTCGTTGTAGTTTGTCTTTCTCGTATTTTGGCAACCCATATAAGAGGCTGTTACAGTAGTCCATAGCTTTGCAGTTAAATTAACATTCCAATTTATAGATAATGCATTGCTTTTGAAAATAGAAATTTACTTTTTAAACCAACAACCATAAAAATTATCTTGAAATTGATAATAGTCTATAACAAAAGTGCAACAGTCACAAGGGCCCTGAAAGCTTTGGGAAAACAACTGTTGACTACAGTTCATTTTAATTCTTATAGTCTGTATCTAATCCATAAGAAGCTTTGAATAATGTATGTGGTCGATAAACCTTTAAAACAAATGAACAAACATATGACATACCAACTTTATGTGTTGAAGTTTTGCTTCCAAGTGGATTTACAACTTCTACTTCATCATAATATAGGATGATTTGCAAGGCACAGGGATCTCTTGAGAAGAGCGGGTGCTGCTCGAATACTTGGGCATCACAATAGTCTGCAATCATTCCATCATTTTGCCTGTGGGGATTTTGCACCTGTAGGCAAGGTAACAGCACAGTCAGGGGAAAATAATATTGCATGCATACATTTGCAACAATCAGTGCCATAATATTTCACATTTAAACATCTGCTCTATCAAAGATTTAGAAAAATAATACAAATATTGTCAATGGTATACATGTACATGTTTGTTTATGACTGGGATTCACATAAATCAAAGACAACAAGTCTGGTGATCAAATTATATGTCCATCTTACCTGCTGCAAAATGGATGGGTTGTTCAAACACTGTTCTAAACTTTCAAGCAATGGGACGTCAATTACTTCATCGTCTTGTTGGACCCTTCGTCTTTTTGTGCCCCTCTGTCTATGACCATGGTAATGACCAAGTACACGTTTAACAGGTTCCTGCAATAAACCAGAAATTGTTATAGGGTACAATAAAACATAAAATAAGCAAGGACAGATTCGTTCTGATTTGCATAAACTTTAGCTTTGATTTTCTTGGCTAAATTTGCTAGTAAAGTTTTATTAGAACATGAAATAGCTAACCCAGACATCTGAAAAAATATTTGCATTTGATCTGTATTAGCCTTAGAAGAGCTCGCTTGCGGCTCGTCTTTTAAATGTCCATACATATCTCCCGCTCATATTGTATCTATAACTTAATGTTTACGAGTGAATATAGGCACTATGTAATACTTACAACAAGCCCAAACAATTCTTTGTATGCTTGTTTTTGCAAATGTTCAGTCATCAGGTCCTGAAATGGATTGGCCGCTTGAGAATTGTCCTTGTAAAGTGCTTGCCATGTAATGTTATTATCAGCATTTTGGGGAGCTTGATTTAACTGCTGAACAACCTTGACACATACAGACTTGACAGCTTCATTCACAAGGGTGGTGGTACTTTGTATGATGTCATCTAAGGCTTTTTGTGCTAAATTATGGGTCTCTCTTATTCGCATAAGGTATGCAGCACTAGTCTTTCTTATCTCTATTTCTGAGAGATTGTTGCAGTCATCGTCAGAAATATTATCCTCAAAACCTTCATGATCCTCATTGATTGGTCCAATGCCATGACCCAAAACTTAATCATCTGTAATATTCTCCCCATGTTGTAACATTGCTCGGTGCTGTCTCTCTAGGTGGCTTCTGTAGGTAAAGAAATTCTTGTAAGTTCTTCCACAGCCTTCAATCCCACACAAAATATTGAAATTAGAATCTTCTCTGTGAATTCGCTTGTAGTGGCTTAGGAGACGGGAAAAATTGTCTAAAACAGCATTACACATGCGACATTGAAGTCCCATTGTCCTTCTTCACTGGTTTAAGCAAATACAGTAAGGCGATCCGTGTGATAATGAGCAACTTATTACCTAAAACGTAACCAGAAGTACCAAGATAAACGAGTCTTGATTGGATAGCAAGGCAATAGAGAAGTTATTCCCTGTTAATGATTGCTTGAATGAGGAGTATAAAGGTAGTTTCCCTCCAAGATTTGTCCTCTTTTTCGCCGTCGCATCGTCACTGACTAACAACTTTATACAATTTACCATTTACATTTTCTTCCACAATCGAGATGAAATTCTGTAGTGAATTTTCGATCGATGAAGTTCAGCAGTGGCTGAAACACCACAAGTTTTGTCAAGAGACTTTGGAACGCTTAAGTAAGTCGATGAAGAATGTTTGTTGTCTTGATTTCCAACACGTTTTGCTCTCAATCGTAAACTTGAAATGTATATTGTCGCTTTCTTCTTTTCGCAGTAACCGATAGTTTAGATGGAGAAGACTTGTTGGTTCTCAGTAAGGACCAGGAGGAACTGAGATTCTACTTTCCGAGGATGAAAGAGAGAATGCTGTTTAAAAAGCTCCTTATCGCAGGAGAAGAGGTAAACACAAGTAAAGAGTACGGCCTCGTGTGAAATCTCGCGCCAAATTCAGATTCTCCCGGCTCAGAAATTTGGCCAGCGGCTTAGTCAACCGAGCATGCGCCCGAAAGCGAATTTAAGCGCGCAACAGTAACGTCTTCAGATAACGTTTTACCAAAGGCTTTAGTCGATGTAGTCGAGATATCTAGCTTTTGCTAACCTATATGTTCAGCTTCGAGATTTAAAACAACAAGTAACAGCTTTTTCTGGTTATGGTAAGTGCTTTTGTTCTGATTTTGTTGTTCTTTTGTTGTATATTTCAGGGTTTATCGTTGTCCAGAGAGTCTTCGATCTCGGCCGATGTTGAATCCTTCCACACCACTACCAGTACTAGCAATGGTGATCCAGCCGCCTGTTCCACTCTTATTGAAGATCAAGAAGCAAACGAAGATGTCGAAGAGATAGTTAACGTAGTAAGTTTTCTTTATTTATAAATAACACTCCCCTAGTTCATGAGCTTTGAGTCAGACCCGGGAGTCAAGAGACAAGAGCAATACTTTTTTTGAAATACTCTCACTTCAAAATATATAAATAACCACATTTGACCAACGATATTTTGCTATGGCAGAAGAGGTGATAAATCTTTCCTGCAATTATGCTTTATAGGTATATGCACTGTGAGCATAAACAAGTGATTTATCTTAAATTATACTCCAAGTCCAAGTGTCACTCAATTCATTAATGAATAATGAATCAACAGCTCCCCAGCACTGATCACAGACTCAGGTTTGAACATATTTGTAAATTGTTGATAAAATACAACAGTGGTGAACACGGCGAATGTACTTTATTTATCAGAATGTTGAGAGAGACTCACCAGATGTTTCTAGTGGCAACCATAATCATGAGTCTACGGCATCAGTTAGCCTGGCAAATGCCTCCCAAGTATCAGGAAAAGTCAAGGTGACATTTTAAAATAACCTTTTTAAAAACAATAATATAACTTTGCTAATACTGCAATGTTACTTTAATTATCCATGCTTGGATTTACATCAGGATTTTTTATTTCTTTGTCACAGGATACAGGAGATTGGCTCTCCAAGTTTGAGCTGCCTTCGCGAGTAAGTGATAATCATAATGTTGCTACAACAGTATCAAGTTGTTTTGCCACCATGTTAGACTTTCTCAAAGTCCTTCTTAGCCCCCCGCACGAGGGACTTTTCCCACTTGCAGCGCGCCAAATTTACCGGTTGATTTTTCAAAGAGGCACTTTTTACTTTAGTTGAAGAGTTATAATTTAAGCACCCTGATTTCTAAATTAAGCATTTCTGTAACATTTTGATATGGCTGAGAGAGTAATATGTCAAATGTGCAGTGTTGATAGTGAGCATCTGCAATTGAATGTTTATACAGTATAGAACCCTGATAACTCGAACTCTGAAAGGAGATGAAAATGAGTTCGAGTTAGCGGGGCGTTCGAGTTAGCGGGGTATTAATGTACAGTAAATGTAATGATATTCAAATCCAACAGTAATATAGGACTTGGTTCGAGTTAGTGGGGTATTTCGAGTTATCTGAGTTCAAGTTATAGGGGTTCTACTGTAGTAATACATGTACAAAACAATCATTGTACGGTTTGCATGTGTACAGTCGATCAAACTGTATTACATGAACATTCAATTGCAGATTCTCACTATCAACACTGCACATTTGAGATATTACTCTCTCAAAACCATATCAAAATGTTACAGAAATGCTTAATTTAGAAATCAGGGTGCTTAAATTATAACTCTTCAACTAAAGTAAAACGTGCCTCTTTGAATGTTCATCTTTACAGGAAATGAATAATATATTTGTCTTAACTTTTGTATAGTTTCGATATATATTGGTTTATTGCCAAATCAAAGTTTAAAAGCTACAATTTTGTTTACTGTTTGAGTAATTCATTATGCCCTGCCCTAATTTAGTGGTGTTTTATTTATTATATGTTTTTGTTATTATTTCAGAGAGATAGTGATGTGGACAAAGAAGTGAAGAAGTTCACTCAGCCACAAATTGTCGTCGTTGGGGGTTCCACATATGACAGTGACCTTTTCCACATTGTTGTGGAAGGGACCATCATGTGTACAATCAAGGAGGAGAAGATGGTGGACTGCATTATTGGTCTGTTAGCCTGCTTCTATACATTTAACATAGTTTACAATGAGAGTAAAGCGATCCTTGCCTTTCTCGAACAGAGCCTCTTGGGCGTTAGTAGAGCACAGACAAGAGCGTCTGTGACAGCATTTTTCAATGCTTTGGCGTAGGGGTCTTCCTTGCCGAACTATAGTGCATTTGAGTCAATTTCATGCTGGAAACTAATCCAAACTTTTCTTTTGTTGTAAAACAGACATGTATTTTGTATTTAGAATGTAATAAAATTGTATATACTTTTAGAAATGTGTGCTTTTTTGTGTACTACTAAAATTATTGTAAGCTCTGAAGTGGCTCTCCTGTAGGAGCCAAATCGGCTATTTTGAGGGGCCGTTTACGATGGAGCCGTTTTTATTTGATAGCCAATTCGGCCCTTCCAAAATTTAAAACGGCCCCATTAAAATTCAAAACGACCCCATGAAAACCCAAAACGACATAATTCTGCTCCAATTTAGCCCTTCAAGTGGTTCCAATTCAGCCCCAAAATTGGGGTCATTTCAGCCCAAAAAGTGGTACCAAAACAGTACCCAGTAAAAGGGGCCAAAACGGCCCTCTCGATGGGTGCCATCCTGTACTCGCCGAAACGGCCCCATTTTTGGGTCCGTTTTGGCTCTATTCATTTTACAGTGTACGATGCTCCTTCGATCTCATTCCAAATAACTTCCCATTATAGAAATAAAGTGTATTAAGAATAGTCTTAGCTGTTAAAGGTCCAAATAGTCCGCTTTCCCACATCTTGTCTTCCTCCATGTCAGACATTGGTAGTTTTTCTGTATTCTGGTTTATGATCCCCATTTTGTGCACGTCTTTCATCTCGGCATCTAAGACTTGACGCAGATAGCTGAAACTGAGAGCAGAAAATAACATGTTATCTTTATGCAATGAAAAAATAGCTTCTATAATATGAGTAATACCTCTAATAGAACATGCATATAATATACTATGTATACAGCATACCTTTCATTTGATTTATTCATCATATTTACATCCGACCGGCCTCTCGACTCCAAATATCTTTTTAGGGAAGCAACAATCTGATACAGAGTTTTTGCCGGGTATCTCTCTCCTTTCTTGTTGCACACCTCTTGGAGAAATTTGGAAATCCAAAAATTAAGTGACGGCACACTCATTTTTTCCCATGGCTTAATATCCAAGTTTTCAACTTCCTCGTGAGGTACAAATGTTGACTGACTTTTGGGTTCAAAAGTGGCCATCTTGTTTTCTCTATTATCACGCCATTCAGTAAAGATGTTCACTGCCCAGTTATTCTTGTATAATGTTGCTTTTGGGATAGCATTTTTCAATTTTAAATCTTGTTCCTTCGGCGCTAGAGGTTTTCTGAACCGCTTTAGTGGAGGCTCAAACTCGTCAGAGGAATCGGTTGCTCTTGACGCCATGCTGGATTTGCACTGAACTGAACCGGAAAACTGTAACTCGCAACGCAGGCTTGATTTAGCATATCCCGAGAGACTATGCCTTTAGAAAACATCATTACTTGAAAGCAATATGTACGAATGGCATGAATAGCACTGATTATTATTATGATTGCTCAATAAAGTTTTGTTCAATTAACACTGAACTAGCTTAATTGAAACCAGTAACTGTAACAGGTAATGCAGCTAACATATCCCGAGAGACTATGCTTTAAAAAATATTTGATTGCATTATGAACAAAAGGCAATTGAATAGCACTGATTGTTCAATTAACTTTGCTCTTCATAATAACAGTGATTAAAAGAATTTGTAGCCCTATTTTCTCGATATTTTTTAGTTTTCCTTGCAAAATACTAAACTACCAGCAACTTTTATTTGTCTTTGATTCCTCCCGAATAATTAATGAGGAGTTGAAGTCGTTCAAAGTCCTCCAATTTCGGACTGGACGGGGATTTCAAGTCCTTGCAATTAGTTCCAGTCCTCGGCTGCGCCTCGGACTGGAACAAATTGCGCGGACTTGAAATCCCCGTCCAGTCCTCATTGTCGGACTTTAAACATTACGTAAAACTAAAGAGAAAATGATAAAGTCACAAACTTTCAAACGTTTAGCGATGATCTAACACAATAAGATTATTACTAGTGCATGACAACTTTTCGCCTGAACTTGTCGATTTCATTGACTGATCCTGGGTTTACAAGAAATGTCCAAATTGCCCCCAAATTCTTCTAAAGCGAAAAGAAAATAGTGTGAAAAACCTAAGACTTTTCAAAATAAGGTACCGAAATACCTGACTGATTTATTTACCCCTACATCAAACAGCCATCAACATAACCTAAGGCAATCAAACAATACCTGCTTCATTCCTAGGCCTATTAATAAGCGAAGCACTGAAAAAGAGTTTCTCATATAGGGGGGGGGGGGCATCCTTTGGAACACTATGTTGCGTGACACAGCTCATTCTGAACGTCAGCTTTTTACTTTGCTTTTAAAATAATTTAATTCACAAATGGTGAAATAAATTGCTTTATGCAACTAGGATTGTTAAGTTGAATTATTGTTACTTCCGGTGTTGGCAACTTCCGGTTATTACGAGGGGTGGTCACCTTTGGGCACATGGATGGTTATCACGTGACATGATGCCTCTCCCGCCTCCATCTTGGACACGAACGTTGCTAAATTTATCCCGCCTCCTCCCCAGTGCCACCACTTTTGTCATCTATTCGTGATGCGAATTTTGCCCTCACCTTTGAACTTGGTAAATCTCGTTATACATCTGTTTGTAAATTAATTAGACCAATAAACGGCCACAGCAGTGGCCAAATACGCCAAACTACGGTGTGTATTTAATTAGCTGTATTCTCAGCAAACGGAGCTCAGCACAAGCAATGCCAGGGTATTTTGAGGTTTAAGACTAAGGTGCATAAATATAATTACTCGGGCCAGGCCTTTGGCCGGCTCGAGTCAGAAATCGCAAGTGTTAATTTTTTTTATTTTCCATGTCGAGGAATTTCGCCCCCAACCAATCAGATTGCGCCTTCTTTGGAAGTTCTTTTTGCCACCGTACCAATCAGATAGCACTGTGCTGGTCACGTGGACAGTGGACAACTTGCCATGTTTTTCAAGATGGCGGCGCGCGAGTGGGAGTTTTGACTTGGCAAAACCTTTAATATCAGCTATTTTTGGCATTGTAAGCCAAAGGTTCCTTCAAGTGCAATACCAATATTTTTGTCTTTCCTAAAGCTGAGAGGTGTTTCACGGGCTTTGGACGGGAATTTATCTCGCATTATGCGACATGCTTTAAGATACACTCGTGGAGTCGTGAGAAGTGACAGTCCGCTCTGCGATCAACACTGACTATATATAAAGACAACAGCTTGTAAATGTAAGTAGCCACTAATCTGAACATGATAACCTTTATACCAATTGACTGTCGTTGTGTTGTTATTTAGTGTTATTAACCTCTCGAAAGTGTAGTAGAAATGACCCGATTTCTCAGTTCTCTGACTGACAGGGGCCTTTTAAAAGAATTACAGTCGTTTTGCCCCCCATGCACATGTATTTAAATGTTTATAAATTCGGGAACGAAAATCCAGCATGCAGTGAGTGAGTATAAACTGAGTAAGTAATCCGAAATGAAGATTTTTTCAAACGAACGATGGATGACTCTGATGTGGAATCGCATATCAGTATCTGTGGCGTGTTATTGACACTGGTTTTATTTTGTTCTATTTCCGGGTCTATTTACATCTGGCCTGTACCTCTTTGTATTGATTATTATCTCTTGGTTTAGGCATTCTACAGTGTATTTAATGTGTTTTTTTAGAACTGACATAATGATATTATGTATAGAGTAGTGTATTTATCATTATTGCAAGTTTATAACATAACTAAATTTGGTCCAGAACTGAGAGTATACTTACATGCAAGTGGCACTCTTTCTTTCCCTTCCCCTTTCTTGGTACCGTTATATATCCATGCAAGCTAGATCTTGTTTCAGTGTTTCCCATCTGAGGTGGTCCTGGCTTAAGATAACCCTAAGGTTACCTTAAGGACCTACCTTCTCATCATTGTATTTCTTATTATACCTTATTACTCGTAAACATTTCCATCATCTTATGAGAAAATAAATGTAATTGTTGTTGTTGTTCCTCAGTTCTTGACGTCAGCATCGTCACTTTCACTCTGTCATGATCAGGAGTACGAGTACTTTTACGAATTATTTGGGAATGAAAATTAATCTTGCTGCGACCCCAATGATATAAAAAGAGTGGACATTGCATGTTTATTTGTGGCCTGCCATTATAAGTTTCATTCTCCTTCAAGATGTAGAAAATGAGCACTAGCACAGTGGCAGCTCACTAATACTAGAAAATGGTGGTCTGTAGTTTATGATCTCAATCGAAAATATTGTATTGAGAATTTAGCCTGAATGTCAGCCGTCTCCACTGGTTTGTTAATAATTGAGAATTACAAATAGAAGACTTTATTTCACATGTAGAATGACATTACCTAACTATTCACAATGAATAGCAACATTATGTAGCATTTGTTATTCTAAATTGCTTGATTTCTCATAGTTGTACTGCACCTGATATAATTACAATTCATCAAATTTGACTGACTCAATATCGTGCAGACTACTCAAATAACCATTGCACTTCAATCAACAACACCCATACCATTTTTTTTTGTAATTCTAACGACCCTCAAGGAACAATAATATTGAAAAGAAAGTAATATAATTAAACTACAGAATTGAGGGAAATTGTGGCTGAAATGTACATGCACAGCATGTGTGTGTGTTGTGTGTGTATTATGGCTCTATCATTTCCAACCCCATCCCCCCAGGCATACCCTAACCTAACCCCCTCCCCCCCCGGAATACGTGGGGCATTTGCACATTGACATTTGACAGACAAGAGCATCAGTAGAGAACCAATTCTCTGGCTACTCTAGCACAAATCATGTTGACACAATTATGCTAGAACTCCATGAAGTACATGCTATAGATGGCCCGAGTTAAGGCCACTCAGGGCCTCTTGTTAGTATTTAATTTTTTAAGAATGTTTTTAAGAGTGAACATATTGTAAGTAAACTTTAGTTTTAGGACACAGGGCTCTCTGGAAGAGCATTTGTAAATGAATGGGATTCTGTGTATAAATAAAGATATATGTTATTGTCTTCTTGGATTGGTTTTCTTTTGTTTTCCCGTTTTCTAGACGGGAAATTGCTAAAATATCGAATTGACAAACGGTTCGTGTCACCCGGAATGTTGCTGTCTCGGTCAACTAGGATGTCGGCCGGCCCCCTTTGTAAAAGGTTATAGCAAACCTGGGAGCTCTAGAAGATGGTCTATAAACTGTAGTTGGAATCGAATCTTTCGAAGTTAGACGAAAGTCTTCAATATATCAATAGACTTCTCGCACTGTCCCTGTTTCACAGTCGTTTGTGGTTTTGTTTGATTATTTGACAGGCTGTTCTCGTACTCGAGTCTGTTGAGTCACTTGAATGGATGTCGCGACGAAAGTATGCGAAACACACGGAGGTCACACTTTTGCTCGTCAATGTAATTTATACGACTACCGCTTAATGAACTGTCGGAGATTATACTTATTCCATGGACTGTTTGAACACGTGAAGTCATGCACCATCACTGATTTGTTCAGCTTGTATTTACAATCAAAGATGATCAACTCGGCTATAAACATTTATTTAAATATATAAATTTCCATATACAAATACTGTATTTCGCGCCATGTTTGCACCCCTTTTAACGCGAACTGAAATTAACGTGAACAATATCCGTCAATTGCAAACTAAAGAGAAGATAAATATACAAGATGTATACAGGTATAAAGCGATCGACACAAGGCCATAATTATATCAGAATTGTGTTACTGACGTACACCGCGAAGTCATGCACCACACTGATATGTTCAACTTGTATTTACGAGGGTCTCCCAGGGGGTTCCTCAGTTGTTCTCAACGAAAATTACCTTTTGTTCCCTTGTTCCCAACATTTTTCTAGGGAAACAGTCAATTTTTCCATTTAGAAAAATGGAAATTGTTCCCTTGTTCCCTCTATTCATGTTTCTTTGTTCCCCGATATATTTTTAGTTTGTTTCCTGTTCCCAACGGAGTTTTTGGCGTATTCCCTTGTTCCTCGAAACCCCTGGGAGACCCTCATTTACAATCAAGGATGATCAACCCGGCTAAACATTTACTTAAATAAAGAGAAACATTAGCATTATTGGGATAATGCGTGAATTATTGCTTTCTTTTAAGTCCATTTACTAGTCCGCGTTTTACTAGTCCGCGTTTTACTAGTCCGCGTTTTGCTAGTCCGCGTTTTGCTAGTCCGCGTTTTGCTAGTCCGCGTTTTGCTATTCCGCATTTTGCTAGTCCGCGTTTTGCTAGTCCGCGTTTTGCTAGTCCGCGTTTTGCTAGTCCGCGTTTTGCTAGTCCGCGTTTTGCTAGTCCGCGTTTTACTAGTCCGCGTTTTACTAGTCCGCGTTTTACTAGTCCAGTCCAGTCCAGTCCAGTCCACTGTTTACCACATGCCGTAGAATATATCCTTATCAGTGCTGATATAATTCATAACTAAAAGCGAGTAGAAATAAATGCTTTGTTTTCCAATTATAGAAATTGGTACATTTCGTCTTGGTGGCTCTTGGGATACAGAAAAAACTAAAAAAAAAACATTACTCAAGGGAAAAGTCGCGTGGTATGAAATGGAGCAACCACGGGCAAGCTGAAAGGGTCTATTATACAAATAGAGTGGAAATTTGATGTTCTTAACACAAATAATTAAGCCCGAGATCGCACGTATGCTAGACATATGTTTAAAGAGCATCAAATTTCCAAGGGAAACTATCAGCCGATAGGTCCGAGACATACACAGTCTATTTGCATTATTGTTCAACAGTCTTTCGCGCTCAGCGGGCGATGTTGACTAAAACTACACACGAGTGAACACGAGTGAAAAAGATGTTAAAACAGGTGAACACGAGTGAATCAAAGGTTAACACGAGTGAAAATTTATTGAAACTATATTTTTCTTTGTTTTAAATAATTGAAACTATAGTAAACCAGCCAAACTATAGAGCAGAGAGAAAACCAGTCGCATGTCTGAGAGGCATCTGATAATGACATATGATGCATGTTGACAGTTCGGAAAACACAAAGTAGGATACATCAAAATAGGTGACAAGCTATGTGTGACATTTTTAACTTGCAATAATTTATTATTTCTGCCCATATCGGTGCATAATTTTTTTCGCGCCTCTGCACGATTTTTATTGTACTAATTTTTGCAGTTTCCAAATTTACTAATGAGAGATTTCTCTGAACAAGTGACCAAGAACTGAAAGCAGCTACATCCGACGCCCAGCTGATATGATGACCGAGTTTCTAGAGGGGCCTGGAGCATGCTCCCTCGGAAAATTTTGAATTTCAGTTTCTCGGATGCGCATTTTCCTGCACTTTATGGCACAATTTAATACATTGTAGATGCGATACTATGTGTGTACGATTTTAAATCCATTTTGAACAGTTGGGTGTGGTATACATGTGCACGAGCGTTTTCTTTATAATCAGATACTCAACAAAATATCTCGATTCTGATTGGCTGAGAGCAGTACAATTTATCCCAAATTACACTGTTTGGTTGAAATTGCACTCCAAATCAGGAATTTGACAATCTATAAATCGAAAACAAAAGCTCCAGAATGAAATCGAAAAAGTGCACAAAGTTGTTCACAGTCATGTTTTGGTAAAGGGATTTTTTCCGATTATTTTCCGAAAATTTCCGAAGTGTTTCTGAACATTTCCGAATGCTTAAAACTGATTATGCTGCGCTTTGGTTGCGGCAAAAACACGTCTAACCATATAAATTCATTTGACAGTACTAAACATAACATTTCAGATGCTGTAGCATTACTTCATAAACGGTGCTTTAATTGTTCCAATATTTCCGAAGATCGTCCGAAGATTCAAGTAAATTTGTAGAGCCATGATTAAAATAAAATCATAAGGTATTCTCGTGCAATTCGGGATAAATTCGAACTTGTGAGTTTTCAAAGAGCTCCGTGCAATTTTGATACTCTTTGAAAACTTATCCCGAATTGCACTCGAAACCATATGATTTCCTATACATACACTCGGGGGAGAGTAGGGAGTCGGAGCATTTGGCTTAAAATCTGCTTTAGACTACCTGCTTTTCTCTCAAGTCTGGCTAGGCACTGGATGTTTCTCAAGTATTTTCTCGATAAAACCTCAAAACAAACAGAATTGAAAGCTGTTCTAACGTGAGAAAAATCTTGGGTGCAATTTCAAGTATGTAATCAGTAATTACCTGCCAATCACTTTCAAGCGTAATGTCCAAACCCCCACCCCCTTTATTTGTCTAATGGTCCGACCTCTCAAGCATGTTAAGGCCTGGTTCAGGGGTCACATTTCGGGTAAAAACTGTTTTCCTTATTTCAGCACAGCAGAGTGTGGTAAGTACACCAAGTTTCTTATGATAATAGATATCGCTATTCTTGACTACCTAAGTGGTTTGTGTGTAGTATAACGTGTCACGTGGTCTGTCACGTGACTTAGAACACGAAATCAGTAAATCAAAAACGCGGCTCCGAGTTTAAAACAGCTAGGATGATGAGTGGATGTGTTTAGTCAAGGCTGAAGCCCTTTACCTAAATCAACTTAGAAAAGATGACTACAATGTTTCGTTAACGAGTAATTAAGGCGAAAATATGCAAAATAGGTCACGTGACTTTTTGCACCCTCAATATCTCCTTATCTTTACATGATAGTCGTGTTATCTAAGTGTGGTCTGAAACACTGCGGGAGGAGTATTTTTTTAGCAGGGTTACTTTATATTCATATGTTATCGTCGCAGCCGCATTTCACTTAAAGGATCATATATAATTATGACGTCATAGATCACGTTATACGACAACCATCCACTTAACAAATTTAAGGAAGTGGATATTAGTATTATGGCGTAATTAGATTTTGTTTAAACTGCATGTTATTTCTGTCAGAAAACATTATTTAACGTAAATCTATTTTCCGTTAAATGAACCAGGCCTTAACATGCTTGAGCTGAAAAGATGGGTTATCGCTAAGTTAATCTAAACTTATTGACTTAGTTGACAACTGGTCACCTAATTTGATGTTTGATGTAATTAAATCCTACTTTGTGGTTTCCGAACTGTCAACATGCATCATATGTCATTATCAGATGCCTCTCAGACAGGGGACTGGTTTTCTCTAGGCTCTATAGATTGGCTGGTTTACTATAAACCTAGCACGTTGCATGGCACTACCCAACACTCGCTATGACGTAGCTAGCGTCTAATACGCATGCTCACATCTTATTACCGGTAGAGTGGCAACCATGTACAGCTGTTTCGTCCTTGTTAGGACTCATCAGCATGGCATAGCCCCCAAGACCGTAAGCCTCACTATAGATCATAGGCCTCAGAATCTGGTTACTCTAACGGCGAGCTCGTAAGCTGCTTTAAACCCCAGCCACCACGCTAACACGTGTGGGAGCTGGATATGTGGTTTACTATAGTTTCAATTATTTAAAGGGGCTGTGTCACGGTAAGACTTTACATTCGTTTTTCCGGGCCGGAAAGAGCTATTTCCACCGATTTTGATATGAACTAACGAACCTCTCGGCCATGTGGGATGCTTAAAATGAAAGCAAATATGCAAACATGACTAACAAACAGTGTATATAAACAGTCTCCAGGGAAAATAGTGAAAATCCTTTCAATCAAGCATTGAGGGAGGGAAGTTTAACTGTTTGTATCCAATTAACGCGTTCACTCGCGTTCACTCGCGTTCACTCGCGTTCACTCGCGTTCACTCGCGTTCACTCGCGTTCACTCGCGTTCACTCGCGTTCACTCGCGTTCACTCGCGTTCACTCGCCTTCACTCGCCTTCACTCGTGTTCACTCGTGTTCACTCGTGTGTAGTTTTAGTCAAGATCCTTAGCGGGCACTATCGGCGCCTGATAGTTTGCCTCCGCGGACGACAATTATCACGTCACGTGATGGCTTTTAGCCAATGGGCACGCGCCAAAAGTTTGTGGTGAACTATAACGTCTGATAGTTTGCACCGCAGATGACAACTACACGTCACGTGATCGCTTTTGACCAATGAGAGCGCGCGAAAATTGGGTGGTGAATTATAATTGGTGGACCACCACTATTCACCGACAATGCGAGGTGAATAATTGTTTTAGTATATACCACACAGGTGAATGGCCAGCACCAAATAGTTATTTTATTGTCTGTAAAATGGACAAAAACTCGCGTGAGGTGATCGCTGCTTCGCTCAGAGTTGAATATGAAATATTATAACCCATCAAATATTTTCTTTCGCGCGTGATTGGTTGAATGCGTCACGTGACGCGACATTTTCATCTCCGCGAGCGGGAAATATCAGCGAATACACCCCCTGTGCGCGTATAAGCGCGCGTCAAAGAAAGTATTTGAAGGATGATAACAACAATAACCTAGTACATTGTGGCGTCGAAATATGCCCTGATATTTGACCTTGTTCTCTTCTCGGATAAGATAATGTCCTCGGACGAAAAATCAGGGCATATTTCAACGCCACAAATAGGTTATTGTATTTATATTCACTGTTTGAGTAGCCAATCAGAATTTTGGCAATGAGGATTGAATGTTAGTAAATATTTTAGCAATGCGAGTTAAATTTAATCAATTATTAAATGGACGACAGTGTTTTACCATTTCCATGTCTGGAGTCTCAGTGGAAAATATGGAAAATACGACACTCCATCTCGACACTCCATCTCGTGTGACGTCACGCTTCCCACTTTTTAAACTGCAAAGATGGCGGAGGTTTGTGAACATCACAGTGGAAGTCAACGTAAACAACTTAAATAAGCAGCAAGAAAAGGAACATTCTGGACAGAAAAAGCAAAATAAGATCTAAATCTCTCTTATGATTTCCTCGACGCTGCGCTGACTCGTGAAATGCGGTTAAATTTTGTATAAAATATTTTGGCAATGCAGGTTAAATTTTATAGGAAATTTCATTGCCTGAAGAGGGAATTCCACGTTAAACACAGGGAGCCCAATCGTAGTTTCTGTGTTATCAGTGTTATATATGAAATTGTAAAAATAAAGTTTGAATATCGTCTTTAACCTGTGTCTGGTCATTATTTATGTTAGTTTCGAACCTTTCCTAAAAAATGATCCCCATAATTAATGGCAAGGGTGGAGATTTCAGCTCGAAAATCGTATCCAGCAATCACAATTCGCGTCGAATCGAGCTCAAACTTATGCAGCACACAGTACGATAATTATCTTACCTTTCTATGCAGATAAAACTGTAATATCACAGCCACTCGCGAAGCGAAGCCCAAACAAACTCAGCTAAACTTTCTCGTATCAGCCATTTTTAATATCATTCATGGAAATTGGTGGCGTTGGGGAGCATAACTGATTACCACTGGGAGGTGTAGCGCAATTGTTGACACGAAATTTCTTTTTTATCCCGACCCCACTCTAGTACTGACAAATTCATATCCCGACCCCACACTAGTTCTGACATTTACTGTGGACATTTTCTATTTTATTGCTCACTTGCGTCTTGTTGATTTTTTTGCTCCAAAAGCAGCACTAATACGGCTCCTCCGACCCGAAAACCAACAAAAAACACATGACAAACCACTATGCTCCCAACAAAAAAAACCACGAAAAAACCACCATGCTCTCCAGCCCCAAAAAGCCCCATGCAGCCCCGCGTTCTCTCGTATTTCCTATCGAAGAAGGCAGGGGGATCCATATTTTTTCTCCGCTCCGGTGCCTCGTTTTTGTCGCTGCACATGCCAGGCCTTTGGAAGACAAGGCACCAAAGTTGGAATGTGAACATGTGAGAACACCTATTGAACAAATGAGAACATAAGTATATATCGATAGGAATACAACCATGCCAGGAAAAAGCGAAATTCCCCCTTCGGCCTACACGGAGATACGAACAGGCGGTCTAGGATACCGAGAAGCTAGAAGGAGATACAACATTGGACACAAACGATACAAAAAGATCCAGCAAGGAGAGGAGGCTCCACCTTCTGTCGTACCACCTCCCATTTCCTTCCGAAAGCTCGTGCAGGACACCAGTGGCGAGTTTCTCGACATTCTCCAAAAACTACTACAAGCCCGCCCAGACCTATTTCTATCCCACAAAGAATACAAGATCTTGACAGTGGCAAAAGAGGCAAAGAAGTACTACACTTTCGTCCATCTACGAGATTTCCCTAGGCAGCTTCGCGAGATCTGTAGGATGCAATACCACTACCTACTAGCCACTGGATATGTACAAGACATCGTGGATATGCGAGTCCACAAAATCGGTGTGTCTGGCTTCGCAGCCTTCGAGCGGCTTCTACTACCAGAAAACTACGAGCGGTTTCTACAACCAGGATTCTACGAGCAACAGCCAAGCCAAACAAATTCGTTGGAACTAGATGGCGATACTACTTGCCGATGCGGATCCAAAAACCATAGAACCCGCAGCGAAATGTGTATACTCGAAAGGCAAGATATACAAGAGACACCCAGTTCGGATTCTCTAGAGACCAAGGAGGCGCAAATTCCATGCGATATCGATATCCCAAAGCAGCAAGAGGACCCGGTGCAGCTACCAAAAAAGATTCTGTCCAACAAAGCAGTGTGGAACATCGAAAACAAAGACAATATGTGTGCATACTGGTGTATTCGAACAGCAATAAAATTGCAAAACCTCCAGAAAGCATGCCCGTGCGACCGAGGAGACGATTGTCTCTGGCAGCGGATATAGGCCACGCGAGTCGAAAGAACAAGAGCAAAAAGAAAGCAAAAGCAACAGACAAAAAAACAACAACAAAAAAGCAAAGCAACAGACAAAAGCAATAGGCGGCAGCAAAAGCAACAGACAAAAGCAAAGAAACAAACAAAAAAAGCAAAAGCAACAAACAAAAAAAGCAAAGCAACAGACAAAGCAATAGGCAATTAAAGCAACAAACAAAAGCAAAAGCAACGGCAGACAAAATATAAATGTAGGAAGCACTTCTACGAACGAAAAAACTCTAGTCATTCCTTTTGACTGTCTGATGAAACTCCTTTGAATAAGCGTGGGGCCCTCATTACCAAGTCAAATCCGCGATATTTTTCTGCTTTCGTAATTAGTTACCACACTCCCAAAGGCCCCCAACATTCCAAAAGGTCCATAAAATTCCATTCCGACCCTAAAATTCCGATCCGACCCTAAAATATTTTTTATTTTTATATTTTTTTTCCGGTCTCTAAAATATTTTTTTGAGAGCAAAAAATCGTATTTGTGTTTGACAGAGCAGCTGCCGTGTGTTAATTAGTGGCCGACGAAATCGAGACAGAAATTTACATACGAACCAAAACAACACGGTAATTTATACGAATTAAGTGCAGCTGCTCTTAGTGAAGTTAAAATAAAATCCACGCTGGTTTTTTCGTAGGAGATATTGATTTTTATCCCACTAGACTGCCAAGTTTTTCTCGCATTTCCTTTCGCAGCTCGGTTCGAATTTGTTCCATATTTTTTTCACCACCAGTGGGTATCGAAATCTCTCGGCGAATTTCAGACCTCATAATTTCGTATTTATCTGCTCCAGCGAGGATCAGACTGTATTCAGAGTCAGATATGTTTTTCATCGCGTAGGGCTTTTGATACTAGATCGCGGGCCACGCCATTCTATTGCAAAGCTACGATTCTATTGCAAAGGTACGATCCTATTGCAAAGCTACGACTACAGCTACAGATATTGTCTCTAGATATACATTTAGAGAAAACGACTACATATATATATACCGATACGATACTGCGATTGGATATACGATGCCAAACAAAGCAGTTCTTTCGCCCGACCAGTTCCAAAGTATTGCTTCGGGAGAGGTTGGTATTCGAGAGGCAATACGACTCTATGGTATAGGGCAAGGTAGAGCCTACCGCATCCGACAAGGTTTGGAAACGCCTCCCATTGCTCCGACTCGGTAAACCGAGACCAAACAGCTAGCCAAAATCCAAAACCAACCACAAACCGAGCCAATGCAGGGTATGGTAGTTGTTCTAGAGCGTATAGAGGATCTAGAACGAAAAGTGCATAGCCTGAAGGAAAACCAATATGCCGCAAGACAGCAAGCCGACATAGCAGAAGATCCTATCATAGCATTGGAGGTAGCCCAAACCCCAATCCTACCGCAAGCCGAGCCAATGCAGGATGTAGCCCAACTACTGGAGCGCATACAGGAACTGGAGATAGATCTAGATGCTGCAAACCTACGAGCCGATATAGCAGAATCGAACCCCAAAGAAACAGTATGGCCAATGGTGCTTTTCTGCCTCTTTTCCATGGCCTCTGCAATCGCACAATATCGAGGGGCAGAAAAGAGCAGACACATAGGTCCCACCAAAAAGGAAGAAAAAAAGAGCAGACACATAGGTCCCACCAAAAAGGAAGAAAAAAAGAGCAGACACATGGGTCCCACAAAAGAGGAAGAAGAAAGTAGACCAACCCCAAGTCCGCATAGACCAAAACAAATGCCCGACATGGAATAGGAAATTGCCATGCAAATAGATAGAAAACAAATGCCACCACAAAGATAGGAAAACAAATGCCACCACAAAAGATAGGAAAACAAATGCCACCGCAAAGATAGAAAACAAATGCCACCGCAAAGATAGGAAACAAATACCACTACAAAAAGATAGAAAACAAATGCCACCACAAAAAGATAGGAAAACAAATGCCACCACAAAAGATAGGAAAACAAATGCCACCGCAAAGATAGAAAACAAATGCCACCGCAAAGATAGAAAACAAATACCACTACAAAAAGATAGAAAACAAATGCCACCACAAAAAGATAGGAAAACAAATGCCACCACAAAAGATAGGAAAACAAATACCACTACAAAAGATAGAAAACAAATACCACTACAAAAAGACAGAAAACAAATGCCACCACAAAGATAGGAAAACAAATGCCACCACAAAAGATAGGAAAACAAATACCACTACAAAAGATAGGGAAACAAATGCCACCACAAAAGATAGGAAAACAAATACCACTACAGAGATAGGAAAACAAATGCTACTACAAAAAAGATAGGAAAACAAATGCTACTACAAAAAGATAGGAAAACAAATGCCACTACAAAGATAGGAAAACAAATGCCACTACAAAAGATAGGAAAACAAATGCCACTACAAAGATAGGAAAACAAATGCCACTGCAAAATATAGAAAACAAATACCACTACAAAAAGATAGAAAACAAATGCCACCACAAAAAGATAGGAAAACAAATGCCACCACAAAAGATAGAAAACAAATACCAACGCAAATAGATAGAAAACAAATGCCACTGCAAAAGATAGAAAACAAATGCCAACGCAAATAGATAGAAAACAAATGCCACTGCAAAAGATAGAAAACAAATGCCAACGCAAATAGATAGAAAACAAATGCCACTACAAAGATAGGAAAACAAATGCCACTGCAAAGATATAGGAAAACAAATGCCACTGCAAAAGATAGAAAACACATGCCACTACAAAAAGATAGGAAAACAAATGCCACTGCAAAAGATAGAAAACAAATGCCACTACAAAAAGATAGGAAAACAAATGCCACTGCAAAAAGATAGAAAACAAATGCCACCACAAAAGATACATTACCAAGCTTCAATAGATTTTGTAGGAAATATTTTAAAACAGACTCACTAATGCTAATGAGTTGAAGAGCACTAAGCTTTACTGACTGTGATGTCTAACGATGTTCCAGATCTCTTTTTTAATACCTGTAAACACCTTACGTTTATATATATGTTTTTAATTGTCTAATTCTAAAGCTATAATGTTTATATTTTATTGAATCTTTCTCATCTTCCCAATAATGTGTATTCCTTTTTTGAGTAGTTAAATAATTATCTATTATGTCTTATAATGAAATTATATAATGTTTCTATCTTGGTATATAATAGGAGGACCAGATTGGAAACAAGTGTAAGCTTTATCTGCATATCCTTATTAAATAAAGTGTTATTACTATTATTGTTATTAAAACAAGCCCGAGGTCTTGAATTGCAGTGGAAAAGAAGCCCAAATCGCTAATAAACGACAAAGGACAACAGCTAGAGCACATGTATGTTTATTTCAGTTGATTTTAACCTATCGATAGTGGTAACATTCATGGTTTTCCCCATTTAGTAGTTCCCTATATCTACTGACAAATACACACAATTAGAGCTTGGGTTACCTGTGGAGCTACTGACTTAGAATAACCAAAAAGCGCTAATCAAGCTAAGTAGCTCGTTTAATATGGATTAAACTAGAAGTTTATAATAGAAAGTGAAGTGCTGCGAGGTGATGCATAGCGCTACTGTCTATAGTGATATTAGTTCAAGTGTGAGTTGGGCAAACCAAAAATCTCTCTAACTCTATATCGGTTCCAATTTATTTATTTTATTACCTTTGTTTCATTTTTTAATGAAAAGAAAGAAAATTAAACGGTGGTTTGAAGATATGAAGTTTATCCTCTCGAGTCGAGGATAAACTTCATATCTTCGCACCACTGTGTAATATCTCTACGTAAACCCGATACAAAATTGTAGTTAGCTCTATTAGTGTTCTATAAGTAATGCACTAGTCAATTGAAACTCCGGTCCCCCGACCCCCGAGACATAGCGGGGAATGTAACATTTATACAGTGTTACATTTTTACCTTTTTCCTGCCCATCGGAGGACAGTTGGCTGTTACAATACCCGCCCCTATGGCCCCGGTATGTGCTTCAGAATCTTCAATTGGGAGGAGGCATTGAGAAATTGAATATACATAAGCTTCAATCAATTGTTCCATTATTTGAAAAAATTACATTTCTGAAGCACACTTTCTATTACTATATTTTCTTATTGCTATCGTCGACATCGACCCGTTCACCCCAGGCTTCGTCAAATCTTTGCAAAAACACCGCATGTGATACGCCAAACGCTTGGCTTGCTTGGAACAAAAACTCACTTATAGTGGAATTTCTATCCACAACCACAGCTTTCGTACGATTATTGTAATTAAGAAGCACCTGATATGAGAAGTAAATACATGCATTACAACCGAAGTTCATGAATAATGGCGACAGAGATCTCATAAGTTTGAATATGTATGATGATTGGATATTTATAAACTGATCACTACATTAATAATTCATATCGAAAACCAATTGCTACGGAAATAGAGAGCATAAAATCGGGATAATACAGTCTCTAAGCATTAATAAACCAAGTGTTTAGGACTAAAAATAGGGATGGGTAAAAAAAGAGATGATTTCAAAGGATGCAACTTGCCTTTTCCAGCATTGTTGATGCTCGGGCCCAGTCCCGCTCTGTCGTGGCTGGCGTTACAACCACTGCTAAAATCTCTGCAAATTTTGCAAATCGGTACTTTCCCCGCTCCACCGGAGAAATGCAGCGTTAAATGTGCGTTATTCCACGCACGGCGATGTCCCCGTTAATGCCCCGCTATGTCCCGGGGGTCGGGGGACCGGGGTTTCAATTGACTAGTGCATAATAGATACGGAATGAGTGGCCGTGCTTTGTCTGATTTACAAACTCGAGCTGAAAGCGAACAAACTCGAGCTGAAAGCGAACAAACTCGAGCTGAAAGCGAGAGTTTGTAAATCCGATAAAGCACGGACACGAATAGACGGTATAGAGTCATGTTTTCAGTTATTTTGGCGATCCGACTTATTGTGGCCGAAAATCGAAGCAAAAGTTTATGCAAATAAGGACGAAATCTGTATCAGATTTACAGATTACTTATCACTCAGTGATTTCCTTTGTTTCTACCTCATGAATTATTAATGAGCTTGATAACAAATGATACAAAAGACTAATAAGCTCTATTAGTATTCTGTGTCAAATGATAACTAAGTAAACTAGTGTTAGTATGAGGGCATCACTAACCTATCCTGGCCGGGATAAAATGACGAGGAAGAACTCCTGTCTTAATGTATACGGACCGTCTCTCCCATGTGGGACCTATTTTTGTGCACGATGTGCATGTCCGTGACGTACCTATAGCGTCAAACTGTTATTTCAGAATTGTTATCAATTTGATGTAGATCATATCATAAGTACATTCAAGAGACCACTAGTAAGATGATAATGTCTAATAAAATCTATTTTAGTAACCAAAAGCAGCTGAAGCAAAGTGCAGAGCGCACGACAATAATCTCATGGCGCGAAAATATTTTGCCGCCATCACAGGGAGCCCACATGTAATACTTGCCACCACGACTAACCGTTTCCCGCAGGGATCGCGCGTATGGACGCTTGGAGATATGATATTATCTTCTCTTGTTCAACTCGATATCTCACTCCTTCGCTGCACTCACTCGCGAGATATCGAGTTGAACACTCGAAGATAAATTCCATATCTCCGCACGCCCATGTATTATTCTCTATTTATTACATATTTATATCATCGCACAACCGCGCGTATTGGAGATTCCCTCTCTTTATATACTTATGCTCTCTTGGTACATTACAATATTCGCGTCCGAAAACTAGACATACAGAACCTTGTAACATTGAGCTGAGAGGTTCGACGTGTAACATGGTAATTATCCCGGGGGGGGGGGGGAGGGGAGGGGTACTCAACAAAGTATTATCCGGGGGGCTCCGCCCAGAGGACCAAACCCTTACCGTTTTATATACCTCTTTTCACTTGTGTAACTCCTTAAAATACTTGGACGAATCAGCCGTTAGGTGCATGCGTCTGTTTGAGATATTTTGAAAGGCCCTTTTAAATACCAAAATGACAGTTTTCCCTACCCTTTTCTATACTTCAACTCGTGAAATCCCTACCCTTTTATACACCTCCAGCCTGAAAATGTACCCCTTTCGGGCGGAGGCTCCCGGTATAGTCCATTATAGGCTAGGACTATACGGAGTCATTAGACATGATATATTACTTCCGAAATTTTATGCATCAGATACCTGTATTCTCATTGTTTGGAGGTTCTTCTCATCGATATATTAATAAAAGTAACACCTGGAAACAAATATTTTAGTCTTTTTGTAGTTGCACGT
Organism: Actinernus sp. WN-2022; assembly: GCA_030867875.1. Classification (NCBI taxonomy): domain Eukaryota; kingdom Metazoa; phylum Cnidaria; class Anthozoa; order Actiniaria; family Actinernidae; genus Actinernus; species Actinernus sp. WN-2022. Next base: position 28,690,683 of record JAOWCC010001210.1, read on the forward strand.
ATTCCTAGAATCATATATTTTTTCCTGACATGCCATCAAAAAGGTTAAAGGGCATATTTATTTCCGTCAGATGTTGAGACAACAAGTCTGGGAGGTAAGCTAACTAAATATTAGTAGGAACATAACGTAGCAAAAGTTCTTCGTAATCAACTTCAGTTTTGTTATCTGAAGATCACTTCCTCGAACTCGCTCAAGTGTGCGACTCTTTGGAACGGTCGTAACCGACATCCTGAGATTACTTTGCTCTGTACGAGTTTACAAAGTCATTCAAAGTATGGTGGACATATTGGAGATATGCGCAAACAATTTGCATTTAAGTAACTGAGCAACTATAAAACAGATCTGCATAACATATTAAAACGAAAGTGCTAGCATGATATCATATTCAATTCAATGCTGGCTCGGGACCAAAGCCGCTTATGATAACATCTCTCATATTGAATGAGACTACAAAGGGTGCATTCTTGTGCCATGATGGAATGTATCTCAGGAAGTAAAGTGCATGTAGTAAGATTATTTTTGAGTTTATGTTATCGTAAATGGAAGTAATCATATTTGACCGTTTAAAGGAAACATCTTTCTAACAAAAAAAAGCACCATTGGAGTATAAAAAGAATAACACTGGTCGCCCTTGCTTCAGCACAGTCTATCAGTTATAACATGAGTATACTTTCTCTGTCTGCTTTTCGTTTAGATAAGGTGACCCTGTTTCAGCACGGTTTATCGTCATACAGTCATAGCAACTATTGCTAATAGCAGTTCAATAAACGCATGCTAAACTATTTTGTAATTTTCTAAACTATTTTATCTCTGCAAATTCAATTAAAAAATGAACTTACTTGAGGGGACTTTCAACTGCTCTGCAATATGCATCGTTTTGAGTCGTTAAAAAGATAAAGCAATGCTATACATGCAACGCGAAGGGAAAATACAACCTTTTAGACTTTAGTTTAATACCAACTTGCCTGCATGCTCTGAAATTCAGAGTATCCAAAGTTGCCTGCTCTGAAATTCAGAATACCCAACTTGCCTGCTCTGATTCAGAGTACGCAACTTGCCCAAATATGCACTCTGAAATTCAGAGTACCCAACTTGCCTGCTTTTTCTCACACGCCTTCTGACTTGCCATTCAACTGTCACCAGCCTGTCACCTGTTAGTCTCCCCAGAATCCAAGAACCACTCGCGCCAGAACACTCGTCTGGCAGGAAATCGTTAGTGGAAATATAGAGGCTAAACTTAAAAATATGGATGTAGAATCGGTTCAAATAGCTTCGCATATATTCTGTTCTTAGCTTTTATCAAGAAATAACAAATATTTTGGAAGAACTCATTTATTTTGAGGCTGAACTAGTGAGCTCGTGTAAAATGCCGAGAAAAGCGAGTCGTTGCTTATTTAATTTGTACATTTACGCTGTAATTGGTTTAGACAAATGGGGAATGGAATGTCGTGCTGATGTAACCAGCTGTTGGAGCTATCGCATGGCGTAACGATCCTAGTCATTTCAAAATAGCCAGCCAGAAGGCGTGTGAGAAAAAGCATTTTTAAAAGCCAATCAGAACGCGTACTCAAATCACGGTACGCTGCTGGGGGTCTAGAACAAGCTTTCTGTCGCTGTTTCGCAGACGGACTTAACCGGGGTTCAGTTCGGATGCGACGCAGGCTACTCTGACTCGTGAAATGTGGGTTAGATTTTTATAAAATATTTTGGCAATGCAGGCTAAATTTTATAGGAAATTTCATTGCCTGAAGAGGGAATTCCACGTTAAACACAGGGAGCCCAATCGTAGTTTCTGTGTTATCAGTGTAATATATGAAATTGTAAAAATAAAGTTTGAATTGTGTCTGGTCATTATTTATGTTAGTTTCGAACCTTTCCTAAAAAATGATCCCCATAATTAATGGCAAGGGTGGAGATTTCAGCTCGAAAATCGATTCCAGCAATCCCGACAGGCTTGATTCAAATACTCGGGGCCGGAAGTCACGTGTCAGGTTGCAACAACAAAAATACTGCAATTATTCAGTACTATTTCACCGTTTACTTATGAACCCTAGCTCTAAATACTCGAGAACTCGTTTTGTGACGGTTAGGGTTCGTTTTGGGGACAGGGAGACGCAATGTATATCTCTTTATATACTTATGCTCTCTTGGTACATTACAATATTCGCGTCCGAAAACTAGACATACAGAACCTTGTAACATTGAGCTGAGAGGTTCGACGTGTAACATGGTAATTATCTCGGGGGGGGGGAGGGGGGGAGGGGAGGGGTACTCAACAAAGTATTTTATGCCGCGTCATTTGCTAGTTATAAAGAGATCGCGAGCTCTGCATGGCGCCGCACTAGTTTGCTGAAATATTGAACAAAGAGAATTATATCCAGTCTCAGTTTGGAATAAATCTGGCCACTACTGTGACGGTTTTATTTCAACATATGTCAAGGACAATAATGTCCTATACAATAAACAATTGTTTCAGCAAAGGTGGGAGAAGACCCGCCAATACTGAACAACGTAACACACGAAAATATTAAAATTAATATTTATATAAGATAGTCTGCAGGCAGGTGCAGGGGAGGTGGCGGGAAAATATTCGCCTTAGGTATCTAGAAATTATGTTGGCGCAAAGCTGGTCAGAGTAGAAAGGGCCACCTGTATGGCGGAACATGCTCTTAACCTATAGATGTGAACGCCCCCTTCCTCTGATTGGTAACATAATTACACTAGCTATCCCTACCCTATCCTGCATACTATCATGTGACACTTCCTTGACATAAAATCACATTACTCTTTTATCGTAATGTTTATTTTTATGCCGCGTCATTTGCTAGTTATAAAGAGATCGCGAGCTCTGCATGGCGTCGCACTAGTTTGCTGAAATATTGAACAAAGATAATTATATCCAGTCTCAGTTTGGAATAAATCTGGCCACTACTGTGACGGTTTTATTTTACCCCTTTCGGGCGGAGGCTCCCGGTATAGTCCATTATAGGCTAGGACTATACGGAGTCATTAGACATGATATATTACTTCCGAAATTTTATGCATCAGATACCTGTATTCTCATTGTTTGGAGGTTCTTCTCATCGATATATTAATAAAAGTAACACCTGGAAACAAATATTTTAGTCTTTTTGTAGTTGCACGTATTCCTAGAATCATATATTTTTTCCTGACATGCCATCAAAAAGGTTAAAGGGCATATTTATTTCCGTCAGATGTTGAGACAACAAGTCTGGGAGGTAAGCTAACTAAATATTAGTAGGAACATAACGTAGCAAAAGTTCTTCGTAATCAACTTCAGTTTTGTTATCTGAAGATCACTTCCTCGAACTCGCTCAAGTGTGCGACTCTTTGGAACGGTCGTAACCGACATCCTGAGATTACTTTGCTCTGTACGAGTTTACAAAGTCATTCAAAGTATGGTGGACATATTGGAGATATGCGCAAACAATTTGCATTTAAGTAACTGAGCAACTATAAAACAGATCTGCATAACATATTAAAACGAAAGTGCTAGCATGATATCATATTCAATTCAATGCTGGCTCGGGACCAAAGCCGCTTATGATAACATCTCTCATATTGAATGAGACTACAAAGGGTGCATTCTTGTGCCATGATGGAATGTATCTCAGGAAGTAAAGTGCATGTAGTAAGATTATTTTTGAGTTTATGTTATCGTAAATGGAAGTAATCATATTTGACCGTTTAAAGGAAACATCTTTCTAACAAAAAAAAGCACCATTGGAGTATAAAAAGAATAACACTGGTGGCCCTTGCTTCAGCACAGTCTATCAGTAATAACATGAGTATAATTTCTCTGTCTGCTTTTCGTTTAGATAAGGTGACCCTGTTTCAGCACGGTTTATCGTCATACAGTCATAGCAACTATTGCTAATAGCAGTTCAATAAACGCATGCTAAACTATTTTGTAATTTTCTAAACTATTTTATCTGTGCAAATTCAATTAAAAAATGAACTTACTTGAGGGGACTTTCAACTGCTCTGCAATATGCATCGTTTTGAGTCGTTAAAAAGATAAAGCAATGCTATACATGCAACGCGAAGGGAAAATACAACCTTTTAGACTTTAGTTTAATACCAACTTGCCTGCATGCTCTGAAATTCAGAGTATCCAAAGTTGCCTGCTCTGAAATTCAGAATACCCAACTTGCCTGCTCTGATTCAGAGTACGCAACTTGCCCAAATATGCACTCTGAAATTCAGAGTACCCAACTTGCCTGCTCTGAAATTCAGAGTATCCAACTTGCCTGTTCTGAAATTCAGAGCAGCCAAGTTGGATACTCTGAATTTCGGCGTAGGCAATTTGGATTCTCTGAACTTCAAAGAGATTGTGCAAATTTGATTTTCATTTCGTCTATTTTTGATCACTTTGCTTTGATGGTTTTTATGATTGAAAGTCACGTACTGGAAGGTATAGTTGGGAACTTGGTTGCGCGCACGAACTTTTTTCATTTAACTAAGCAACTGTGAACCAGGATGCATATCAGTTTCATTTTTCACTTAAGAGTAAAGCAAAATGTTATGTTTTTCTCATATTCAATGTTTGTTGCTGACAAAACCCACTGATAGTGGAACTGCACCCTTTAATTTGATGGAATGTATACAGTTTAAATGACATGACCCTGCTTCAGCACTGCTATCAAAGACAATCAAATATTTCAAATATCAGCATTTCACGAATTTACGATGGTTTATGTGTCCTTTTATCTACCGCGTTTGGCACCATCCCATGGTCAACATTGATGTGGATTTATGAAAACCAAACTGTTTGACGTTATAGATTTTGAAAGAAGGATAAATTATTTATTTTGCTACCAATAATGAAATTTAGAGCATTCTTATTTCAAAGAATAAGGGCTATTCTTAAGGGCACGATTATAGGGACGGACCATTAGAAAACTGAGTGAAGGAAACAAATTACATATCTCTAGTTCAGGAATTTTTATTGGCGGCTTCTCCTTCTGCACGAATATTTTTTACTAGTTTAAGCAGCTTCCAAACTTAGTCAAGAGAGATTCCTCACAAGACAGCACTGAATAAGCATCCAAGAATTGGGAAAAAGCGACTATATGTCCAAGGCCGACACTGTTGACACTGTTGCAAATCGTTTTCAATTCCACCGAAATCTATTCAGTTTTCAACCGATGAATGACCCTTTTGCTCATTTTGGCTTTTTCAAAAGGGTTACTTGAAAGAAAAGGACTGAAGAAATGTCTTTCTCTTCCAATTTGAAGTAGGCGTGATGTTCTTTGAGACCAAGGGCGCGTTCCAATCGATCAGAAAAAAAAACAGAAATTCCGGGTGGAAATCAAATGGAACGGGAATTTTCGGAGATTGTGGTATACCTCTCGAGCCTAGTTGTCCTCTTTCTTCGAACACTGGTATGATCAACTAAAAGTCGATTAAGGTATGGTAGCCGCAGTGGGGAGCGAGTACCAGCTGCCGTTTCGAGCGTTAGCCCTTCGTCAGAGGAATTTTTTTTTTTTTTTTGACGTTCCATTCGCATATTCCACAATATCCGAAAACTTCAGTTCATTTTGATTTCCCATACACACGGAATTTGTATTTATGCGAATTTTCGAAATTTCTAATAACCGGATGTTTTGATCGAATGGAACGCGCCCCTAGATTTGAAAAAAAAAAATCGTTGAGCAAAGAGACATATTAAAGAGATAAATTAACTGGTCTTGCTGTGCACCTGAACAGTCGCGCGAGCACTCACTTTATTAATTGCGCAAATTATTTTCGTGCGCTTCACGTATTGATAATTTTATATAAAAAACGTTAGTAAAATCTTTCGTTTATCCTCGGATGAATGAGGCTGATTCGGCCTCAAGCCGAAGACATCGGCTAATGACTCGGCGACTCATTCCACACTCATTCTACGCACACTCCTTACTACATTCAAACATTCTCTGCATTCGACGCTCAACTAACGTGTTGATTTTTATGGAGGGAGGAAAACCGAAGAACCCGGAAAAACCTTCAGAGCAGGGTGAGAATCAATAAACTCAACTCTGGGAATAGATCTCGGGCCTCAGTGGTGAGAGGCGAGCGATTTTACGTGCTGCACCACCCAGCTTTCCGCTTGCATAGTTTACAATTTTTAATATTTTATCAGCAACAACAACACTGTTTCCTCTTAAATTGTCGTGCTTATGTTATAAAGTAAATGTTAATCGCCACAGATGTGCGTCAATCGAGTTATGTGTGCACTTGGGAGGTTGCTTTTTTAAAGCACCCGAGAAGCTAGAGTTGCTCCCGGCTAAGCCGAGAAACCTCCCACATACATGTGCTTCTATAACTCGATGGACTGAGATACTGGGCAACTATAAAACAGAATGCAGAACATTTTAATATTCCCTTAATATGCTTATCAAAGTGCTAGCATATCATAGGAAGCAAATTAAATACAGATAAAGGTTGTTTAAAGTGTTATACTAAAATTTGAGTGAGCAGTTTCGTTTGGACTCTTGTTCTTATTTATTCCCAAGTGAAAAAGAACAAATGAAATGCCATATGTTTTCTATTTCCATAAGGTGATGTGACCCCGCTTCAGCACGGTTTATCTGAATAAAAGATCAAGAAAACATACTTGAAGTTAATATCCCAATGCAAAAGAAGTCTATGTTTTGTATGTCAGCAAATACTACAGATCAAATGCCAGCTACTAGTGCAGTACCCGGTACCATAACAAGGACAGAGCGTTCGAGATAGCAAACACTTCGGAGTTCAAGGCTCCTAAAGCAGACCTCTGATAGAGAGTTCGTGAGAAAGAGAACTACAAAGAGTCACAAGAATGGAGGTTTTTGTGTTTATTGCTGCTGCTACTGGTATGTTACTGGCTGGAGCAGTGAATACCCAGGGTGAGTAGGATTGTTTTTGATGATACATTTTGTTTTTCATCATATAAGTGATTTTTTTCCATAAAAGAAGATAAGCTACAGGAAATAACAATCAAGCGGTTGGATTGACATACTTTTTAAGATTTGTTTTAAGACTAAACTCCCAAATCGATTTTTCATTAGTGTTTCGCAGTGATCTGCCCATTTCATCTAATGAGATCTTTTGAAGTAGCTGTTCGTTTTCTAATTACACCAAGTTTTTACACTTTATAATTAGCCATTTAAAGGGTCCGAGATTGTGCAAATTTGATTTTCATTTCGTCTATTTTTGATCACTTTGCTTTGATGGTTTTTATGATTGAAAGTCACGTACTGGAAGGTATAGTTGGGAACTTGGTTGCGCGCACGAACTTTTTTCATTTAACTAAGCAACTGTGAACCAGGATGCATATCAGTTTCATTTTTCACTTAAGAGTAAAGCAAAATGTTATGTTGTTCTCATATTCAATGTTTGTTGCTGACAAAACCCACTGATAGTGGAACTGCAGAGAATAAAGAATTAACGCCCTTTAATTTGATGGAATGTATGCAGTTTAAATGACATGACCCTGCTTCAGCACTGCTATCAAAGACAATCAAATATTTCAAATATCAGCATTTCACGAATTTACGATGGCTTATGTGTCCTTTTATCTACCGCGTTTGGCACCATCCCATGGTCAACATTGATGTGGATTTCTGAGAACCAAACTGTTTGACGTTATAGATCTTGAAAGAAGGGTAAATTATTTATTTTGCTACCAATCAGTGAAATTTAGAGCACGCTTATAGGGACGGACCATTAGAAAACTGAGTGAAGGGGGTGGGACATTCTCGAAGTTTCTATCGGCTGATAGTTGACGATCGCAGGAAACAAATTACATATCTCTAGTTCAGGAATTTTTATTGGCGGCTCAGTCCTTCTGCACGAATATTTTTTACTGGTTTAAGCAGCTTCCAAACGTACTCAAGAGAGATTCCTCACAAGACAGCACTGAATAAGCAACCAAGAATTGGGAAAAAGCGACTGTATCATGTCCAAGGCCGACACTGTTGAGGACCGAGTTTCTGAGAGGGCCCGGGGAAATTTTGAATTTTAGGTTCTCTGATGTGCATTTCCCTGCAGTTTCTGGCATAATTTAATGCACTTTCGCCATTCTGTCTACCTTGCCGAAAACGAGATACGATAAACGCGTGTACGATTTTGAATCCAACCAAAATTTGCCTCAATGTTGGGGGTGCGGCTTATACATGAGCGTACGCAAACAAAGTCATTTAAACAACAGAAACAGCACACAATCAATAGAGCACGAGTGTCAGCAAGTATTCCTGCTCAATCTACTCTGTTGATAAAGATGATTGATGAAACAAAAACTATCATTGATATGTTAAATGCTCATTGAGGTCCAGATTGATTTGTTCTTGATTGGGTACTAACAGTTTCACCGTGGTTTTGTACGAAAACAAATATCGGACTACATATGTGCAAGATATATATTAAAAGTTATTTTGCTTTCTGCGAATTTACCTCCCCCCCCCCCCCAACAACCCGGCAACAGATTCTGGGAACTGTAATAATATTCTGCCTTAAATCGAACACGAGACAAGTTGCTAACGCTGTCGTAGTTGTGAACCTCATGTTGTTTAATACGTACATCTACTACATCTACTAATAAGATGTTACTCAGTTCTAAACAAATTTCCTTTTATTTGGTAACTATTCTAAGTGAATATTGTTTATTGAAGTGATTTCCCCTTAAAAATTGTTCCCTAGTTATGTAACGAATGCAGTTGTTTTTCTCAAATTTTACAGTTTCTTCTGTTGATTTCTCAGTAGTAATTTTTACTGTGCCTTCAATAAGACGTGATTTACATTATTGTTTTTAGGGCTTGAGGTCAGATCGGGTAAAATTCACCTAAACACAACTTCAGACTACCCATACGCCTGCCGTGACGTCACCTACCCCATACGATTTCGTAATCTCAGGGACATTAGAGTCCAGGTCTCCCTGAGCCATGGCAACGCCTTCCGCAAAGTCCATGACCCAGGTGCAGTGTGGGTAAAGAAAGTGACGGCACGGGGTTTCCAGGTTTGTGTTCGTGAAGCTGGTAGAGGATCTAACGGCAGTGCTGTCGTTAACTGGATGGCATTCCAAGGAAACTACAACGGTTTGGAGCAAGGTTACGTTGACTTTGATGACTGGACTGTCGGCACGCAGTGCAAAAGGGTACAACCTACAGGGGTATGTAAGCGTGCGCCAACGTGTTTTTGGATCAATCCTGGTTTCTGGGAAACCCCCACCCCTCCCCCACACTTCACCCTAACTTTTAATGGTTACTCATTAATAGAGCGATGCATATCCAAGGGAGGGGTGGGTGGGTAGTTTCCCAGAAACCAGGATTGAGCCGCTATTTTTGGGTGTGGTTACTAAAGTATACATTATGTCACATGTTTGATCAGTTACCGAGTTTAACATTTCTTTGTTTGAGTTTATTGTGGAATTCAGACTGATTACTGTAAGCTGACGTTGTGTGGATATATTTCAACTTTAAAAAGTTGAGATTTAGATATGAATTAGGGAGGCTAAAATATCGGTAATGCGTCTTTTTAATTGTTCGATTTTAGGTGCCTAATTCAAATTTATCAGTGGCTTACAGCTTGCAAGATTATTCTTTATCTTTTCCAGTTTTATATTTGTTGAATGGTTTCATTTTATTAATGGCCGATACAATGAGATTTTCTTTACTAGTCTGTTGTTATTAAAAGAACTGATCACATATATGGGAGGGAGGGTGGAGTTAGAAATGCTTGGTTGAGAGGGTACATAATTATTTGATCAAGGTCAAGAATATGGCCGAAGCTAATTTGTATCCAGAGAAACTAGGTTTCACACTCTTCATATAGTTATCTTTCTCCTCGATAGATGAATCTACACAGTATTGTATATATATATATATGATGAAATGACGATTCTTTAGTTCACATCCACCAACATATGGAGGCGACGTGACCTGCAACCCCGCAATATGCTAGTTGCTGTCATTATGCAAATTAGAGCAGTCAAATATCTTATTGAATAGATTCTATCATGCAAGTTACTTGATTTTCATCAAATACAAATTAATTGAACTATTCCATATTTATATTCCAGGCCTACTCCAAGTCCCTACAAGTCTTTGCGAGCGTGGTAGTACCAGACTCAAGCGATAAATACAACGCTATGAATGTGTGGATTGAGAACGGCCTGTCTTTTGCAGTGTTTCGAATTTGTATCCGGGAAATGGTCAGCTTCGACGGAGTGCACCGCGGAATTAGAGTGGTAATGCCTCACAGCTTTTGATAGATTTACAAAGCCAGGGTGGCGCAGTGGTTAAGCGCTTCGCCTCTCACCTCTTTGGCCCAGGTTCGATTCCCGGACGGGGCGCCATATGTGAGTTGAGTTTATTGGTACCTCGCCCTTGCTCCGAGGGTTTTTCTCCGGGTTCTCCGGTTTTCCTTCCTCCGCAAAAACCAACACGCTAAATTCCAATTCGGTCTGTGGATTGGCCGGGACCTGGCTTTGATCAGCCCCCATGGTTGTTTCAGGTCTCGTTAGAAATTCAGAAAGTAAAATAGGATTTTTCATATTATAGATGAAAATTTGTTAAAAACTTTAGCATTTGAGAAATCGATTATCTAATATATTAACTTTCAGAATTATATTGGACAGCTAAGTGCACTTAAATAATCGAGTGTGCGAAAATCATTAGCAGAAATTGGAATCGAAGATTAATACATTATTTTTACAAATAATCAAAAAGGTTATTTTAGTAGTTATACGTATTGTTTTACTATTCTTTTAATATCAACTTTACGCTGTGCATTTCTTCCTCCCGGCGGGTCTTTAAGTGACTTGTCTTCAGTCTGCTGCAACAAAAAACACACACAATAGAAACAGAGTTACAACAATAACAGCAACAACAACAATAATAATAATATGTATTTAACTTGTATCGCTCAAATTACAATAAATATTTTCAATTGCTCGTTACAATTAAGATGACTACAATCATTGCCAAAATACTTTGGACCGAAAGATCTCTTAGAGGATTTTTGGATACTTTTAGGGATTATATAACATATTCATGTCCCCCATCCCCCATGTTTCAATGTTGGGAGGAATTTTGGACAGCTGATATCATGCACATGAAGGTGAAAACCACTTTTCACAATGCCTGGAACAACATTGAAACGGGGGAGGGGACAAAGGACGAGTCCAGGTGATAAGAATTTATTCAAATTCAAAGAAATACTGTTATCGGTCCATTCATTTTGGCAACAATTGTAGACTACAAAGAAACCTGCATCTGTTTCATCTGTATCCTTAGCTTAAAAGTTGTAGTGACTACTTGCAGAATGTAGGAACACGTTTTATATTTATTCTTCTCAAGGCGTGGTTTGCATACGAAAAGATGACCCACCCGTGGAATATAACCAACCAAATAACCTTTGACCCCAACTCTGTCCCTACACAGCAGAACAACTTTGCTTTATGTCAGGTACAGTAGTTAGTCTAATTCAAATAGCTATTGTGTTTTTCGGTCTGTTACATGAAATGGATATATCAGTAATATTTGGCGCAAACTCTCTGGTGGGGTCAATTCAATAAAACGTTTATACATTAGTGTATTTTACAAGTCTGGCTATTGTTTTTCGCCTCAAAGCAATAGCCGGATTTGTAAAATACAAGTGTAAAAGTTTTATTGAATGGGCCTTTTGCAGGAAGGCAATCACCTGGTTGTACTGGGTCACAAAAACAAATCTTAATTCATATATTTAAAGGTACTTGTAGGAGATCGGTAGTGTTATTAGCAAAACCTGTTTGGAAATGCTATTTTCCACTTGCAATCGATTCTCGATCATTCTAAAACTGTTTTCAAAGATGGCTTGCCACCCAGCATCCATGGCAACGCCTTTTCTATGGGGATCACGAGCTCACTCGTTAACGAAGTATCATATCAGCACGTGACTGTTTCCTGCAAAAGGCTGCAGCTGCAGCTAGACATAAGCATGGAATTAAGTTATATTTATTTGAGTGATCCATTCCTTCTTTGCATAGAATAAGTTGATTTATAGTACTGAAGAAGATTAAGTTAATGCTTATAAATCTATTTTTCCCTTTGACAGGCAGTGAACTTCACTAATAGCTTCTACGACCCGCCTGTGGTACTTCTAACGGTCAGTCACCATAACAACGACTCAAGATCTCAGTCACAGGAGTGTAACGCAATCAATGCATGGATTGAGGTATCGTGAGATTGTTATATTATCTGAGCGACTTTTGAGACTACAATATATTTGTTACCATAATGTTGTTGAAGATCAATTTTCTTGATGAAGTCAGCAACTTTTGACCTATTTATCCATGTCCGGCAAATGCATAGTTTACATAACTATAAACAAATTAACAAAACCGTGGGCGACTCAAACGGAAACACAGAAAAAACATAGGCAGAGACGGCGATGTAAACAGCTGGCAAACACAAGAAACGCGAAACCGCAAACCGCAAACGCAGAAGAATTTGGGGGATCATTAATGAAAAGTAGAAATAATAATGGGCCCAGAAAGCTTTCTGTGGAACTCCACATTTTATTGTTTGTTTGGATGATTCCGTATCACTGATAGAAACATACTGTTGCCGGTTTGATAAGTAACTGCATGGTGAACCATTTCAGAGGAATTCGTCTTACCCCATACTTTTCCATCTTTTTAAGTAAAATTTCATAGTTCATAGTGTCAAATGCTGTAGAAAAATCTAAGAATATTCCACAGGTAAGTAACTTATCGTCAATTGCTTTTTTCAAGTTATCAGTAATTTGTAATTGATTTCAGTAATTTCTTGAGCTGTTGATCTCTCCTTTCTAAAGTTGCTTATATACTAATTTTTCAAATATTTGGGTAAATTAACGTGGAAAGGATAGAGATCGGGCGGAAGTTGGTTGGATCTGTTACTTCTCCGCCTTTGTCTACTGGTCTATTTTTGAAAGGATGTCACGTACTATGCCTTGTAAAAGAGATTGGGTGAATATCATTGCCAAAGCTTCATTATGTGATCGCATGCTAGCTTGATACATCTTGATACAGCTTCTTCCCTCTCTTTCAAACATATAGACTTTCAGCCTGTATCTGTTGAGTTTACAATCATTTAAAAACAATCTAACACAACGCAAGCAAATATCATTTCACTCTTAGTAACAGACTGTAATTATTTCTCTTTGGTAGGAAATATCCAAGTCGCATTTTCGGGTTTGTATGAAGGATTTTCAGGGTGAGCATTCCAAAGCACATCCAATAAAAGTCAACCACATAGTACTTGGAGGTAGGTTATCTGACTGGCCTACGAGAATATGGGTTAAAGAATAGGAATTATTTACCGAGGGACAGTAGTAGAAATGCATCCCAGATTATAATATATAACCAGAACCACATAATACTTTAAAATATTTTCGCCATTTGCTATCTATGTTTAAAGCACAGTTAAATTAAATGTAAGTGGGAGGCAATCCACCGTACCGTATAGGAAACTATGTTCCAGCACATTTACCAACAATCCTTTGCGCACAAGAACTTTAAATCCGTTATAAAAATAGCCATCGTACTAAATTATTAATTCACATGGCGGTCATGTTAATCCTGCGAGAATAAAACCCTTTGTTTTCTCCCATCTAACCTCGTTCTGAGACTGCACAGTGCGAAGCTAGGCGTGACAAATCTATTGTTTATAGTCAACATGTCCGCCGCGTGATAACAATGAATTACAGTTTACACTATGTTTATAACCCCTGAGGAGAATAAAACCCTTTGTTTTCTCCCATCTAACCTCGTTCTGAGACTGCACAGTGCGAAGCTAGGCGTGACAAATCTATTGTTTATAGTCAACATGGCCGCCGTGTGATAACAATGAATTGCAGTTTACACTATGTTTATAACCCCAGGAGAATAAAACCCTTTGCTTTCTCCCATCTAACCTCGTTCTGAGACTGCACAGTGCGAAGCTAGGCGTGACAAATCTATTGTTTATAGTCAACATGTCCGCCGCGTGATAACAATGAATTACAGTTTACACTATGTTTATAACCCCTGAGGAGAATAAAACCCTTTGTTTTCTCCCATCTAACCTCGTTCTGAGACTGCACAGTGCGAAGCTAGGCGTGACAAATCTATTGTTTATAGTCAACATGTCCGCCGCGTGATAACAATGAATTACAGTTTACACTATGTTTATAACCCCTGAGGAGAATAAAACCCTTTGTTTTCTCCCATCTAACCTCGTTCTGAGACTGCACAGTGCGAAGCTAGGCGTGACAAATCTATTGTTTATAGTCAACATGGCCGCCGTGTGATAACAATGAATTGCAGTTTACACTATGTTTATAACCCCAGGAGAATAAAACCCTTTGCTTTCTCCCATCTAACCTCGTTCTGAGACTGCACAGTGCGAAGCTAGGCGTGACAAATCTATTGTTTATAGTCAACATGGCCGCCGCGTGATAACAATGAATTACAGTTTACACTATGTTTATAACCCCTGAGGAGAATAAAACCCTTTGTTTTCTCCCATCTAACCTCGTTCTGAGACTGCACAGTGCGAAGCTAGGCGTGACAAATCTATTGTTTATAGTCAACATGTCCGCCGCGTGATAACAATGAATTACAGTTTACACTATGTTTATAACCACTGAGGAGAATAAAACCCTTTGTTTTCTCCCATCTAACCTCGTTCTGAGACTGCACAGTGCGAAGCTAGGCGTGACAAATCTATTGTTTATAGTCAACATGGCCGCCGTGTGAAAACAATGAATTGCAGTTTACACTATGTTTATAACCCCAGGAGAATAAAACCCTTTGCTTTCTCCCATCTAACCTCGTTCTGAGACTGCACAGTGCGAAGCTAGGCGTGACAAATCTATTGTTTATAGTCAACATGGCCGCCGTGTGATAGCAATGAATTACAGTTTACACTATGTTTATAACCCCAGGAGAATAAAACCCTTTGTTTTCTCCCATCTAACCTCGTTCTGAGACTGCACAGTGCGAAGCTAGGCGTGACAAATCTATTGTTTATAGTCAACATGGCCGCCGTGTGATAACAATGAATTGCAGTTTACACTATGTTTATAACCCCAGGAGAATAAAACCCTTTGCTTTCTCCCATCTAACCTCGTTCTGAGACTGCACAGTGCGAAGCTAGGCGTGACAAATCTATTGTTTATAGTCAACATGGCCGCCGTGTGATAACAATGAATTACAGTTTACACTATGTTTATAACCCCAGGAGTATAAAACTCTTTGTTTTCTCCCATCTAACCTCGTTCTGAGACTGCACAGTGCGAAGCTAGGCGTGACAAATCTATTGTTTATAGTCAACATGGCCGCCGCATGATAACAATGAATTACAGTTTACACTATATTTATAACCCCTGAGGAGAATAAAACTCGTTCTTTTCTCCCATCTAACCTCGTTGTCGAACTGCTCAGTACGAGGTTACGCGTAGGAAATCTATTGTGATAAAAGTGAATTTATGAGAACAGATGATTTCTACGCCATCCTTTTTCTAACTTACTTTCCAACTGACATCCATTTCGAATTCTTCTCCCGCAAATTGTTTTTTGATGGTTTGTTCATGTTGTTTTTCTCCACCGCAGATCTTGACCCATGCCTAAACGTATCGTGCGATTTTTTCGCTGTTTGCAAGGCGTTCGGTCCACATGACGGCCGCTGCGTGTGCCAGCAGAACTGTCCCTCGTACGAAGAACAAGTCTGTTCAACTAACGCCACTACATTCAAGAACAAGTGCCTGTTTGAGTTGGAGATGTGTCGTTTGAAGAGTAACCAAACACTCTATCATCCTGGCAGTTGTAGAGGTAGGAATTGATATTTCAGATATTTGACCCTCTTTGTTAGTTCTTTGATAGCATTAAGGTTGAACTTTTAAAACTATTGAAATAATAAGAACAAGTTTAAAATATATATCTTGTAAAAATCTTTACTCAATCTTCTCCTAACCGTCTTCCCGCTTTTATCTACCCCTCTCTCACCACCAATCTCATTCTTACCGCAAACCAAATGGTTTATAGTTCCTTATAAAAGTTATTATCTTTGTATAAGAAAATATAAAAGGTTTCCAAGAATGACTTCGCTCTATCCGTAATGCTCGTTTTCACTTGACGTCATCGCCGCCATCTTGGTTGACGTTAACAAAATATTCCTCGTTATAGTTTCTATTGTTACGTCCTCCAACATGGCCACCACTTGATCTGAATGTATGGAAATTGATTGAAAACCAGCAAAAAATATTTTAAATTAAGATTAATTTGATTCCCCTCTGAACACCACAACATTTCAAACATTTTGGTTAGGTTTGAGTAATATAATTTGAATGTTATTTATAGGATTTCCGTTGGAAAGAGGAAGAACGGCAATAATTCCGTCTTCTAAAGAGGAAACAGTATGCAAAGAAGTACGCTTTCGACCGTTTGCTTTTTACCCAGACAAGCAAGTTCATGTACAGCTCACAGTAAATCACATCAACACCTCCAATCCAAACTTCGTGCACGACGCCATGGCATCATGGGTAGAAAACGTCAACTTCAATGGCTTTACGGCTTGCGTAACGACCGCTGGTCGCAATAATCGTCCTCGTGTTGCCATGGCGAGCGTTGATTGGTTCGCTTATCAGGGCGCACCTGCAGGAGGCGTGGCTAAAAGAACGAGGATTAGACAGTGGTGGACAGGCACTATTTGTGAAACTATCAACCTTCCAGTCGTAAGTAATCTGATTAATAACATCATTAGCGAAATAAGTAATGGTTACTGGCCTGGAGAGATGGGGAATGTGATTTATTCACAGAGCGGAAGGTCGATAAAGTGCTTATTTTTCACAATTTTTGGTGACGTTTCCAAGAATGGCGTTGATCGAGACATTTTTTTTCGAACCATGCAATGCATTAGTTGAGATGTCATAAAATATTGTGTACAGTAAGTCTCTTGAGATGGATTTAAATTTCACAAATTTTAAAAACATTCAGAATGGTCGGGATTGAGTCTGAATACAGAAGTCGTTTTAGAAACAAAAAAAGCTTAACTTGTCCTCAACTACAAGTCACAGATGGAAAGAGGATATACGTATTTCGGATGGGAAAATAACTTTGGAAGAGGATTACTGCATCTTGCAACGGAAACTAAACTGTGGAACAGCATAAGAATGGTGTAGGTTAAGCCAATAACGGTGCGAACTCCTTGTATAGGGGTAAAGATTCACGTCTTTAATCTGATACCAAAACTCAATTGAATTTAGATTACGTCGGTCGGTAATAAGCAAAAAAAATCTCTGAGAAATTAATGTGGAAGCACTAATCAAATTGTCACAAAAACTGTCGTAGTGCTTGAATTCTACAAAGGAAACTTTGAGACAAAATACCTAAAACAAGTAATATGTGTTCAACATTTTGCCTCATCATTCTACTAACTAGGACTATGTTGTGTATGTTGGGGAATTTGGTCGGAGCACATTCTACTTTTCAAATTGCAAAGTTATTTCCAAGATGAAAGAGAAACCGCACAGGTGCATTCAATTTTCCAATAGAGTAGCGGGCAATGAAGAGATATATACTAAAGTTGTGATACTCATATATTATGTCTGTTTTATTTGTTTTGTATAAGTACGTAGTACTAAATATTAGGGGGATTATTAGAGGGGAATATAAGGGGGAAATATTGGAGGGGAATATGTTGCGTTGTTTAGTCATTACGTTTCATTGCCTGGTCAATTTTATCAGCTAATATTCAGCCAGGCACTCCCTTACGTATTCACACTTGAGAATGGACAGGGGTTACGAGATAATTATTCACCGAAAAGAACAAAGAAATCCGAGGTATGTGAAAAATAAGCTGACAAGAGACTTTCAAAGATATATACGGCAATACAGGTTACACCATAATCAGTTTAATGTTTAGTGGGTATAATTATTTTGTATACGCCTAATGATGAAGTTGGCACTCGAACCTCGGGATCATTATAATAACAAAGTGTTTCAAGGATATTCACTTGCTGTCGAACGAAGATCAGAATCGACGAAGTACTTTAGCTGGTTTAAAATTTATGCCAAATTAAATCATGTGAAGGCAGGAAGAATAGGACGTTTGCATGTTGGCGTCACATACTACAACTACCAGAATTATTTGCGCGGATTGTTTTGTTCCTTTAATTTGGGTCATTGTCTTGGAATTCTCAAAGGAATTGATAAATTTGAATGAGAAAGAGAATTTGAAAAGGATTCTGGTAGTTGCAGTAAAATGACGTCATAATTCAAGGACACAGGTCTAGCAACAGCGTGGCTGTATGTTTGATATTTCATTCCAGGGTAAATTCCAGGGTGAGCCTACAGTTCTCGCGACCGCTGAGCACATCAGCGCAGCATTCCAGCACGATGCTGCCAGTCTCTGGATTGAAGACATAACGAGCACGTCTTTTAAAGCTTGTCTCAGGGAACTGCAGAATTTCGACGGCTTACATCAGGACATTCACGTGGTAATTAACACTTTTTTTCTACTTTGAATGATATCAATTTTAGTTATATACATTACTGAAAATAAATATAATTTAGAATCACGAAATCCTTGCCATGTAACAATAAACACTTAATGACTGGCCCGAGGGAAACAGTGAGTTTTGTTTCCCCGAGATCCTCGATGTTCCCCGAAACGGAGGGGAAACAAAACTCACTGATTCCTGAGGGGACAGTCATTAAGTGATTTGTTATATAGACATAAGTTTTTCCAGAGGCAAAGGTGTGCATAAATACAGGACCTACCTGATACGAGCGAGGTTTGTCGTCTTCTCTTCGGGAAGCTGATTTTCAACACACAACGCTGCCATTTTAGTATCGTTTTGTGTCTTTCTTGCAGCCTTTTTTAGCTACCAATTTCTCTCTCTCGCGCAATTTCTCTCTCTCGATAAAGATGTAAATTGTTTCTTTGGAGCTGGTTCCATTTTGAACGCTTTCTTTCGACGAAAAATGGTCAGCTTTTGATGAAGATATATACATTTTGGTAAACAAATATTTCCCGCCTTTAGCTGGCCAGTGGCGCGCGCGATACGTCACACCATCTTCTGTCACGATGTGATCACGTGGCGGGCAACAATTGATGAATTGTTGCCTGCCATACATTGAATTTTGATGACTGCCATGTAACCCTGAATCAGCCAATGAGAGCGTGCTTTGTTTCTGAAAAACCTATGGCTATCTATCTAACAAATCACTAAATGAGTCAGTTTCCCATCAGGAATCAGTGAGTTTTGTTTCCCCTCGATCCTCGATGTTCCCCTCGACTCCGTCTCGGGGAACATCGAGGATCTCGGAGAAACAAAACTCACTGCCAGTCATTAAGTGTTTAATAATGCACACGTGCGTTTCTTGTCAGTAAAGGAACTTTTCCACCACTCGGAATGCTTTTAAACTGCAAGAATTCAATTTGATTCAAAGGTTTTTTGGACAAAGGATTAATTTTAAATTGAACGTATTTTATTATTCTTTAGAGTTGGATGGCTTTCGAGGATCTTCATCGTCCACTGTTTACAGAAAAAGGAATGACCTTCTTTCCCAACACTGGAGAGCCTTCAATGAGATACAATGGTGCATTTTGTAAGGTAATAATTAAAAACTGAACTACATACAGTGTTTAAGTTGTCTGATTTAAATAGGATTGTCTGATGTTGTGGTTCAAATATGTTCCTTTATTCGATGAACAATTTTAAAGATAACAAGACATCTGTTAAAATGTTATAAATATTACAATGCCAAGCAAGCGCTGAATGAGTTTATATAAAAGTGAATTCTATATAGATGCTATAGATGCTTGAAAGAAATATTTCATGAAGCACCAGCATTATTATTTCAGCTGCGCTCTTGTCCCTCTTAACAACAGAGACAATATAATAATCATATCTCGGAATCATATAGGATAAGCTGTTTGTCTTTCTATAACAGGACGTGAAGTACTCCAGATCGTATAGCGACATGCCTACTGTAGTACTTTCAACCAATCACGCGTCGTCTTCTGGTAGTTTGAGGCCAGCTTGCAATGGAGTATCCACATGGATCGAGGTTTGATATCTTAAATGTGTTTCTTTTATCTTGTTTATTTATGACGAAAAGAACATCAAGACCTTTATGACAAAGAGAATTTAAAAATCCTTAAGCAGTTTTATTAAGCATGCATCCTCTTCACAAGTATGTGCACACCAGTTTAAAAATATATATATTATCTGTTACAGTGCTTGTCGCAGGCTAACTATTCTCAAACTTATTTCTTAGTAGAGTATCCATTGCAATAATCGAAATTAATTCTCAGCCTGACTTGATTCCGCTGTCTTTTTTTTTGCTTTACATATTTAACGCTTAACGTTAATATCTGTTTTCGAATCGTTCGTTTATGACTGGTATGCACGCTCACTAAGCTAAGTACAAAACAACGCATAAAAATAATATTTTAAACTTTCTTTCCTCGTCCCATTTTAAACAAATAGATTCAACGACCAATGACAGACTGTCTAAAACAGCGACTGAAAGTATCTTATGTGGAATTATTTCTAGAAAAGTGGCCCACGGCCAAATGTTAAAAATGTCAGCAGTTTTCGCTTATTACATACGCAGTAGAATCTTTAGTATGCAGAATATTCATTTCGTGCACACTTTCGGATACCTTATCATCATGCTCATTTCCATATTGAGTTTTCTTATAGTTGTGACTCTTGAGCTTGCTCTAAGACTGGGAAACTGCAGTAAGTATATTCACAAATGAATACGCTCAGTTCAATATGGTGTTTGTTGCCCATACTTTGAAAAGGAGTTTTCTTCTCCAAGTTATGATTAGTAAAGTTGGCCTTTTTTATGGAATGAGGTACGGGACCGATGGTTTGTATGGCTCTTGTAAAACTGAAAATACAGTGGCATCGAAGTACCGCTGCTCAAAGTCATTGCTGCCGCAGCGAGGGAGCCTGTGGCTACCGATATCGTACAAGGCCTTTAAATAAATTAAGTCATATATTTTTTGTCCTCCAGTACAACCGCGTGATTTGTTAACTGCAAAGGGCCTATTAGCCCGTGATGACGATTTCGGGACAATTTTATACAAAAGTTTCGAAGTTTCGAAATATGAATATTTAATCAGCCATGTTAAGGCATGGGTTTGACCTTGTTGCTGAACCCCTAGCAAAGATTTAACGTTTCCTTGTCTTACTTTACGTACTGTTTAAAACACGAACAGCAGTGTTTTATCAAGTTTAAAAATTCGAGGGCGAAGCCCGAGAATTTTTATACTTGATAAAACACGTGCTGTGAGTGTTTTAAACGGCTTCAAAAACGCTTCAAGAATGCAATGAAAGAAAGTCGCACATCTCAAGGGAATGGTTACTTAATGAACCATTGAACCTTTGTATTCACAACGCCATGCAAAATATTCGAGTAATCACCGCCGGCAATTACGAATATCTCAAGGGAAGGACATGAAGAAATTACCATACTATGTTGTTTGAAGCGGCGTTTCGCAATGCAAGAATAACCTGCACTTGAAGGATTTGGTGTCGTAGTTTACCTCGATAAAGTTCAAGACTTGGAAAGCGATGTGACTGACATGACGGCAGACTCTAAATTTTTGGCTCCGGCACAAAATATGTAAGTTTAATGCATGTTTTTATTATTTTACGGCTTTGAGTTTGGTTTTAATAATTAAACTAAACAGTGGCTCGGTAAACAAGTAATGGTAGTTGGATAACTTCATTTAAAAAATATTATCTGTGTATCTCGGTAGTCTGCTGATATTAGTAAATTTAGTGCAAAATTTATTATCTAGGTACCTTATGTTCCGTGTACATTTTGCTATCTTTGGGTCTTAATTAGGATGAAACTTTATTTAAAATTTCGTGTTCATTAGTATTCTTGATATAAAGTCTTCATCCTAATTTGCATTCTTTTGTAATGCCTTTGTGCCCCATATTCCCCTGGTACCGAAATCAAAGCCCTCCCCGGGCTTTTCAGAATGATGAGATTTTATCAGGTATAAAGGAGCATGCACGTGACTGATTTGCTTCATCTGATTGGACAAAATGCTCATTAATTATTCATGAGTTTTTGAATGATAGTTACTATTTTTCAATTATAACTTAAAGTAGCATGCGTTGTTAAATTATTTTATTATCGGCGGAGATTTTTAAAGGATTTGGAACGCATTTGGAAATATATGTAAAGAGGAAGAATATATTTAAAATCTGTATTCGTTTTCGAGCCATTTCGCGCTTGATCTCATACATTTACACTAAACACGAAAAAAAAATATCCTAAAAAGAGAAACCATGCAGATTGTTTTATTCAATGAACAAACTTAATTGCATCAATTAGGAACTTCATCTTACCACCGGTGTTTTTTTTGTGGGGGGGAGGGGTGGGGGGGTTAACAGTCGCAGTACAGCAGAAATTCGCCGTTTCTATATCGGCATGCATGTCACAATTTCCTAGCGATGTATAATTTAGTAGTTATTGAACAGGAAATCTCGATTAAAGGAAATTAAAGCTACATGTATCAAGCATGCCACATTACTTATAATTACTGTTATTACTTACAGTACTTGAACACGACAGGCCTTCGTATTTGTGTCAAAGAACTCTACACTACAAAATACGAACCGCTCACAGTGAACTACCTGCTGCTGTCTGGTAATTGATCAAAATGATATGTAAACACTTATGTAGTTGGTTGGATGAAGTAACCCAGCCGCCGTCTATTGGCAAACTGACTAGTCAGTCGCCGCCGTCTATTATACGAATAGAGTGTGTCCGTCGAGGAACTATCGGCCGATAGTTACCCGCGCAAATTTGATGTACTTATAAATTAAAACAAATATAAGCCTGAGAACGCAGTATATGCTTGTTTTAAGAACATCAAATTTTCAAGGGAAACTCTCAGCCGATAGTTCCGAGACAAACACACTATTTGTCGTTATTGTTCATGAAACATTTGTCTTGCGCTCTCAGCGGGCACTATTATACAAATAGACTGTGTCCGTCGAGGAACTATCGGCTGATAGTTGCCCGCGGAAATTTGATGTTCTTAAAACAAATATAAGCCCGAGAACGAAGTTCGAGGGCTTATATGCTAGTTTTAAGAACATCAAATTTCCAAGGGAAACTATCAGCCGATAGTTCCGAGACAAACACAGTCTATTTGTCGTTATTGTTCATCACAAAATTGTCTTCAGCTCTCAGCGGGCACTATCGCCTGATAGTTTGCCTCCGCGGACGACAACTATCACGTCACGTGATCGCTCTTGGCCAATGAGCGCGCGCCAAAATTTTGTGGTGAACTATAACGCCTGATAGTTTGCCTCCACGGACGACAACTATCACGTCACATGATCGCTTTTGGTCAATGAACGCGTGCCAAAATTTTGTGGTGAACTACAACGCCTGATAGTCGACCGTGCGCGCTTGCATACAAAAATCACTCAGAAAAATGCCTTTTTGCGAAATTTTCATAGTTTTCTCGATCGCTAAGTCAATTAGACTTTTCGTTCTTGGTTTCTATCGACTTTGATAGTTCACTCGGGGCTGCGCCCCTCACCAACTATCGTATAATAGAAACCTCGAACTCGCAGACTAATAATTGTTACATAGCCGATCATATAACTAAAACACTTCAAATTGTATCGTAAGGGTGCGAGTCAACTGAAATGGGGATGTTAAAGAATGTCAATCAGGATTAATGCTTTGGGAGCCCGTGTTTACATTTGAACAATAGAAAACCGTTACTGTACGAAAATGGCGATTGTAACGGTTTTCTATTGTTCAAGCTCGCAAAGCATTAATCCTGATTGGCATTATTTAAAGTAATAGCCAATTAGTTTTTTATAACATGACCACGATAGTTCAAGCGCTCTGATTGGCTAATAGCCATTGACTATTTGCACATGTGCTCACGTTAGATTACGTTCACTCTTGTGTCACTATAGAATTACAGAATAACTGGCAACCTCGTCCCCAGGGTCTTCTCGGTCAGATCCAAGATGGCGGCTACCCGAGAGAAGACCCTGGTAAAGGCTGGATCACGTCATCAAATACTCCCAGATTTTTTGGAGTGTTTTGTCACGTGATTTGGCGATCTAAGATGGCGGCCAATCTATATATGGGAATATTTCATGACGTGTACAAACCATAGGTATCCCAATCTGGAGTGAGCGAGAAGCGATTAACGGTATTTTCACACGGCGAACGATGCAGTGAAAACAGGACTACTAAATGGCTCGAAATGGAGTTTAATTGGATAAAGAAACAGTGGAAAGGTATCACAAAGCTACCAGGATGTATCTAAGCTAGAAGAGAATCCTAAAAAGCCGTTCATTTTCCGTTAGCGTTGAAGCGAAGCGATCGATAGCACATGTTCAGGTTTAACCCCGGGTTTAACGGCTTCTCCTGGCATTTCCACTGTTGAATCTTACCAGAAAACTACCCAGTAATGCACTTCATCTATTGCTCTACCAACACAACGTGTTTTAAGGTTATTTAAAATCGTTTATTGATAAAATTTGAGCAATCTAAACTATATGCAAGTTCATCTCTCTGGACTTAGTCCGTTTGGCCAATAAAAAGCATTGTTCGAACAACTCTGGCGTCATAATCGAAGAGCCAATAAGAATACGTGACAGTTCAGCGTTTACCAAGGTCTTCTCTCGGGTAGCCGCCATCTTGGATCTGACCGAGAAGACCCCGGGGACGAGGTTGAATAACTGGAGGAAAGCTCTAATCCCAGTGAAAAGGAAAGTTTGTACAGCGAACCATAGTTAATAGAGTGGAATGGTTATGAAACCCGGCCAACTTCAAAGGGCTTCCAAAGGCGCTGAGATTTATGTTGGAAGGGGTAAGACAAAAGATTGTGCAGGGTCATAGTTCATTAGCGTCCCCTGAACGACTGAACTCACACGTTTCTATTGGCTGATTGATTAACACATTGGAATTTCTATTGTGTTTTGTGCAGGGTAGTGGTTGAAAAAAGCTAACAAAGAAGGTCGCTGGGTTTCATAACCATTCTACTCTATTAACTATGAGCGAACACAATGATGTTTTGGCAATTTTTAAGTTTCAGTTATTTCCCGCCGGAGCCACCAGCAAAGGAAAGAGTTGAGACGGTTTGCAAATCTGTCCGAACGGCAAGATTTAGCCAAGCTTTTGGATGAAACGTTCAGAAAAGAGTAACATCGCGCAGAATGGTCTTTGTTCGAGGGACACTCAAGACATTAGTTTTTGGAATATATTAAGGTCACTCATTTGAAATTCAATGAGATAGATGTTGGCAACATGATTGGCTGAAATTAAAGAAATCCGTTCTCATAGTGGGAGTTGTAATTCCCTGGTCACCTGATGGCGTACCGTACACAATCTGTGTTTTAGAATACAAACCGCTTAGATGTTTAGCAGTAAGATTTTTTCATTAAAAAAATGACTAAAAGTCACCTTTATTCAGAGAGCTCACATAGTAGGGTTTTTCTAGCGGACTGTAGAACAAAACGAGCCCGAACGGTCAATTGGTGTTTTGTTAATAAAATGTCCGAGTGAAGGTTTTTTTAACGAAAACGAAAGCCGCACCAGCCATTTTTATCCGGCAGTTTGACCAATATTCAGCCATTTCG
The DNA here is from genome assembly GCA_030867875.1 of Actinernus sp. WN-2022. NCBI lineage: Eukaryota > Metazoa > Cnidaria > Anthozoa > Actiniaria > Actinernidae > Actinernus > Actinernus sp. WN-2022. The sequence continues at coordinate 28,716,312 of JAOWCC010001210.1, forward strand.
CTGTATTTGAAACTGAATTCGGGATGTACATGTCAATATGTTCAGCACGGATTCTGCGCGAAGGAAGACGTCGACTAACCCGTCAGTCTCAACATGTAGAGGCAAAAGGGCAGCATTTTTGGATATAAAAAAAATATCTAAGAGTTTTCTGAGCAAATTAAAATAAACCACAATAAACTGATTGCTACGATGATTCCGCTGAATCTATACCGAGTCGAAAACGGAAAAAATCGCGAAAAACGTTCTTTAGTGTCTTGATATTAATACAGACTATAAAATAATGAATAAGCTACCATTCAGCCAGTTCATTTTACAGCGATGTACCTTTATTGTCTACTCATTTCTTTCGATGCGAAAGCACATTGTCAGGGAATAACAAACAAACTTACTTAAAATACTTAAATACTTATTACTTAAATTACGATAAATTGTCACAAGCATTGGCACGAATTCCAACAGCAACAAGCCAATACCGGGAGATTAGGTTGACAATTCATTCCATAGAAAAAAACGACGGATTCCCAACCAACCAGACTTTAACATACTTGACTCCGGTTTACACGACAACCGTTTTATGCACGGCACTCCTAACTTGGGCACGGCACTCCTAACTTGGGCACGGCACTCCTAACTTGGGCACGGCACTCCTAACTTGGATACGGCACTCCTAATTTGGGCACGGCACTCATAACTTGAGCATGGCACTCCTAACTTGGGCACGGCACTCCTAACTTGGACACGGCACTCCTAACTTGGGCACGGCCCTCCTAACTTGGGCACGACACTCCAAACAGGCGGCCCGAGACTACCTTTTCACAGGGTCTTAGTATCCCTAGATTTTCGGGCACGCGTACCCAAAATATTTCCATTTACACCACAAAAGTAAGGGATCCCTTGCCCCAAAATATATGTGTCGTGCCCAATTGTTTGTCGTGTAAACTGTGTTTTTATTGCACCATTGCCAATGTTCAGATCATTTTCAATTCCACTGAAAGCTATTCAGTCATTGTCAGGCTTTCAACCAATGAATTCAACCTTTAACCCATTTTGGCTTTAACAAAGCGGTTACTCCAAACAAATTGACTTACAGTTTGGGACCTGTATTGATGTTCTTTTTCTTGAGACCAAGATTTGAATAAACATTTCGTTGAGCAAAGAGATCAATTTCTTGTTGTGCACTCAGCTTATTTAATTATGCGATATGTTCTCGCACGCTTGATGTATTGAGAATTTTATATTTCATCACCAACAAAACACTGCTCCGGCATAAATTGTCGTGGTTATGTTATAAAAGAAATGTTAAACGCCACTGGGAGGTTGCCTATGCACCGTCAAAAAGCTAGAATCTTGACTCGACCCAGTTTTACCTCCTATGAGATTATACCAACTATTGTACAAACTACAACTTTTGCCTCGAGCGACTCTTACGCTTCTCTCGTGCTTAGAAACCTTCCGCGTGCGTCCATAACTCGATGGAAGCACGCTGCACCGTTACCTTAAAATATGTATTCGAAAACAGTTTCGCGTACTCTTTAATCGAAGCTGGAGGCGAAAATAAAGTTGTTGCTCGCCTTTTTGGTTTGAAAAAATAAATGTAACTGACACTTAGAAACACCCAGCCATATTACATAATTTCCACCTTCTTCATCAGCTTTGCAATAGGCTTTAGATTTCTTCAGATTTAAGATTATGAAACCAGTACAAAAGAGAAATAATTTAGGTTTTGTTTTGATATCCCTATAAATTGTTTCTATATTCGTTAATCAGGATCTCTTTATTTCTTTTTCAAGACATCTGTTCTCCTGGATGGAGTTACTTTGATGGGATCTGTTTCAATACGAGCTCCTCGTGTGATACCTGGACGAACTCTGAGAGTCGCTGCAGATCAGCAGGCGCCGACCTTGCCACCATTCGGTCCCAGAGAGAAAATGTTTATGTACAACATAGACTCAACGGAGAGAGAGGATGGATTGGTCTGAACGACAGAAGCGTAGAAGGTGACTTCTGGTGGTCCAGTAATATGCGCGTGAACTGGACCTACTGGGCTGCCAATCAGCCGAATGACTTTAACAACCAAGACTGTGTGCATACTCTAGGTATACGGCATGGGTATCGCTGGAATGACGTGCCGTGTACTGGCTGCCAGAACTACACGTGCTCAAAAGGTAAATACCTCCATTTCATTGAAAGCTGCAGGGGTTAGAACTGCCTCTTTTCGAGAATAATATGCTTCGCAAGATTCCATTGATTTGGGGGTTGGTCTGAATCACACAAAAATGAGTGAGACATTAAGATCGGCCATAGTTACTGTTTAGGTCTTTCTTACACAGGACATTGGCTCTGATGGTATTTTTCCTGTGGTGCGCAGTCAAGGTGAAAGGGACTGGATCGGTGTAACGACTCGCGAATTCTGGCCTCAAAAAATACAAGCCAAAAAAAGGAATGTGTTATAAAGAGTTGTCTAGCAATTTAAAGACGAATTTATGATATTCGATTAACCTCGAAAAAGACAAAAGATGGCACCTCCTGTAACATATATTTTTGGTGAAACTGCTCCCATTCAGACTAAACAAAATCAGGCTGCCCCCCTTTTCTCATCTCCCTAGGGTAATTGGTTCCTATCCGTAAACTTCTAATTTGTCATTTATCTACGACCCCTTTAACTGAAGTAAAACGTATTTAGACGCATTAAAAATAATAGTATAGCCATATATTAGTGTACAGTTTTAATCAAACCGGTATCAATATCGTCGTATTTGTTTATTCTTCTTCAACTTTTTATTAGATTTGGATGAATGTCACGGTGTCAGACATGGTTGCCATGACGATGCCAGTTGTACCAATTCCTATGGTTCATACTCGTGTCACTGCAACACTGGATATTCAGGAAATGGAAAGAACTGTACAGGTAGATGTATATACCTTTATTTGCAGTAGTAAACATTTACTTGCCCTATAGAATTTTGATGAGTGTTCTTCCACAGTTTCCCTGACGTAACAAGAACATTGTACGAAGTTAAGTAGCGTGATTGTTGTTCTCGTCACTTTCTGATGTAATCTATGCATCTATCTAGTATCTATCTATCTATTTATCTATTTTATTATAACAATATTTAGCGAAAATAAAATGAAATGAAAAAGAACAATTCCCCAGAGTAGTATCTGTTTACGTCACATGATCTGAATTGAGTAGCAACACAGTTAGCCGATTCACTCTTTTCACCTTGTGCAAAGAGAGGCAATCCTTTATTTTTGCTAGGTTAGTCTAATACTGAGGGATAGCCAGAACGAGGCTAACCTAGCAAAAACAAAAGATTGCCTCGATTTGAGTCCAAGATGGGTATCGGGTGAAATGAGTACATTCCGGCCCTCTATCAAGTAAGTTTCTTCTTCTTGCTTCCATACTAATATTCTACGTACGAGGATGACAGAAGCAGTTTTCGTAGAACGGTGCTTAACTAAGGATGGACATTACAAAACTTGGACTATCATTGTGTCGGATTGTTTTGTTTAGGGGATTATCGGAGCTCAAACTTCTCAAACGTCTTTAGTCTCTTAATCCCCTCATGCCCCGCCCCCTTGTTTTATTTCATGTTATTCGACTCAAGACTTCCTTCTTTCTTCTTTTTACTGGATCGTGGATATTGCTTAGCAATGGTATGGCAAACATCGTGTCACTCGCTCGCTCGCTCACTCACTCACTCACAAAACAAATCAATATTATCAATTTCCTCAATCGTTATTTCCTAAGCGCACACGCCTAAAATGTCAGTTTCACCCGGATCTCCGTCGATGGATCTTTGTTACTACACTAATTACAACCGTGAGTTTATATGTAGGTCATGTGGACATCCGTCTAACACATGCGGGGTATGTATGTTTAGAGTTTTTAGAGAGTTTTATCACCAACTTCAACAAACCGGTTATTACTCGGACAACGTAAGCGGGTCCGAGTCTTAAACTGCGCTCTGTGTTTTTTTTTTTTCTGGCGTCGAAAGTAGGAAATTGCATAAGAGATTCCGGCATTACCGTGCTATGGATATGGCGGGATGGATTAGTTTCAGTGTCACACGGCTACCGCGCGCGCCGATACGTCAGTGGCTTCGATACTCTATCAGACTTCGATATTTTATTTATCTTTTAACTTCTTTTTACTCATATTATTCGTGTTTAACGGAGGCTGGACTGGCATGATTATGAGTTTATTCCAAGATGGCCGCCACGTGGGAAAGGTATATACGACATGAAGTGTGACCTTTGGAAGTGTCGCGTTTCGAAAATTGCATTTAGCCAACCATCAATCAAATGCCGGTCTGCTCCCAATGAAAACGGTAATAATATTGCAAGCCTTGGTCCCCATGGCTACGGCCATTCTCGATCCAGACCCTTTGTTATTTCTTACTGAAGAGAAGGGTCTGGGGTCGAGAATGGGCTACGGCGAGAAAACGGCGACATGCGCATGCGTAGTGTTATAAATTACGTTCTTCCAATGTTGTGCAAAATATGTGACGTGAGCATGTAGGAGACACAAGTATGTCTGGAACGTCCGCTTCATAGAAAATAGAAAAGTAAGGTTGTCAGTCGTCTCACAACGCTAGCTCCACTTGGATAGCAGGTTAACGATCAACTTATTAACTGGCGTCCCAGTGATTTGAAAGTAAGGTCACCGTGGCGCGTGGCGTGGAGGGGGTTATTCCAAGCTTATGAAGGAGTCATAAACAATCAAATTACGACAAAAGATAAGTATACTTTAATTCGTTAGCTCATCGACGATAACTTTTACGGGAAAACATGATATTTTGAACGATATTCTACGCGGCTTTATATGATCAAATGTTCATTCATTGATATCAGTCACTGACCGAATGAAAATATGATAATTTTGTCTTAGAGCCCTTGATTGTTCAGTCCTTGAAATATTTCACGGAAAGTAGGCTAAACAGATTTTTTACTGCCCCAAAAACTATAGAAGAACAAACGACAACAAATACCAAGCTGTGTTTGTTTTTATCTCACCCTGAAAAATAGCCTGGGGGAGTTTCAAGTCGTGTTTCGAAAATTACATTCAGCCGTCCGTCAATAGAGGTAACCACTGATTCTCAGCTAAAGTGCCCAATTGACATTTCAAAAGTCAAAAAAATGAAGTTCTCGTAAATCCGATAGTAATGATTGCAAATGTGAAGGCATATTATAAACTTTATTTTCCCAAAATATGACAGCCATATATCCATTTGCACCTGAGATATCTAGAATTTTGTAAAGGTTATTCATTATCAAAAATGTATGCCTTTTTCAGCAATAAAGGGTGTAATATGGTATAAAAACATGAGAAAGCAGTCTTAATTTCTTATTCTTAAAATATTGCGAAAAGTTAAAGGATATTCAGATTCAATGCTGTACATTTTCAACATAACAGCGCCATATTTTCAGAAATATCACAATTTCATTTTAATAACGTTGCCTTTAAAACCACTATCTCAAGCATTGCATTTTAAAATCTCCCTCGTAGTAAGACTCTTAACGTGATGAAAGGTTTCGTACTTCGATTTTAACATATATCCACCATCGTTTTAAGAAATATCACATGAAACCCTCTGCGTGTTTTGGTGAGGTTGAGGCAACACTAGAAACGTGGTAACGTAAGTTACATAATGATTTATGGTAACGTAAGTTACATGGCAGTTGATGAATATAATGCTAATTCAAGCCATTTAACTGTAACTTACTAACGAAATGAGTTCAATAAGGCAATAACTACATTGTAGTTCAATTACCTTAATGTGTAACATAGGCTAGGTAGCATCCAAAGTAATTATTTCATTTAGTTTATTTGATTATAAAAAAATGTTTTTCTTTAACATTCGACAACACATACTACTACTTGAAACTGATTTAATAAGCGTGAATGCGATTCCTGACAGTCACTGATAATATAAATTTCTTACTAATGCTTAGCAATATAACAGAAGTAAATATATGCAACACAAGGATTACTTCTGTTTCTATCATAATAAAAGTATCAATATTCCTCCATTCCTACTTGCTCACACTTTTGTCTTTGACCTGCTTCTGTTTCCCCCCATATAACCTCTCGTATTTCTGTTTTTGTTTCCTTGTCTCAGACAGACTAGAAGTATAAGACAATCATGCAGAAAATGGAAATTATGGAAATAGAAACAAACACGTGTAACTTACGTTACCTATAAAAAGAGATGTAGACCAAATGCATAATTTATCTGAAAAAAAGTATTTACAGCGACGCTAAAACACTTTAAATAGAAAAATAAAGGGTTTGCCCGCACTTGAATTACTTTTGACGAGCTTATCTACGGAGAGTTTTAAAGTAATTATCGCTTTTTTGTGAGAAAGTCACTATTTATAGATGTGTAACTTACGTTACTTGCACCCAATAGACAATATGTTAGTTAAATGTTCCAACATGTACATCCATCTTAAGATACAAGTGCCTGTTGCTAAGTGAAGGTATTCATGCAGGGAATACCAAGTGCAGGATTTAGTTAGGTTGTATGCATACTTAATCAGCTTTCACAATTACCTATTTTAATTTGCTTATTCAATGTCTCCAGGAGAGTTAAAATGTTTCTCTGAACACGAGTATAAACAGCCGAGCCTGCACTGATACTGCTGGAAAGGAACAAGTAGTACTGCCACATCGAACAAAAACCTTTAACGGAGGAGTCTTTCATCTGGCATGTGTCTAACGCTTAATTGAAAATCATCTTAATTTTTGGTAACGTAAGTTACATAGTAACGTAAGTTACATTTTAAGCCTTTTTAACATTTTTGACTAAGAAATATTTATATGTTGACTTCTATAGTTATTTCCCTAGGTATACGTAGTTGCCTCTACACACACAATGCGTTTGTTTCAGATTCTGTATAAGCAGCTCTGAGAAACACGGTAATGTATGTTACATGACCAAAAAGCAACACACTGGTGAAGGCTAGAAAATATTTTCCCATTGGATAAAAAAACAGAAACATTACGAAACAACTTTTCCATAAAAAAGTTATATAAAGACAGTACAGATTGATTTAAAATTTAGCTATCATAGACAAAGCAAACATTTTTTTATTCTGCCTTTTGGGGGATGGTAACGTAAGTTACAGAAAACATGAGACACACCAAAATGACATTCATTTGTTATGAAAATAACATTTGTTTGTCAAATTTACGTCTTTGTCTTATTGCATTTATACCTTTGTTGGATTCTCAAAGTTTAAAATCTACAATATGTTTTGTAATTCGCGAATAAAATTAATTTTCAAAGAGTCAATTCTCCAGAGTAATGTGTGTTTACATCACATGATCTGAATTGGGTGGCAACAGAGTTAGCCGATTACCTCTATCAACCAAAGTTTTTAAAGATATACCGCCTAGAATGTGATACGTTTCGTTTACAATGTCTTCGTTTTCGGGGTCTTTGTTTTCGTCACCCGGTGGACTATTTTGCAAGCCAGAGGAAAAAAACAGGGTAAGAGAAGTGTCCCTTCAAAAATGAACAGTCTATTAAAAATACATATTGTATAAATGCTAGAGTGTACTCGTAAATCAAATTTTGTGACTTCCAAGAAATAAATCTGCCGTTATGGAAACACATTTTGTTCATGGTAAGGCCATCCCAATAAAACGTTTACCATCGCCCTCTGGCTCGTGATGGTTGGTTGGTCGGTTGGTCAAAAAAACGTTAAGGATCTGGAATCAAGTCAGCTTGAAGAGTCGCGAAGGAATTTACATGTATTCCTCGACTACTTTTTCCTCTACTAGTTGTGGATTGACAATTTGCACGAGAAAGGCAAGAAACTAATACGCAGAGAGCTCAGAAAAGGGGTGTACTGTTACAAAATATTGTTCAATCTTTTAAAAATGTTTTTTTTCCCAAAAAATTTGGGTAAGTCGGCTTAAACCTTCATATTTTCTGCTTTTCCAAAACAACATGGGTCGATCGGGCGATGGTAAACGAAACATTTTATGGGGATGGCCTAATTGTTGTTGTAAACTAACGTTTTAATTGCCGCTATTAAAATGCTGTACTCTTAGCAACAGCAAACATAATGATGGGGCTATTGGGATTCTACAATCTTAATTGCCGCTATTAAAATGCTGTACTCTTAGTAACAGCAAACATAATGATGGATATGGATGGTCCCCAGCAGGGCTATTGGGATTCTACAGTAATCTATCCACGAGTTCACCATTGGTGACTATGTTTTAATTGCCGCAATTAAAATGCTGTACTCTTAGCAACAGAACACATAATGATGGATATGGATGGTCCCCAGCAGGGCTATTGGAATTCTACAGTAATCTATCCACGAGTTCACCATTGGTGACTATGTTTTAATTGCCGCTATTAAAATGCTGTACTCTTAGCAACAGAACACATAATGATGGATATGGGTGGTCCCCAGCAGGGCTATTGGGATTCTACAGTAATCTAGTCACGAGTTCACCATTGGTGACTATGTTTTAATTGCCGCAATTAAAATGCTGTACTCTTAGCAACAGAACACATAATGATGGATATGGGTGGTCCCCAGCAGGGCTATTGGGATTCTACAGTAATCTATCCACGACTTCACTATTGGTGACTATGTTTCTCTTACGGTGCCTTCTTATTTCGAATAAAAAGGAATGTCTAGTCTCTGAGCTGAGCATGTTATTTTATAGACATCAACGAGTGTTCCATATCCTCACCATGTGATGACAACGCCACTTGCACCAACACAAAGGGTTCGTACGTCTGTCAGTGTCACGCGGGATACACCGGAGATGGACTCACCTGTACAGGTAAATGAACATCAGCCAGTTTGTTGCCCTGATTCAAGCATTTCGATTCCCAGTATGATGTCTATATACAATATTCATCTTTTTTTTAGATGTGAACGAGTGTACAGAACATTCTCATGAATGCGACTCAAACGCTGTATGTACCAACACAGAGGGATCCCACTATTGTACTTGTAACAGTAGTTACTTTGGAAACGGAACTACGTGCAGGCACCACAGTAAGTACATGTAACAGAACAACTTCCCACCCTAAATCAATGACTCTTAATTATACAATTTTGTATCCGTTGAAACTGTGTAGCGAAGAACTATGAAGTGGAAACTGAAATGTTTAGCGTTAAGGCGGCCCGCGGGTATTGTGACGGCCGAATTGGCGTCATAAAGATTCGCACTTTTCAGCGGGACGTTTTTGGCTGTTCGTTGAGATTTTTTGGATCATATACTTCCTGACATTGTCGAATAGTACACACAAAACAAGATGTATAATATTTTCGGAGACATAAGTGCTACTTTCGACCCCTTGTTGTTAAGTAAAATACGAAAATCTTCAAAACGACACTATAGATTTTCTAAACGTTTCTGTTATAGATTAACTAACCAGTTTGCTTTGTTGCTAACGAGTTCCAATAAAATCATTTGAAGGGAAACTTCTACAGCAAGTGATATATAAATGTTACTGCAAAATAATATGTTCGAGAATTTCTTGCAAACCGTCAGGCAAATATGATCGCCGCTTCCAATTCTCCCCTGTAATCTACAGTTTAATAACATGGAAAACAACAGTGTTAACTACAATGAGAACATCGAGAAAGCGGGACGGAGTATACCACTAGATGGAAGAGGTCAGGTCAATTGTGAATATTTGGTGAAAAGCGTCAATTTTGAATTGATGAGTATGTTGCAGGATAACATATTTTGTGACACCATGTGCTTCATGTGCTTCATGTCCCTGTTTCTTGTCTGCGCTTTCCCTTGTATACTGGGTCGAAAATCATTTCGTCACGTAACAAAGTTTGTTTTCCTTTTTGTCTGTTTCTTTTTCACGTATGTGATTTAAATAAGTCAGGATTAGGATTACTTGCATGATGTTGCAGGGCGAGGGCTGAGTTGGCAGATTTCTATGCGTTTAGCAGCACAATAGGCCATAGGTTTTTGGAGTGCGTGTTATGAAGAGTTTTACACATTGTATAGTAGTCTATAGACCAATCATAGCGCTAGTTTCAATGTGATATTAGAGTACAGATGCACAGATGATGTCAAGTTTTGGACAAGAATCATTTTGTATCCTCCTTTTCTCGCTAATTAATGTATAAAACGTCGTGGGTCAGCCCCCTTTTAAATGCACGTATGACGTCAAAACAACGTGAATAAAACAACAGTCACGCCACCACCGCCACTTCTTTGTTCTCGTCACGTTGTGACGTCATCTGTGCATCTATAAGAGGACAGGCGTAAAGCAAAATGACATTATTTGTTTAAAAAAAACACGCGTATTCTGTGGCATATTTTCAACAGAACGGCACACTATATTTTCTGAAGAGCAGGGTAACAAATGAAGATAAAAAAAGAAGCAATAGCTGAAATAATCTTTGATACAAACCTCCTATTGCTAAAAATATGGAATATCAGTCTGTTGTTGTTGATTCTCTACCTCATTAATAATTCATGAGCTTTTTAGTCTATCAGAGGACTACATTTGGTCAGGTGGATGAGTTTGGAAACCCAATGAAACACCAGTTGAAAATCACTAGTGTTTCAACTGGTTTTCATCCCTAGTGATGAAACTGTTCTTAATCATATTCATGAACCGCTAACTACTTACATATGATAAACTACAAGTAAGGAGTGAAGAAGTAAAGAAACGACATAGAAAGAAAAAGTGTGCCTCCAATGGAGTTCGAACCTCGACCCTTTCAACTGCTTGTACTAACTCTTTACCACTACACTACTGGTACGCAAGTTGTAGTCATTGCTAGCGAAAAAGAATAATAAGCCATCTGTTGAATAATTATATATAACAGTCCGAACGGTAAACAATACTTGCCAATGATGTTTGAAAAGAAGCGTACGTAAATTTTCGGTTTACCATTTGCATGAGAAGTAATTTCAAACACTCATTGTTCATTGAAACAATACAATTCGTGTTTGAAATAATAATATAATATAATAATAATCTTTAATAAGGAAGCCAACTTCACCGACAGAGTGATTTACAGAGGGGTCCTCTAGAATAAATTAGTATTAATAATAATATTAATAATACTAACTAAATGTCAATTAATAATAGTTAAATGTAAAAAATATATGTAAGTAATAATCCTAAAGTAAGGTATTTGATACTAAGTGTAAAGTGGGTCTTAATTATAACATCAATATATATATGGGATAAAGGATTAAAAAATTGCCCTAGTTAGGCAACACTTAAAATCTAATGTGGGTGTTTCCCTGAGAGTAATGTCCAGAGAGTTCCAAACGTCGGCAGAGAAATTAATGGTGGACCAATGTCCCCATCTCCTATTAGCAGTAGTTTCACGGATATTATTCGTAAACCTACTACTATATTTATGAAAATCCCTTTTAAATTAACATTGAAACGAGTGTAAGAAATGATTGTTAACTGATTTGTAAATAAAATTTGCACGGTGTTCAGCCCTGCGCCGTTGTAATGGCTTCCAATGAAGCTTCGCAAGAGCCTCGCTGGCATGCAGATGCGCGAGGGGGAAGATCTAAGATAAGTCGCGCAGCTTTATTATGCAGAACGTGAAGCTCAGCCATTAGAGTTGCGTTACCTCGGGTCGCCCCATATGATATCGCAATAGTCAAAGAGAGGCAGGACATAGCTATTAAGAAAAAGTGACTCTAGCGCTAAGAGGTAAGCATGGTTTGATGCGCCTTAATAGACCCAGTTTCCTATTTATCTTACGGCGGGTATTCTCTAAGTGATCACCCCATGTGAGATTCTTGTTGATAACTATTCCCAGGTACAAGAACGATTGTACCTCCTCCAAGGCGTTGTCATCAGAGGAAATAACAAACGAGTCTATCTTACTAAGGCGCGCATGTTAAAAAATCCAAATTCATGTTAATTGGTAGCGATGCATCGCTACCAATTAACATGAATTTGGATTTTTTAACATTTAGTGCGAGTCAGTTGATCCGCATCCAACTACAGACATGGGTAAGATCGTAATTTAACTTAGATTCAACTTCAGATATAGATTTAGATTCAAAATATAGAGTTACATTACAAAAAAATCGTGTATATCTGGTAAGTCATTCATTTCTAATATGGAACTTTGAGCAACTCCGATGGAGATGGAAGCTGGATCAGATTGGGCGTGTTACAGCAGGTCACTTGAATCCTATTGGAGAGGAAAGACTCCAACCACTAGTATACTATTTAAAATAGTATATTTGAAATAGTATACTAGATTTGAAATAGTATACTATTTAAATCTAACAGTCACAAAGCTGAGGAGCCCATTACCAGGAGCGTGCATCTCCCAGATTAGGTCTGTCCAACAGCAGAACAGATGTAGCTATTTTTAGCTTTGTGTTTCCCGCGAGAAGAAACAAAGGCCGTCACTTTTAACCAATCAGGATGCACTGAAAAATTGTAATTAACACGGTTCAAACTGCTAAAAATACTAAAGCGCAAGAGAACAAAAGACAACGTAATCGCATACCAGAACATCGCGACTATAAATAGCCACAACGTCTACTGTGCTGTGGGCGCTGCCCATGACATAGGTACGCTCCTGGTAATGGGCTCCTGCACAAAGTCATTATATCTATTGGTCCTACTAACCGCTTTATTGCATTTTTTCATATCTCACGAGCATAAATTATAGCCGTGATGGACTTTGGTTAGGGGAGCAAGGCAGAATTTTAAAGGCGTGATCTTACAGGACTTATGAATGAATTTCACGCACGCTTCATCCCGCCGTTCATATAGCTTAGCAATACCAGCCTGACTAAGGTTTCACACGGACAGGTGATATAGGATTTTCTGAATTAATCAAAAATGGCGACTCGAGCGCGAGCGGGAGGGGAGACAAATTCAAAGTTGCCGCGGACAACCATAAACCATCACTTCTCCCTCGGTACTAGTTCCAATTCGAAAATAAACAACAACAACAACAAGCTTTATTTTACTCTTGGTGAAAACATACACTTTTCTAAATAAAATACTTGAAAAATAAGTAGAAATAGAGTTGGTAGGTTCTGAATAAAATCACGAGGTTTATCGAGTCAGAACTATATGCCCTATATGTTCGTGTAATAAATATAACTAGCAGGGATCCGCGGAAATCAACAAATATGATATAGTAACATAGTCTAGTCGGCTGACCGGATCCTGACACAATGCAATGGCTCCAGATTGTGTACTGGAGGTTTTTAGCGTGTTGATGTTTTCAAAGTGTTGTATTTTGACAAAAAGGGCAATAATATCTTACGAATTTCAATTTCTCAAACCGATGAACATAATTATACCGAAAAAGTGCCAAAATTGATGGTCACAGGCAGCTCGAGGGGGCAGACTTCACTGTTTGCAACCTGAAATGTTATTGGTTACCCAAACAATAGCCTACTCCTAAAACAATACAAACCCTAACCCTAAAACAATGGGATTCTTTATCAGTGAAGTGGCTCCACAGGCAGCCCGAGCTAATAATTTTTACAAGGAATGTATGGGAATTTTTAGATTTTTTTTAAAACTGTACTAAAATGATCGATAAAGTCATGCAATCTTACCTGTATTCTGTGAAGTTGTTTCTCTTCATCACTGATGTGTTTATTTCTGGTATGAGGCACTTTTGATTTTTTTTCCTCCCCTATATAAATATTGAGAACCCGGGAAACACAAGACGCCATTAGTCCATGTGGCGACTCTTCGAGGCCTCGTAATTCTTCGAAAATCCAAACTTTCAGAATTTTACCTCCAGAAACCCTTTCTTAAATTCCTCTAGCACTCATTTAATCAATCCATCGCTTATTTCCTCGCTTTGTAAGTACTCAAATTTGACGGTTTCTGCAGCCAACCTGGCATGTAACGCTCCTGGGGTACTGTCAGCTTGACCTTTTTTCATGGGCTGCCTGTGCTAGTTGAACCACAGGCAGTCTGTGGTTGAACGTGGCTTTTCTTCGAAAGCAGTGACGAACGAGTGCCGAAGGAATCCAACACCTCCGTGCTTTTTTCGAGAAGATTCGGAGAACGAAGTCATGATTGTGCTCAATCGACCAATCGATGAACGGTGAAATCTGCAGGACAGACCCACGAACTAACAAGGCATATCAGCCATAAGAAGAGCGTAATGGATGGGCAGTTTTACTTTTCATTGAATCGTCAAATATACAGTAGCGGAAATGCCACTAGAACACACCACTACAACATTTCGTCCAAGGCTTTTCAGACGCGTTATATATATTACTACGTTTTCCACCATCATTGACTGGTGATCGCGTGGAGGCAAACCTTGTAAGGGACTTCGAGGACTATATTGTTTCTTCTCCCGTGACCTTGTGTCCGAATGTCATAAATAAAATGATAAATAAAGTAAAAACAGCGTAAAAACCTCAAATTGTATGCTTTAAATAGAACGCGAACGTATAAGAAAGTAAATCAATCCGTTTTTCGTTCGGCGTGAACGGAATTCTATACTCGGTCATATTTTTCGAAAATCTGGTTGTGAAAAACAATTCAAGGCGAACAAGGGAAATAGTAGACACCAAACAAACCAAATTTCTGGAGAAAGGCTTCTACGTCCCATCGTCATTGCCGTCGCCGTCCTGGTTGCTTAAAGTCCCTGCTTCGGCAATTCTAATTGCTCTTTGCTCATCTGTTAGGCTCCAGGAAAGATTAGGGTTAATACGAGTTCTCACTGACCTATTTGTCATACCATATTCTAGCCGCTACACGGACGTATTTTTTCACTCTCATATTGCAGTCAGTTCAACAAAATCGTCTATAACAAATTATTGTACAACTTACCTTGGTTCCGTGTTTGGTTATTTTACATTTGAAACAGCTTTTGAAGAGAACTAAATCAAGAAATCGACTACATTTCTATTTCACATTTACTTCACCTATTGTTGGCTGAAAAGTTCGTGGGTCGACTGCCCTGCAGATTTCACCGTTCAGCGATTGGTCGATTGAGCACAATAACTTCGTTCTCCGAATCTCCTCGAAAAAACACGGAGGTGTTGGATTCCTTCGGCACTCGTTCGTCACTGCTTCCGAAGAAAAGCCACGTTCAACCACAGGCTGCCTGTGGTTCAACTAGCACAGGCAGCCCATGAAAAAAGGTCAAGCTGACGGTACCCCTGCTCGTTACATGCTAGGTTGGCTGCAGAAACCGTCGGATTTGAGTACTTACAAAGCGAGGAAATAAGCGATGGATCGATTAAATGAGTGCTAGAGGAATGTAACAAAGGGTATCTGGAGGTAAAATGCTGGAGGTAAAAATCTGGAGGCCTCGAAGAGTCGCCACATGAACTAATGGCGTCTTGTGTTTCCCGCCTTCTCAATATTTATATAGGGGAGGAAAAAAAATACAGAACTGCCTCAAACCAGAAATAAACACATCAGTGATGAAGAGGAACAACCTCATAACACACAGGTAAGATTGCATGACTTTATTGATCATTTTAGTACAGTTTTAGATTTTTTCTAAAAATGTCCAACATTCCTTGTAAAAATCATTAGCTTGGGCTGCCTGTGGTGGCTCGAGTCATGAATTCGTGTGACGAAAACAAATATGGTACGGTCGCCGAAAGACCATTGATCGAAGCAGGAAAACGGGATAAAAACAATAATGAAAAGCCAAGTTATTTCAATGTCTAGCTGGTTGTACTTGTAGTGAGTTTCTGGTCTGAAGAGCGTACGATAGTTGGGCGAGGAAACAGTTTTAATATTTTATATCTAAGAACACAGGAAACTACAGAGAACAGACATAGACAAAATATCTTGCTCTTCGACACACCATAGAGTTGTAAGATAAAAAAATGAACAGGCTTTTCCACGGACAACATTTGTAACTGTGTTTGAATACCTGGTCTTACCTCGTTCGGTCGTTTGACTTCGGCTGCTTCGCCTGGCGAAAGTTTTTCCCTAAAACATTCCCGTATAAAACTCGATGGCTTGCTCGCCCAGGTTTACCCTAAAACAGATTCCCGTAAACTCGATGGCTTGCTCGCCCAGGTTTTCCCTAAAACAGATTCTCGTAAACTCGATGGCTTGCTCGCCCAACTAAGTGTAGAACTTGAGAAAACTCATTTCTTTTTAACATTATTTCCTCAAATGCAACCAAGACCAAGACAGAGAGCAACTTTTCGCATGATTCGTCGTCTGTGGCCTTCACTTTTTTTGGCGCCATTTTCGGACGCACGCGCGTCCTCCATATTAGGATATCGATCGAGGGAGCCTGGGAAAGAGCGTTAGATATGAGGGGAATTTAAATATATATATTAGTTATTAAACTATCGCTACATAATATCATTAAATGCACATCGAAAAAGAAATGA
Organism: Actinernus sp. WN-2022; assembly: GCA_030867875.1. Lineage (NCBI taxonomy): Eukaryota > Metazoa > Cnidaria > Anthozoa > Actiniaria > Actinernidae > Actinernus > Actinernus sp. WN-2022. The sequence goes on from JAOWCC010001210.1 coordinate 28,732,648, forward strand.
GTAAGAAATTGAATTATATCTAAGATCTAAATAACGCCTGTTACAAGATGGCTGACCGGTTGAAGCAGCGAAATGGGAGAAAATACTCTATTTTTACCCAATCTGTCGCTAGTTATGAGACTCTACTGGCAAGTCCTTTGTACCTTCATTATTACACAAACTGGATTTGCAAAACAGAGCCGAGTGAAGGACACAAAGCCGTGTTGGAGTTAGGGTAATTAAAATCACGAAGCAATATTCTATCTTTCAAAAGGAATTGAGAGTGAGCCGTGAGGATAGAAACGTTCAATATGTATTGCAAACGAAGTCCTAATTCAAGCTGTTGAGGTCTTTCGTCATACTACTCCTTAAATGGCGACTTGATTCTCAATGCAGCGATATATCCCAAAAACGACCTGATATTCAACGCTAAGTTGTCGTTATTCGAGGTTATTGCCTTCAAAGCAAAGCTTATAAGTGCGGTGTTCTACATGGAACTAATGTATGTTGGGGTTTTATTATACTGTGCTTCGGAAATATCAGAACATAAACATTTTAACACCATGCATTTACTGTAATGTTGAGAACGTCCCAGAGGGGAACATTTGCTAAGTGTCACGCTTCAACTGCGCATGTCCATTCGATTTTTCTGGCCATAGTCTGTTTGATTATATTGTCTGAACTGATTCAGCGAAAATTATTTAAATAAAATTGATTTAATACTTCTCATCATCTTCCAAAAATACGGAAAACAACATGTTCTAATCTTACTGTCACATTTCTTAGATGGACTTGATGCATCAAGGATTCTAAGTGATTACGGTAACGTAAACTACCTCAAGAAGTTGTACGACTACTTGAGACCGGTCTTACAGAACTCAGCTACGAGCCGTTGGACTAGATGCTGGCGGGCACAAACAGATGGCTGGGCTGCGTCGACCTTCCACTCAAACTGCGATGGCCGAGGTCCCACGGTAACCATAGTACGTGTGGGTAGCTACGTGTTTGGAGGATACACAGAGTATTCATGGCAAAGCAGTAAGTAACAAATTATCAACTATTAGTTGTTTTGTTAATATTTAGCTATGTAATGTACAAACCACTGAGTTTTTGAAATAATTTATCAGGGACGGCACAGCCGGGGAGGGAGGGGGTGGTGTGCACTTTTTCGCCCAAAAAACAATTTTGACCCCCCCCCCCCCCCCCCCCAACTTGAATTTTCGCTCCGCCGTCTCTGTTTATGCACTAAATTTAATCTCCCTCTTTTTTTATGCAATTAATTGAAACTCGATTTATTGGCTGAAGGTTTTGAGTTATATAAGTGAATTTAGTTAAAGGTACGGCAACAATATTATACGGCATGGTCTCTAGTACGAATAATGATCGCACTCTGCTGTGTATTCAATCTTGTATGTTTTTGCTGATGCGTTTGTACATTAATGTTTCAGGGGGAGGCTATACAAGCACTTCCTCAAGTAGCTCGTTCCTGTACACACTTTACAACACTTATGGATATTATCCTCAGAAGATGACACGAGATTATTCTCAGAACTCCATTTATGATGCTTCAAGTTATGGTCCTACATTTGGAAATGGACACGATATTCACATTTCCGACTCTGCAACTCATAACCAGAACTCTTACACTTACACGTATGCATACCAACCTCCCCGTGGATGTAGTCACGGTAGTGCATGCTCCACACTAGCGGGAAGCTACACATTCACTCCGAGTGATGTCGAGGTGTTTTATGAGACTACTGCCTAATTCAGTGCTAGTAATGTTTCTCTGTTCGTTGTTTGTTGTTGTGTAGGGTGTATGCACATGAGCATGTTGTGTAAGCAAACATTAAAAAAAATGTTTAAAATTAAAGGTACGCTCCAATTAATACCAATTCTAGATCTTATAAAGAGGAAAGGAAATATACCTTATTATAGCTACACACCACCATAATTATTTTTCTTATTCAAATTTTAAAACTCCTGAGAATACCATGACAATGGTCTAAATTAGAGCAACAAAAGAAGATTCTAGTAGTGTAGGTATAATACGTCAACAGATACATGGTTCAACATTGCCAACATGTGAAATATGTGGGATCAATTCCTACAGCGCCCGTGAGGGGGTAGTGTCGAGGATATTACATGGCCTCGTGGAGGTACGGAATTTATCTTCGAGTGTTTAGCTTGATAACTCACGAGTGAGCGCAGCAAATGAGAATATAATTTCAGTATCTCCAAGCAACCATGTAATTATTACATGAAAACCGCCCGCTGAGCATTTTTATTTCTAATTTTGAAGATATGCAAAATCACCAGTCTGAGAATATCTTTGAAGCATGAGAAACTTAGAACTTAGAATCTTTACTCCCAACTAGTGTGAACTAATACTTTGAGAGTGCAAGTGCGAGTGAGTGCAATAAATTAAATGAGTGAAATCGCTCTAAAAATGGCGTTAAAGTAGAGTAAACTTAATAATACTTATAGACATAGTGCAAGTGTAGTTGAAATTAAAGAAAATGAAAAGTAATGGTCGTCAAGATTTTATAGTCTCTTTAGATGGGCAGGTGGGCTCGTTGTACGTATTTCTGAGAGCGCTAGTGTCTGAAATTGTTTTATGCTAGATGCAAGGACCACTGGCTCGGTAAGTTTGTTCCAAACACGAATGGCTCGAACAAAAGGAGAGTAGCTTTAAGCTAGTACGTTTACATGAGGTTGGAGATAAGCATAGGGCTTGCATGATCTAGTTCACTGTTTCACACATAATGGCATCTCTATGTCAACTAAACCAGGCAGTCCTAATTTTATAGAATATAGTTACTTGATATTAGTAGCCTCTACTACAGTAGATTCTACTACAGTTCTTATCTGGACCATTACTTAATTGGAAAAGTGACTGACCTGAAAAACTACAGAACAACGTAGAAAGCGCTCTCGCATCGTAAACAAACGTTCTAGCAGATGTTTTAAACCTTCAGCTTTAAAATGAGATATTTCTCGTGTTTCTGTGTGCAGTAGATGTCAACAAACAAAAATAAAGAATCTAGTTGTTGCCTTTATTCAAAACCGGCAAAGTGTGAAAGATTAGCGGCACTGCCGTTTTGATTTCAAACCGACATGAAAAACTAACAGAACAACGTAAAAAGCGCTCTCGCATCATAAACAAATGTTTTAAAAGCAGATGTTTTAATCCTTCAGTTTTAAAATGAGATATTTCTCGTGTTTCTGTGTGCAGTAGAAGTTAACAAACAAAAATAAAGAATCTAGCTGTTGTCTTTACTCAGAACCGGCAAAGTGAGAAAGATCAGCGGCACTGCCGTTTTGATTTCAAACTCAAACGCTTGAACCGACGCCTGAACCGACATGAAAAACTAACAGAACAATGTAAAAAGCGCTCTCGTATCATACAAAATTGATCAGCAGATCTTTCTCGTGTTTCTGTGTGCAGTAGAAGTCAACAAAACAAACATAAAGAATCTATAGCTGTTGTATTTACTGGCAGTTCAACCGGCTAATTTCTTGATAAACAACGTATTAGTCGGCTAAGCATACGAATGACTCGCAAAAATACATAGCCGTGTTAGCTGCTTAGCCGGCGAATAATGTATCTTTTCCTATCATGTTTTATAATATGGAGTCGTAATATAGAATCACCGTGTAGTTTACGTTATCAAACTACAACTTATCTATTTCAACTAATATTTGGGGTAGTTAATCATTCACTTTAATGCTGTGGTGGCTTTTAAAAAAGCCGTTGTTTTTGCAGGAAACTCAGTTTTCAGTTCCTGTGTGATAGTCTATAGAGAACCGTTGACTTTCACTTCCTCCACTGGACGCGATGCAGTCTTGCAGCCATTCTCATCTAAAAATGCTGGCGAGTTCAAACAAGAAAAAAATCAAAGGACAGCGTAAAAAGCGATAGCGGGTCAAAAAAAAAATGAAAAAACAGTGATCTCAATCTTGAGCTTTAAAAAATAGAAATTTCTCGTGTTTCTGTCTGCTCTAGAAGTCGAAGACTAGTTGTCATCGGACCGTTGTCATATTTATCGGCTGAGAAGTCAAACTACGAAGTTGCGTGCATGCTGTATCGATTCAAAGTGTGAAGAAAGTAGGCACTATTTCTTGGAACTCAAAATTACTGAAATTGAAAACTAGCGTAGCCTTTAAAACAAATTCAATCGAGCGTCCCAGCACACTTTTCTAGTGCGGACTTCATTTTCACGGGTATGTGCTTCTCAAAGTTTGTGACACATTTCATCTATCGATATAACAAGATTAGGATAATTACCAACTGGTCATTAGATAATAACGTCTCCTTAACGAGCGTAGGGATTTCATTAGTCCCATAACGGAGAGCGAACCACAGTGATTGACATGTGCTTGACGTGATGTGGGAGTAGGGTATTCCCACACCGATTATCAACAGCCAATCACAATCGTCTTATTGAATAAATAATGGTATTATTCGTAATTATGCTGACCTCGCTTAAACCTAACAGCCGTAAGTACATGTCGCCGAAAACAATACCATTCTGCTCGATGCGCTCATGGATAGTACGACGTTTGCCTTGCGATCAACCTATTCAATAGGTACGAGTCCAGCATGAGGTTCGAGTCGCGGCCAAGTCGGGAGTAGGGACCTTAAGCAACCACGACGGCAACGTCTAGGACGACGGCATAAAACAATAGCCTTAATTACAAAATACAATAACTGCACGTGAAAATGCACGTAGTCGCCTACATTTTCACCGTTCTCTGCAAAAACAGAACGTGAAAACCCCAAATTGTACGTTTTAAAGACAACGCGAACGTTGAAAGTAAATAAAATCATTTTTCTTTCGGCGTGATCAGAACTTAATAGTCATTATATTTTTCGAAAATCTGGTTGTGAAAAGCAATTGAAGGAGAACAAGGGAAATAATAAGCACCAAATTTCGGGAGAAAGTTCTTTCTACATCCCGTCGTCACTGCCGTCGCCGTCCTGGTTGCTTAAGGTCCCTAGTTACGACTCTGGAGCGACTTTACGGCAAACGTCGTTCTTAACACGCACCGAACTAAATTCATAAATTAAGTAAAATAATAAATAAATCATGCAAATCGTATGGATTCGTGCTTTAACGTCACAAAATACATTTGCCTTAAATGCGAAATGCCTTTTTGTAATAAATGCTCAGTATCCGATCGAAAGTAATGAAGATGCTCCTGGCTGGAATACCGGCAGAAGCATTGGCTATTGCAAATGCTGCGATATAGCTCGCTTTGAAACGCTTCTACCATATGAAGTCAAACCATCCAAAATGTCGTTGAAAACTGCGGCATAATCGACTATTAACAGAGGTTACAATGTGTGAATCGCAAACGCTAGAAACACGGCCAATAACGCCATTTGCAGTAACAACCATCGTCTCCTATACACGGCACCGAGTGCTGTGTAGAACGCCATTCTTCTGTTTCTGTTTTGGACAATCATTTTCCACAGAAAGGCCTTTCTTAGATTCGTCCGAGCGCTGTATTTCGCCATATCACTAGCCGCGGGCGAAAAGTGAAATGCACCAGGACACGTGTTAGTTCCCGTGATTTAATTAGGCGCAAGTGAATTAAGATCGACATATGTTCGACGTTTGCTGCCACGTCGGCCCTATTATATAAAGTCGATCTTCTACCGAACCTATTTTAATAGGATCGGCGCGACTTAAGTTCGACGTTTGCCGTAGGCCTTAGATTGTTTCTAATGCTTTCCCCTTTTTTCCAGACAAGCCTCGTGTAACTGTAATTGTGTGTATTTTACTAATTAGTGCCCTTTCTTTGGGTTTTATTTTTGTATGTGTGTATGTGTGTGCCAAACTAAACCTTTTTGACCTATTATATTTACTACACATTTCAATGGTTATCGGACTAGTAAGCTATTTCCGTTAACCTGTACCATAATTTTAGTATTATTCTTTACCTATTGTAATCATGTTATCTGTGCTGGTACAAATAAAACGTTGTTGGAATGGGTTTTGGGTGTGACATTAAATAAGTAAGGATTAATCAATGGCCACGAGTGTGATATGGAATTTATCGTCGCGAGTAATGGTTAACAAGCGGTGATAAATCCCAAATCACACGAGTGTACATTGATTAACCAATTTCTCTTATGCCGTTTAATCCAGAAATAAATGAAATTTGTACTTTTAAAACGTTTACTGCAGAGTTTGTAGGAGCAGACATCAAATGTTCTTTAATCAAAACATTTCTAGCTTCACAAATTATTGTTTTTGTTTAATTATAACAATAGCGATGTTGTCTTTTGTTGCTTTTGATTTACGAGCCATTCTTTAATCAAACAATTCAAAAAAGTTTATTTCATAACGGACTATATTCATGAAAGAATCTTCTAGGATTACGGTATAATTATATAAAGCATATAAAACCCCATCCACACGTATCCGTTTTCGTATCGTTTTTGTATTGTTCTACGTCCTCAAGGGAATAGAAAACAATGGTCTAATTACCTGAAACAATATGAAAACGCTACGAAAACGAATACGTGTGGACGGGGTCTAAGTAAGGGTTAATGAATGGGCACGAGCGATGATCAATCCCATATCACACGAGTGGACATCCATTATTAACCAATTTATCTTATGCCGTCAACCCAGAAAGAAATGAAATCAATATGTTTTAGATTAAAATCTCGGATTTGTCGGTGTATGAGTGATAAATAAACATCAAATTCCATATTTTGAAACTCATTAGAATGCGATAAGTAGCGTGATAAATGGTTATCACACTGTTTATCATCCCACTGTTTATATACTAATATCAGCTATTGTGGGGTAATAAATACTGCATTAGTATGCAATACGTAGCGTGATAAATGGTTATCACACTGTTTATCATCCCACTGTTTATATACTAATATCAGTTATTGTGGGGTAATAAATACTCATTAGTATGCGATAAGTAACGTGATAAATGGTTATCACACTGTTTATCATCCCACTGTTTATCGCATACTAATATCAGCTATTGTGTTGTAATAAATACTCATTATAGTCTGCGATAAGTAGCGTGATGAATGGTTATCACACTGTTTATCATCCCACTGTTTATCATATACTAATATCAGCTATTGTGTTGTAATAAATACTCATTAGTATGCGATAAGTAGTGTGATAAATGGTTATCACACTGTTTATCATCCCACTGTTTATCGCATACTAATGAGTATATTACAGTCGAATAAATAATTAGGCAACAACAAATTAAATCACACGTACCACCGGCAAAGAAACGACACAATTTTGCATCTTGAATGTATTAAACACAATATTTCGTTACATACCATAACAAAATATTGAATAACCCTTACATATCTTAGAAATTGAAATAAATGATAACTTAGACCACTACCATTCTAGTAGATAACAATCTTACAGATTGAACTAAATGACTGATAAAACCACTACCATGCATTCTAGTATATAAGAATCCTACAGATTGAACTAAATGATAAGACCACTACCATGCATTCTAGTATATAACAATCCTAGCTACAGATTGAACCAAATGACTGATAAAACCACTACCATGCATTCTAGTAGATAACAATCTTACAGATTGAACTAAATGACTGATAAAACCACTACCATACATTCTAGTATAAAACAATCCTACAGATTGAACTAAATGATAAAACCACTACCATGCATTCTAGTATATAACAATCCTACAGATTGAATTAAATGATAAGACCACTACCATTCTAGTAGATAACAATCTTACAGATTGAACTAAATGACTGATAAAACCACTACCATGCATTCTAGTAGATAACAATCTTACAGATTGAACTAAATGACTGATAAAACCACTACCATGCATTCTAGTATATAACAATCCTACAGATTGAACTAAATGACTGATAACACCACTACCATGCATTCTAGTATATAACAATCCTACAGATTGAACTAAACGACTGATAAAACCACTACCATGCATTCTAGTAGATAACAATCTTATACAGATTGAACTAAATGACTGATAAAGCCACTACCATGCATTCTAGTATATAACAATCCTACAGATTGAACTAAATGATAAGACCACTACCATTCTACTATACTGAATAATCCTTACATTTCTTATAGATTGAGATGAATGACAAGACTTCTAATGTTCTACATTAAATATCTATCGTTAATTTTAAGTTCTTACTTTCGATAACAATATTTTCCCCCTCATCCTTCGAAACTGGTTGCTGAATCTCGGAAACTCCTCCAATATTAGAGTTTACGCTGCTTACTGTAGCAGAAGTACTGAGTTTCATTTTCTTAGAAACACTTTCCCTGATATAACTACAATCGTTGCCGAAATGCTTGGACCGATAACAGTATTTCTTTGAATTTGAATAAATCCTTATCACCTGGACTGGTCCTTTGTCCCCTCCCCCGTTTCAATGTTGATCCAGGTATTGTGAAAAGTGGTTTTCACCTTCATGTGCACGATATCAGCTGTCCAAAATTCCTCCCAACATTGAAACGGGGGGGGGGGGGGGGGGGGGGGGGGATGGGGGACATGATATGTTATAAAATCCCTAAAAGTGTCCAAATCCTCTCAGAGATCTTTCGGTCCAAGGTATTTTGGCAATGATTGTCCGAGATCAGAAAAATGATAAATAACGCTAAAAGTGACAAATGCAGCCGACGAAATTAAACCAACATGTGCTACAATACTACAAACCATGTAAATGTAACAATGCTACCGGCTGGTAGATACCCTCTGATGCATGACTGCTCTGACGTCATAATTTATTTAAAACCGTGTCTCCACACTGTAATTAAAGTATATATGTCCCTGTATAATGAAGGGTGTATTATAACGCCAAAATATAATGCAACTGATATAATTTTATTGAAATCAGTGTTTAAGAATGGAAAACTTCAAATAATCGTGTGTTGTAAATGTATTATTTATTTAATACGGGTACCAATTATATTAAAAGTATCGTTCCGCCCACTATTACTAATCCATAAAAAAAAATCATACAGTGGTTGAGTAGCGCGGGCTTCCTTTGTTGCACCACGAGAAGCCATTTAACTGTCACTAATGTAGACGGTCACAACATGGCGGCTAATTTAGAAACTGCTTGACAGCGCATGGTCATTAATTGGGCGCAATTTCGAAATGACGAGCACATAAATTGTTTCACTCACAGAAAATTCATTAAAAGCAATTGATCCTTACAGCAATTTACCGAGCCTTTCGAAAATAGGATATAAAATGTAACAGGAGTAGCCTCATTTTGGTGCGAAAATCATACCAAACCCTGTTGAATACTAGGAGCCAGGTTGGCTTCTCAAAACTGTAGTGTTTGTTTGTATACAGTTTCGACCTCCTGGTCTTCCCTCGGTTATTTGGGTATACATAATTCTGTACAAAAACTAGCCACTGTTATAACTTGTTTTTTTATAAATGGCAATGACAGAGCTAGTGTTTCTAGGACAAGAAATGGGACTGTAGTCTTTATCATTTGTCAATTTTGACTTCAAGACCATGCTTGATGGGATAGGGCCGGGTATTTTGTTCAGGTTTAATACGAGGATATTCACAACTAGACGAAGTAATTTCTATTTTCTCATCCTTTGGAAAATTGGAAGGTAAAACACGAAACAGGAACACACACTTTAAAATAATTAATAATTTATACTAGCTCGTAGTACTGAATCCCCACCTGCAGCACTGACACTTATCTTGCAGGTATGTAAAAAACCTTAATTAACAGCACCGTTACCAATACACGACTTTCATAAATGTAATTTCCCGTTTCAGTTGTTTATCCACATGTATAGAAAACATGAGCATTACCATATGAAATAGCATGTCGACATTAGTGAACTTGTGAAAGTTGAGTGCTGTACCTTAAAAAGCAATGAAGTTACAGCCATTTGAACTTAGGAAGATTTGTATGAGAAAAATAACGGAGGCCTTTCTAGCCTCGCTTTCGCGTTTTTCCGATTTAAAAATGCTGATAGCTCAACAGCAATTTTCCACATTGCTCTAAAACTCAAAACAATTAATGTGATCTTTCATGTGGTAGCATTGGTTTCCCTTTACAGATTAATCTTCCAAATTATGCAAATTAGGAGGCGGCCATTATAAACATCTCTCCATCGTCAACAACTGATTGTTAGAGCTTCGTTTAAGTTGATCAGACCCTATGCAACGTGTTTCAGTGTCCCGCTAAAAAAGATAGTGTTACAAATTCAGAGACTCACGTTATCTCAGTCTACAGTGGCAGTGAAACGGCCTTGCGGTATTAGAGTGCCTTCAGTTAATTGAGTTCAATTAATTGGTTAGTAGTATAATAATAATTTATTGTTAGTAGACATTCAGGTACTTCGAGTTTCACCAAGAGAGCATAAGTAAGAGAGGGATTCTCCAATACGCGATGATAATGTCTAATAAAATCTATTTTAATAACCGGAAGCAGCTGTGAAGTGCGCGAGCGTTCCAGCGCGCGACAATGACAGGGCGGCAAAATATTTTCGCGCCATGAGATTGTTGTCGCGCGCTCGCGCACTTTTCAGATATACGGTCCCGCAAAGTAAGAATTTTTGCAGGGGTGGAAATTGTTGCACCCCCTCATACAAATGTCTGTAAAAATAGCGCACTTTACTCGACTAATTTGGCATTTTGACTAATTTTGAGGTGCTCTTTTAAGCAGTATCAGTGCTATCGCTAATTTAAGTAGATATTATAATGGCGACTTTGGATTGGTCTATTATGGCTTGGTTGATTGACTGTTCAAGTTCCTTTAGATCTTCACTGCAACTGTAAGCTGCGTCGACAAAATAAACCATTTTTACTTGATATAGTTCGGACATCAGACTTCGTTAATATTCAAGAAGTAGCAAACACCTTCCTCTGTAAATCGTACTTACGAACTTCATTGGCTATTGCAATAAAACAGCATGCTGAGTAACGTCGACCAAGCATCGTGTAGTTACCAGTTTCCCGGCCAAGATAGTTTATACCAAAATGTATAAACATATATGAGGACAAAAATACAAGAAAAATCTCGATTTCTTTCGTCTGGGAAAGAACAGTTAACCCACACATGACCACAGGGAGTCCAACGCAAGATTAGTATGCGTTCTCTTTCTCCGAAAGTAACAATTATTCACTGAAGTGGCTATTGCTGAACATTTATCTGGACTTCGACTTCAGTGAATAATTGTTACATAATTTCAGTGTTAAATATCAAATAATCTTTAGACGAGACTAGTCTCCAGACTTTTTAATTAATTTATGGACATGCGGTGCGTTATTTACGCATGCGCGCGTGAAAACACATGACCATACAAATCAATTGACCTATATCATTATGACGTCATGCACGGCTTGGTTATGAGGGAGACAGAATCGACATCAACAATAGAATTTTGAACTAAATCTGCTCTGCTGAGGAAAATTTAACTTCGAATTGTCTGGTTTCCAGATATCAGCTGTATCAATATTTACCGTATTTGGTGGCTGTTACCGTTATTGTACGTTCTACAAAATGCATTTGATAGCGATTTCCTTTGTGTTGTTGCTGTTTTGTCCCCTCCCACGACCGTGATCCTTAGCGTTTAAACAATAGATTGTTTTGATTTGACGTCATAATGATATAGGGCAATTGTTACGTTGTATTCCGACAAACGCGGAGCTTCGCTTCTTTGTTGTTTAGGAACAGCATTTCGTATCTCAAAGCGGCCATCTAATGTTCTGTTTAATCAAGGGCCCATCTCCCATACTATATATTTGAGTTGGTGTATTTTAAACCTTGGGTTATTTATAGGACCAGGTTTCATTGTTTTATATACAACGTAACTTATTGTTAATATCTATTTTGCTTGAGTGCGAACACTGAACACATGAACGAACAGTACACGCTATTATCTCCGCCGTTATTAAATAGCCCAAGGTGTAAAAATGGCAACTTACAGATATCAGGTACATATGGACGCACCGGTAATGGCTCCTGGGTAATATATAATAGGCCTTTTGCAGGACAGCCACGTGCTGATATAATACAGTCACGTGCTGATATAATACAGTCACGTGCTGATATAATACAGTCACGTGCTGATATAATACAGTCACGTGCTGATTTAATACAGTCACGTGCTGATATAATACAGTCACGTGCTGATATAATACACTCACGTGCTGATATAATACACTCACGTGCTGATATACTACTTCATTAACGAATGAATTGAGTTTGTGACCCCTATAGGATCGGAAAGGCGTTGCATGGCAAGCTATATTTAAAATGATCGACAATCGATAGGAGATGGAAAATAGCATTTACAAACAGGTTTTGTTAATAACACTACCGATCTCGTACAAGTTCCTTTAAATGAATGAATTAATATTTTTGCCACCCAATACAACCACGTGATTACATTCCTGCAAAGGGCCATTATCGATTAAATACCAGCTTTCATATCTTACTAGAAAGGCTAGAAATTTGTAAAAGCAATCATTCATATTTTCAACAGTGTTATCTTCACGTGTGAAAATATCATATATATCTTCACATGTGAAGATATCACTTTTTAGGAAGAAATATGCACTAGTATTTCATCGATAATTATATAGTAAAATACATTATATGTCCATGTTTCTCGGAGCCTGGGCGCTATCAAGTAGCAAATCTAGCAACCTGATTGGCTTAAACAGGAAATTTAACGTAATACTGGTCTAGATTCTACGAGGAAGACCGCGGTCTTCTGCCAAGTACGTACGTTGTCTGTCTGTCTGTCCTTGATGTATTCTTTGATACTTCGTTTCGTAAACAAAGCAATTTCTGTATAGTTTTGGCCTGAAGACTGAAAAAATGTGTAAAAAGAAAAGGCATTGTACAACCAAACCAGTTAAACGAGAAAATGTCCCGGTTTTCTCAAACGCTACAACTATTTCCCTTGAAGATCATGGAACACAAGCTAATAGAAAAAGGACGAATAAATTATAAACAGTTGTTTTAACTGAAGCGCAAAAGTAAAAAACAAAACAGAATACACGACTAGAGTTACATGCACAGAAACCTAGAGAAGATTCTGCCAACAATTAAAACAGAACGAGGAATGAAAAACATAGGAGAACTCAAGAAGTCGTTTTATTGTAATTTCTTTTCCAACTCGGAATAACATGGCAATGATTACTAAGAGTAATGTAATAACATGTCTTTATTAAAGCGGTAAAAATGCATTCCAGCCTTAACATGCACTCTAAAAGTAAGACTTCAGTAAACTAATGACAATGTAAGTTATGTCTATAAGTTAATCTGTGGCTAATTTATATTTAAAGCTAATCTATTACAGTAGCTATTCTTAAACCTTTCAGTGTTGGCCTACGAAAGAAGGTCCATAGCGTTTCGCGGTTTAAGCGAGGCTGGTTTCACCCTTGGTAGCTAGCACTAGCAGACGGGTTTGAGTGAGTGACACTCAGCATTACAAGCCTTGGTAAAACTCGTGCGATCACTTTTCACTATATACGCTAGCAAGGCGTGAATGTCAGTATAGTTATAGACTGTAACTCTATAATAGACCGAAAGCAGGTCTCTGATTGGTCGACAGTGCGATGACGTCACAATGACGCCAGCAAGGCGCGAATGTCGTATAACTGCGCATGCGTAGAGTAGTTACGCTTAAAGCAACGTTTAAAAAAAACGTCTCATGGTACCGAGACTACTAACAGGAAGCATATATATATATATATAGAACCGTAGATAATGTTAGAAAACACTTAAATTGATCGCTTAAAACAAATGATCACTGTCCGATTGACAGTATCCTTCGTGTCTTAAATTCGAGTCAGTGTCTCTCACTCAATTTCCAGGAGTTTGTTTCATTTCCTCGCCTTTATCTGTTAGTAAGCACCGAGAAAGTCAATGCTGTGATTAGGTGGTAGTCTCATAGAATACCTCTACGTCACTTGGCGTGAAGTGGTAGCTACCAGCTAAGAAGGTGCATCGCCCATCACTAAAACTACATCCAGGGGGGACATGGTAGGAATGAGGGTTAGTGTATGAATTTTGATTATTAGAGGCGTCACCATAGATGAGGATGTCGTGCCCTGCTCCAAATGTCGGACCATAACTTGGGTGCCCATATATTGCATACTGGTTATAACTACCAGTGAGTGTGAGCTTGATGGGATAATATCCATAGATGTTATACAGCGTGTACAGGAACGATCGGCTAGATGACGAATAGGAGCAGTGACCTAGGACAGATCAGAAACATACATTGACAATGAAATGTAGGTATGATGTTAGGTATGGTGTATGGTGTATGGTGTATGGTGTATGGTGTATGGTGTATGGTGTATGGTGTATGGTGTATGGTGTATGGTGTATGGTGTATGGTGTATGGTGTATGGTGTATGGTGTATGGTGTATGGTGTATGGTGTATGGTGTATGGTGTATGGTGTATGGTGTATGGTGTATGGTGTATGGTGTATGGTGTATGGTGTATGGTGTATGGTGTATGGTGTATGGTGTATGGTGTATGGTGTATGGTGTATGGTGTATGGTGTATGGTGTATGGTGTATGGTGTATGGTGTATGGTAAGGTATGTAATGGTATATGGTATGATATGATATATGGTATTATGGTAAGGTATGTGTAGAGGAAATCGCATGAACTGCTCGTGCTATACGTGATTTATAGGCACTGAGTGATATTTTGAAAGTTCTAATAATTGCACGAGCCTTTAGTATCACTCAGTGCCTATATATAAATCAAGTATAGCACGAGCAGTTCATGCGATATTTTGTTTATAATATACTAAGCAAACGGTTGCTGAGAGCATACGACTGTGCACTCTATAACCTTCATAGATGCGTCATTGCCCAATCAGAATCCATATATTTTGTTGGGTATGTTATAATGTATGGTACCGTAGCTATAGATGAATGTTAAGTATAAGAGATTAAAAAACATTGACTCTATGCTGTAAATGTGTAAATTAAAAAGCTTATTGTCGAGAAATATTCACTGTTAGCTAGAAATTATATTTTTACTAGTGAGTCGGAGTGGGCTATGGAATTTTATGCCAAAAGGAAAGTTAAATGCAATATATCACGAGACTTGCCGAAGGGCGGTTAATTTCAGCATACTTATGTCGTGTTTACTAAGGCTTCATTTTACTGAAGTCAGTTAACTTAACCGAAGTTCTACTTTGTATATACCAGCTCCACAATTTGAGGTAGCAAGATTTTACAAACAATTAGCCATTTCGGAGTTAGGAAGGGACTGAGACCGAGTGTCAAAAATAATCTGGTTAAGAAATGAACTCTATCACAAGAAAGATCACACTAAACTTAGTAAGTTTACCGAGTTTGAGGTAGATTGGTTGGATAATAAAAGTGTGGCGAGCTTTCAAAAATCGCAAAAAATAAGAGAATGTATGGCTTTTGATGATGGCGTCCCCCAAAACCATGCATTCTATCTTATTTTTTTGCGATTTTTGAAAGCTTGCCATTCAGTTCGCATTTATCCAAACATTCACAAACTCGGTAAACTTACTAATTTTAGTGTGATCTTTCTTGTGATGGGGATCATTTCTTAATCAGATTAAGTTTTGACACTTGGTCCCAGTCCCTTCCTCAACTCCGAAATGGCTAATTGCTGGCTTGCACGTTACGACATCGACGCCATGTTGGTGGACGTCAACAAAAGATTCCTCGTTAGCTTCTCTTGTTAGTTCCACCAACATGGCCGCTACGGCTTTGTTATTTGAATCTCTGGGGATTGGTTGCAAGCCAGCAATAGGATGCCGCTGAAAACACGAACGTGCCCTGTGGGTAGGCCTGAGCGGATTGTGCTCCTAAAAGTGGCATATTATGCCGCTAGCACTGCTCCAAATTTTGTCGAATTATGCCCAAATTATGCCAAAGTTCAAAAATTATGCTCGTAGATTACACGATTATGCTCACAAAAAACGTTTTTCGAAGACGGCCGGCATTAGTTGAGAGCGGCATTTTTAGTTGTTCATACATTTTATTAGGTGACCTATTTTTCAAAGGTTAAGTCACACTTATAAAGTGAAAGAAACACGCCCCAGACATGTCCTAGACTTTTTAGTACCAACGGACACAGAAACCAATCACACGCTCTGAACAAAAGACGGCTTTTTGGCTTTTTTCACGTTTAATGCACACTCGTTAAGTGAAATTCAGTTATTTGCTTTGGAAAAATTTAGAATCTAAGCAAAATATACCAGCTAATAATTAGGAAAGGCACTATAAAAGCAATAATAGCATTGCTTTTGGCTGTAATGCTACAAATTATGCTTCAATCTGGTAATTATGCTCGAGCAGTGCTTCTTTGAAAAATTATGCTCGTTTGCTCCAATTATGCCAAAAATTATGCTAGCACAATCCGCTCAGGCCTACCTGTGGGCCAGAGGTGACGGTTTGTCTCACATGTGACGCCATTTTCGCGCCTTAACTTGGAAAAGAACCGGTTGAATAAATTTCGCTGGGTCTTAAGGTTACCGCAGCCTAGTCCCTGGGCCTTCTGGCTTGGTATCTTGTCTGAGTGGGTTAATGGGATCCCTGTGGTTTGTAATGGCTTGTGACGTCACTGCTCACTGGTGACAGTTGGTCGGTGACGTCACAACCTTTACAAACCACAGGGATCCCATTAACCCACTCAGACAAGATACCAGCCAGAAGGCCTAGGGACTAGGCTGAGGTTACCGGATACCTGCAGGGTGCGTTTCCAGTCTAAATTATATAGCGCCTCGAGGAAACATCGTAGATAAATTATTCATGTATCATTTTAAAGCTTATAAATTTGGTTACAAGAACTGATACATAAACAGTTTTGAGTTCTTTGAAAATCTCGAATCTCGAATTTTCCGCCATCCGTTTCTTCGATCTAGTGAGATGGCTTTCAGAAGCTCCGACTCCGAAAATATTTTAAAGTTTAAAAATCTGTTTGCTTTGTCGCATTTCAGAGAATCGTATTACAAAAATGTGTCAGGGAATTTCAAAATTCAATTTAGTTCAAAAGTTATCATGAGTCTCCGTGAAAAGGCGAAAAATAATCCGAGTAGATATGCAGAAAACGCCGTCAAGAGCTCTCTTTTTAGAATTTCCCAATTCCCCGACACTGTTTTGCAGCTGAGATATCAATTACACAATTTCGCACAAATCGAATAAATTCCTCTTGAGTGGGAGCTTTTTTCAAACTCTATTTTGGTTGAAAATCGAAAGCTAGATAATATAGCACTTCAAAAAATCTAGCCGTGTCTTGCGCGAATCTGAAGCCCCGCCTCTCCAACAATTAGCGAGTTCTTGGCCAATCGTTTCTCATCACAGTTCAACTATCTGTCAATATTTCCCGCCAAAGTTTATTTCCGATCAAAGCTACGCGCCGCATCGAGAAAATGTTTACAATTTCTTTTTTTTGTGTCTTGAAAAATGGTAGCTATAAGAGTCGGCTGGTTTCCCAGGCTAGAAAAATGGAAAGACAAAAAGACCTCGAGGGACAAAGGCAAGGTGAACATCTATAGAGACGTCTTGAATGGCAGCATAGTTAGTAGAGGAGACAGTGATTTGCGCGTCTGAAACAGCACGGCAATAGCGAGATCTTGGTGTTGGTTTCAAGTTTCAACCGATTCAGGGTCACCGTCAGACTTAGACGTTTCCATCTAAGCTTTCTTGGAAACAAATCTTATCTCGGCTGGCTCTTATCAGTTCTTCTTTATGTTCAGATGTGGACCACTCGGCACTCTGTCTGAAAGTGAAAATACGAACGCTTGTCGGGTTTTGCGAGGACTCCTATTTGGCTTTGAAATTGTAGTCGTATGCATTGTTTGGCGTCGTTTTGCTTTTCTTTTTTCTTTGTTTTCCAAGCTAGGGGTAGCCTGAATTTCAGCCGTCTCCTCTGGTTCGTTCCTCCCGAGAGAGACGTCTGAATCCAATAGCCGATAATGCCGTCCAGTAACGTCACTACCAGAAAACCTGGTAGTGATCTTTGATTGGTTCATATTCTATCATTTCGCATAATTATCATAATTATCAGCCGAGAAGACGGCAGGATTCACTTTGGACTCGCGATTGTTGATTGTTGAGACCTTGAATTTGTAAGGAAAACATCTGAAAATGGATTGAAAGTGTCCTGCACAATAACCGGCCGACTAACCTGTAAACATGTACATTTTATCGCGTCGAGTCCGCGGGGTTGTTGATAATCGATTATTTGTTCACACTCGCTACTCTCTTCAAGGAACTGTTCTTTCCCGTAAAAGAGTCTTCGTATTTCTTCGAAAATTCTCCATTATCCTTTCATGTTTTTCTACCTTTCTGTTGCATCATTTACATAGGTAATATCTCGTAGCTGTGTCGATTCGAACGGCAGATCGCGAGACATGTACAAAGATCAACGGAAAGACGAAGATCAACTGTACTTTGCCTCCAAAAATAATATAACGATTTGTTGCTTCGGAAAGGCTTTCACAACATAAGAGGCACTTGAGAAGCAAATGGGATGGATATATATATATAGGTAAGGCTTTTATTTTGGCCGGCATAATCTCAAATAATTTCTCACGAATTCTTACTACCGCCGTGACAGTTTTATATTATTTGCATAAACTAAATTGTTAATCCGCCTTGACGTCACTGGTATTGGATTCAGACGTCTCTTTCGGGAGGAACGAACCAGAGGAGACGGCTGAAATTCAGGCTAAGCTAAGGGCATCCTGCTTGCTTTTTTGAAGGCATAAGGCCAACAACCGATGGAATCGTGTGTGTAAAACCGTTTCTCAATGATCGTAAACATTGGTGTATGAAATGCGCTAGCTTTTCCCACACCGTCGTTACGGGCGAGTGAGAACTTGTCATGTGTTTATTGATCTGCTGCCAATCAAATGCAAACAGAACCTTTTACTTCCGGTTAGAACCTTCCTTTTGGTATTTCTCAGTCAATATAATTTTTTTTAACGGAGTTTTTGGTATATGAGACACTACTACTAAACTACATTCCTATGCAGTTACCTAATGATTCATAATGTTTTACTTACTGTGCCAAGACACATCTGAGTATCCACCAAACACGTAGCTACCCACACGTACTATGGTTACCGTGGGACCTTTGTAATTACAGTACGAGTGGAAAGTAGACGCAGCCCAACCGTCTGATTGAGCCCTCCAGCACCTTGTCCAGCGGCTCGTAGCTGAATTCTGTAATATCGGCCTTAAGTAGTCGTACAACTTCTTAAAGTAGTTCCTGTTGCCGTAATCACTGAGGATTCTCGATGTATCGAGTCCATCTAAAGGCAAAGGAAGCAATGACAAAAAGTGTGATTTTACTTGCTGTCAGTACAAACTTATTCGTGATCTGTCGAAGCCTTCTGGGAGAATTTCATCGGGTTCTCTTGTCTTCTCGTTGCCGTCGATAAAATCATTAGAGAGTTTGAAATCTTGCTTTGCTTTTTCTCCCCGGATTGTTCATATTCTTCGTACTCATTTATGCTGTTTCCATCTTCCTCTATGATTTTCACAAACTTGACGCGGCATCACGAAAACTGAACGATGGTGCGAAGATATGTTTATCCCATCGAGTCCAAAACAATTCACTTGAGAATTGTTCGCTTAACTCTCACTCGTGAAATGTTGTGACTCTCGAGGATTAGCTACAAAAATATATTTAATATGAGATATTGTATAATAAATCCATTCAATGACTGCTGTCTCGGTGGAACCAACAGGCAGCGATCTTCTACGGTATGCAAAAGTTCTCTCTGGTTTTGAAACTGATAAACCTTCTCCTGACCTGACAACCACTCTTCATGCAGTGGCATCATCATTCCTCTGATAGGTTTGATAATATCCAGAAAGGAAATCATATAAAATGCTAAAGATCTTAGTGTCCACTTCATAGTACTGCACTACACAGCAATAGACCTTTTGCAGGATTGTAATCACGTGGTTTTACTGGATGACATAAAGGCACTTGTACGAGATCGGAAGTGTTTACTTATTTGCAAAACCTGCTTGTACGTAAATGCTATTTCCCACCTTTAATCGATGGTCGACCTTTATAAAACAGCGCTTTGAAGTTTGTTTGCCATCCAGTAAAGCCTTTCCCATGGAATCACGAACGCAATTCATTGGTTATTGACGTGACTGCATGCATCACGAACGCAATTCACTTGGTTATTGACGTGACTGCATGCATCACGAACGCAATTCATTGGTTATTGACGTGACTGCATGCATCACGAACGCAATTCATTGGTTATTGACGTGACTGCATGCATCACGAAGGCAATTCATTGGTTATTGACGTGACTGCATGCATCACGAACGCAATTCATTGGTTATTGACGTGACTGCATGCATCACGAACGCAATTCATTGGTTATTGACGTGACTGCATGCATCACGAAGGCAATTCATTGGTTATTGACGTGACTGCATGCATCACGAAGGCAATTCATTGGTTATTGACGTGACTGCATGCATCACGAAGGCAATTCATTGGTTATTGACGTGACTGCATGCTTCACGAACGCAATTCATTGGTTATTGACGTGACTGCATGCATCACGAACGCAATTCATTGGTTATTGACGTGACTGCATGCATCACGAACGCAATTCATTGGTGATTGACGTGACTGCATGCATCACGAACGCAATTCATTGGTTATTGACGTGACTGCATGCATCACGAACGCAATTCATTGGTTATTGACGTGACTGCATACATCACGAACGCAATTCATTGGTTATTGACGTGACTGCATGCTTCACGAACGCAATTCATTGGTTATTGACGTGACTGCATGCATCACGAACGCAATTCATTGGTTATTGACGTGACTGCATGCATCACGAACGCAATTCATTGGTTATTGACGTGACTGCATACATCACGAACGCAATTCATTGGTTATTGACGTGACTGCATGCATCACGAACACAATTCATTGGTTATTGACGTGACTGCATGCATCACGAACGCAATTCATTGGTTATTGACGTGACTGCATACATCACGAACGCAATTCATTGGTTATTGACGTGACTGCATGCATCACGAACGCAATTCATTGGTTATTGACGTGACTGCATGCATCACGAACGCAATTCATTGGTTATTGACGTGACTGCATGCATCACGAACGCAATTCATTGGTTATTGACGTGACTGCATGCATCACGAACGCAATTCATTGGTTATTGAAGTGACTGCATGCATCACGAACGCAATTCATTGGTTATTGAAGTGACTGCATGCATCACGAACGCAATTCATTGGTTATTGACGTGACTGCATGCATCACGAACGCAATTCATTGGTTATTGACGTGACTGCATGCATCACGAACGCAATTCATTGGTTATTGACGTGACTGCATGCATGGTTCCTGCAAAAGGCCTATTAACCTTTCCTGATTCCACAATGAAACTTAAACAGATTAAATATTATAAGCCATGGATACTAGGATTGATAATGTTCTTAACTACTTACTGTGGTGACTGCACGTAGTTCCGTTACCATGGTAACCACTATTACAAGTACAATAATGGGATCCCTGTGTGTTGGTACATGTAGCGTTTGAGTCGCATTCATGAGAATTTTCTGTACACTCGTTCACATCTAAAAAAGATTATCGAAGACCAGCATTAATGCAAGCCATGTCAGTTAACTGGGTAAGAAAAACGCTCAGTAAATGAACTTGCTAAATCATCAGTATAAAGACAGGCTTTTTAGCTTCTATCCCAGACTTGATATTGGTCTCTCGAGCGTTGCCTGCTTTTTTTTTTCTCACGCGCGAACGGCCGTAAAATTCGCCGCCTAATAACCTATTTTCGAAGGCTTATTCGAATCTCGAAAAAATCGCCCACTTGCACAACTTCATTAAATATCAATCTTTTATCTCTGAAGATAATTTCAGTAGGTATCGAAAAAGACAATTTACACGTACGTAGGGCGAATATATAAACTCTTCTAAGATCGCTTATAGAACTAAGCGGTAAACACCGCAGGTATAACCCGAAAGACAAATCCCGAGTCTGAGAAGCCTGTGGTTCAAACAGACAGTTACCTGTACAGGTAAGTCTATCTCCGGTGTATCCAGCATTACACTGACAGACGTACGAACCCTTTGCGTTGGTGCAAGTGGCGTTGTCATCACATGGTGAGGATATGGAACACTCGTTGATGTCTATAAAATAACATTTTCAGCTTAGACCAGACTTTTCTCTTGAATATGAACTCATTGATATTACGTAGCAATATATTGGGTAGTCCTGACCAACTGATCCAGTAGATATTGCATACGCATGCTCAAAACTGTCCAATCAGGATTAAGGTCAAATTCGCAGTAATATTCGCGGGGTTTACCGAATACTTTTTTATTTGAAGGTTTAAAATGGCCGATAATCTCAGTGCAGAATCTCTCACAACTATGTCCTCCAGTAACACAAATAATTTACTGCTTTAGAGTCTTTATTGCTTCTCTTATGGACCACTAGGAATAAATCCTTCAGGTGAGAGCATTAACAATTGCTATTTACACGTAGATCGAAGGTTCAAGTCCATACATTTCGTTTTCACTGAGATCAGTCAGCTTCACTGCTGTTACCCCGTGCTACTTTGGGTTAAACATTTAATCATCCATCAGAGATACGAGTGGAGAAATCAAAATTATAATCGGCGAATTACAAGTCTAGACCTGTTGTGGTGAAGATCTTAAAGAATCACATACGAAAGGAAATAAAGTACAAACCAACGACTTGCCAAACCCAGTGCTGAAGTTGACGAAGGCATCTTACCTTTGCATCCATTAAATAATGCTTCTAGCTGTTCAAACTTTGGTACAAATCTATCATTGCACACTTTCAAGGCATAATAAACGTTGATACAATTCAGTAAATACCACACTCCGGGTATGAACTACGTAGCCAGGCCACATCATATTTTTATGGTGTAGCTTGGTTACATTTCTGATATGCGCATGCAATATCTACTGGACTCTCTTTCCCACGGCCTTCCAGTCTACGGAGTGGTCGAAAGTGTAAATACAAATTGTTAATGCTCTCACCTGAAGGATTTAGTCCTAGTGGTCTATTCGAGAATAATATAGAGACTCTAAAGCAAGAGATTGTTTGTGTTTGTGTTGCGGGCCGAGAAATTATCCACTGATATATTATTGGCCATTTTAAACGTTCAAATGAAAACTATTCGGTAAACCCCGCGAATATTCCCGGCCCGCGAAGTTGACCTTATTCCTGATTGGACAGTTCTGAGCATGCGCATGCAATATCTACTGGACTCTCTTTCTCGCGACCTTCCAGTCTATGGAGCGGTCAAAGAGAGATCAGATCAGGACTAAGCAAGGGTAAGTGCTACGCCGGGCCGTTAAATCACTCACCCGATGTTACACTATTTTTCGGGATATAGATCACTAGTTTCGAACAACCGAGCCCTGGTTCATAAATGACATCACACGTTTTATTTCGTGTCCTCCTATTTTCTCTAATTATTACAAGAGACAACATTTTTTTCCCCACCCCCATGAATTACATCCATTGACAATTACATTACAATCTAAATTATACTATAACACGCGCACACACAAGACAATAACAGCAGATAGAAAAATACACACCTAAACCACTTACATTTAAATGACATTTCAGAGGGTGGAGGGCATCTAATAGAAACCTAATAGTGATGTCCTTATACCTTAGATGATGTTGAAAATTATATATCTTTACCAAGCAAAAGTATTCGATACGGCAGTATTTATTTAATATTGGGAAATATAGTAACGAAAAAGAGCTTTCTTCAATTGAGTTTTGGTTGAAATGTTTTTGATATGCAAAGGCACGTATCTTGTAGAAATCAATCAATTTATTACTTATTTGTTAATTAGTTAGACACACGACCACATCTATGATGTACAATCTATCTTGTTTAAGTAAATATTATTATTATTAAATTTCTATACAAGTAAACTATAAATGTTCCTTCAACAACTGAAAAAGGGCATATTTGTACGTACCTGTACAGTTCTTTCCACTCCCTGAATATCCAGTGTTACAGTGACACGAGTACGAACCATAGGAATTGGTACAACTCGCATCGTCATGGCAACCGTGTCTAACACCGTGACATTCGTCCAAATCTAACAACAAAGTTCATTTTCCGTTTTTAAAGATAAATATAAAAAGAAAAATGATCATCGTAAACTAATCTCTTTTTTTCGAAAAAAACAAACAGTTGGCAGTTTGGAGCATGCATTCTTGATGACCTATACGGGCTTAAATATCTCTATTTTTTTTATCAGAATCCAATTCAAGAAGGCGCGTCGATCGTAACAGAGCGAAACAGGTTTTAAGTCTGCACTCTTGTATTTAACCAACAGTTTGGTGACTTAGTAGGTCCATGACATTCTCTTTCTTTTAGGAGTAAGCTCTGAGATAAAACGTAACGTATTTGCTCTTCTTTTCATTATTCAGACTATAGCGCTGCTCCACAGTGGAACTACTGCATGAACGCCTGCATTAATGCAATGTGCAAGAGACAAGGCAGTTTCTGTATGAAATAAAGCAATTTACCTTTTGAACACGTGTAGTTATGGCAGTCAGTACACGGCACGTCATTCCAGCGATACCCATGCCGTACACCTAGAGTATGCACACAGTCTTGGTTGTTAAAGTCATTCTG
This sequence comes from Actinernus sp. WN-2022, assembly GCA_030867875.1. NCBI lineage: Eukaryota > Metazoa > Cnidaria > Anthozoa > Actiniaria > Actinernidae > Actinernus > Actinernus sp. WN-2022. The sequence goes on from JAOWCC010001210.1 coordinate 28,757,358, forward strand.
CTGATTGGCAGCCCAGTAGGTCCAGTTCACGCGCATATTACTGGACCACCAGAAGTCACCTTCTACGCTTCTGTCGTTCAGACCAATCCATCCTTTCTCTCCGTTGAGTCTGTGTTGTACATACACGTTTTCTCTCTGAGATCGAATAGTGGCAAGGTTGGCGCCTGCTGATCTGCAACGACTCTCAGAGTTCGGCCAAGTGTCACACGAGGAGCTTGTACTGAAACAGATCCCATCAAAGTAACTCCATCCAGGATAACAGATGTCTTGAAAAAGAAATAAAGAGTTCCTGATTAACTAAGTCTGAATAAAAAAATTAAGTTGGCATGAAATGAAAAGAAACGCTAAAGTACATATTTTTGCATTAGTATGATAATTGGAATGCAAAGGATGATAAAATCTATAGCAACGGTGGTGAAAATTAATATAACGTAAAAAACTATACACCTATACATCCAAACTAACAAAACTCCGCATTAAACAATTAAATGTTCTATGCAGCAGAGAAAGTGCTACACCGTACATTAATATTCTTGAAATTCCAAAAATTGATAATATATTCAAACTAAGAATACACGAATCTCAATTTATTTCGCCTGGGCAAGCACAGGTAGCCCACACATGACCACAGGGAGTCCACTGCAAGATTAGTATGCGTTCTCCTTAGTCGAACGCAACTATATTGATTTTTTTTATGTGATTTGCTTTCAACAAAGTACGCTCTAAACTGGTATGCACTAAACTGGTTAATACTGGTTTACTAGTGGGTAATACGACAATCTAGTGGATAATACGCTGGCATCAGTATCAGTCGTTTTGGTGATCTAAATTACGTCATGGTCGTATCAGATAATAACAGCTTATTAATAATAATCCAACTTGTAGAGAACGTTTGGCCAAACAAATTCATGACATAACAATTCGCCGAACTAAGCGAAGTAGAAATTGAAGATGTACTCGAGAAAACGATACCCAAACACAGGGAAAAAATAAGCAAGTATGGCATGAAAATATTAGGTGGTAAAAAATAATAATTATAAAAAGACAGTAAATACGAACGGAGTAAATGACGATTAACTGACTCTGAAATAACAGGTTACAGAATTCACTTTGTTTATCGAAGTAAGTCACTGATCTAATTTAATACCATTTTTCAGACTGGCTCAAAGGTTCAACTAAATAAATATGACAAGCATATTACTGTACTATTTAATTTATTATTATTATTATTATTTTAACGAAACCTGAAACAAGCATCAGGGGAATGATCAAAGTCAGAACTCGGCTAAACGACATATCGAATGGGAATTTAGTGTGTTTGATTTTTGTGGAGGTAGGAAAACCGGAGAACCTGGAGAAAAACTCTCAGTGCAACAAACTCAACTCACATTATAGTGGCGTCGCGATCGGGAATCGAACCCGGGCTTTCCTTCTACTATATACTACAGGAAACCCGGTAAGATGATTCAATTTTTCAATTTTCAGTTGCCTGCGGACAAGTAAGTTTGGCTGGCCAAACCTGAGTCTTCCTCGATGTACTAACTATTCAGGTTAACGTTTATCCCAGATACAGCTATTTCAATTAATGTTGTCTGGGAGATAGGGAATAGGGTATTAGGGAATATGACATTAGGGAATATCGCATTTTAAAAATGTCGGACGGCTGTTCACAGACTAAAAAATGGATAAATAAACTGTAAGCTAAGTCGACTAAGTCTTCCAGGTCGTGTAACTCGTAACCATAATTCATTATAAGTTTTTTTTAACTTATAATACCCTAATGCCCTATTCCCTAATTAGTGCCTAATACCCTATTTCGGGCCTATTTCCTAATGCCCTATTCCATATCTCCCAGACAACATTAATTGAAATAGCTGTATATATATACGCTCTCGCAGAAAGGTCTGCATGTGTAAGCTGTGTAAGACCTCGACTATAGCCATCACAACCACTTCACCCAACCAAGTAGTTCACTATTTTAACAAACATCCAATGACTGCCGTTGTCTTATTTTACTTACCAGACAGCAGCAGGTAGTTCACTGTGAGCGGTTCGTATTTTGTAGTGTAAAGTTCTTTGACGCAAATACGAAGGCCTGTCGTGTTCATGTACTGCAAGTATATAATAAAGAAACGTCATCGAATAATCAAGTATATGCTATTCCTTCTCTTTATTCAGCACAGTATTCCTTTCAATAACTCTAAAATTCCCGCCCAGTCAACATAATTAGTTTATTCCATTTACAGGAATCACTTAACAATACCAGAATGCATCTTTACTTGTTCTGTATTGTCAGGAACAACACCGGTTGGATGCAATTTTATGTTGCTAGATTAGATTGCTAGAATGGGACAAACTACGGCATGTCCGTAACCTTACCGTAACCGTACTGTAACCGTGCTGTACCGTATCTCTGTAATTTGATTGGATCAGCAGGACAAAAACAATAGGGAAACCATTTCAATGTCAAGGCATGCCGTACAGTAACCGTCCCATAGTCATTTCCGTAGCTTGTCCCATTCATACGAAATGTGCCCTAGCAAAGTAAGTATATATGTAATAATATACATGCCTCGACTTCTCGATTTTGATTGGCTGAGAGCAGCTATAATCACCAGTGCCGAATGACGTAATACGAGTGCCAAATCATGTAACACCTCAACAGTGTAGAACAATAACAAAGAGCTCTTTTCTCGTTTGCAGCCGAGAAAAGTTGAAAAACTGAAGCAAAATCCTTTGAATAACAACACGACAAAAAGCGCTTGGGTTTCATGCAATTCGGGATGAATTTGAACTCATGAGATTTTTCGTGATACTCTTTCAAATTAATTCCAAAATACACTCGAACCCAATCATATGATTACCTCAAGGAGGATTGGAAGCCTAGGGCTTCCCATAATCATTTGTACAGGAACCATAGCATCGTTTTTAACTGTCACGTGACCATATCATTCTGCGGTGATGTCGTGGAGATCGGACCTCAGCAGCAGAAACATTTTCACAAAGCATCTCAAAACCAAACATTTTCACAAAGCATCTCAAAACCAAACATTTTCACAAAGCATCTCAAAACCAAACATTTTCACAAAGTAGTCTCAAAACCAAACATTTTCCTGGGATTTTGACGTAAGTTTACGCTAGCTTATTCCCTGGCTGTTTTTCAGGCAAATATTCACCTAAGAAAAATGAGGAAAATGCAGACAATTACCAGTGATCACAGGCAGCCAACTGAAAGCTATATAGATTTTACCGAAGCTAATAAAAATGTACCAAATCAATACAGTAATTCAAATAAAGATTATCTACGTCTTCAAAGTTGTATTTTTGATTGCCGTGTGCACTCCTAGGGTGAATTTAGCGACTTTTAAAAGATTTCTAATTCATGAACTGTAATAGAAAATGACAAGGCTGGAGACTTCGCATCCAACGATAGCGATCGCCAAAAATCTCCTCGTATCGCGAATTTGCCGGGAAAATAAATCTAGTTTTTTTCCTTCACCTGCATCCTACATGGTGATCGCAATTACTAATTAGTTCGATTAATAGTCCTTTTTTCCAACTTTTTAGAAGGTACTTGCTTGCAAGTATCTTCTATAGTTGTCGCCTTGTGCCGTACGGTGGGCGATTTGGTAGGTCATTCTTACCGCGGAGGCCTGGGTCCAGGCCTAGGGCGTTTTGGCTTTCCTCATTCCGCCATCTTGCTTTCTTCTTTTCATGCCATTTCTAAGTCTAGTTTTATCGTGATTTGGTCAAATTTTCGGTAATGATATTTTCCGGGAATATTTAAATGGCTCTTGTGAATGGCTTTGGATGAAATACTCGCTTATTTGGACGATAGATTCGACATACCCGGCGATGGATTCTAACGTGGCATCGAGAGAGTTTGACACATAACAAACTGATATAAGTATTCCCTGAATTTGCTGTTATTCTTGAAGAAAATGACGAAGACGTGAATTAGCAGCTCTTGTGGTAGAAGAACCGCCTACTCGCGATTAATAAAACTGCCATGGACATGCACCTCTCAGTTACACAAGTTACAAGCCTGTAGAAAGAATGTACTGGATACAATCAATGCATTGCTTTAAAATCAAGTCTCACAAAATACAGTGATGAAAGTTAAATAATAGAACTATTCCATGTGTTTAATACTAATAGACGTTTGCATAATAACTGTTATTACTCAGAGTTTCATTGATACAGAAATACTTCTAGTTAGTAATAATTTATGCCCAGGGGGATACTCCCTATAGTAGTCGAGCTCTAGTTAGATAACAAGTCAAACAAAGCTCGAAATTTGAAGATTTTAAATTTTGAACATTTGATTATTCGTTTCAATAATGCATTCTTCAACAAATAATGAACTCAATATTCCAATAATGAAATCAATAATCGACTCTAGGGGGTACACTTGAGCCGTTTTGACTGTAAAGGTACCAATAAAATCAATAACTACATGTAGCTTGATAATTAAACCATGTACAATAACATTAATATCAGTTTTGCCTGGTAGTGTAGAAAGTTCATGCATCCTACTGATGTCCAACCCCTAAAAGGTATCTCGTCATATAAAATATGTAAACAATTTTCGTGATATTTGTATCTAGGCCTACTAATGGCAGTCATTTTGGTGTTTTGCTCACCAAGTTTGGCCAAATGTAGTCAAGTTCTAGGCTTTTTCCGACGACCAAACTTAACAAACTGGCAGCCAGAAAGGAAGAGCACCAGCGTTTCTGATTTCTTGTGTCTAAACATGTTGTTGGACGAGTATCAAATTCAAGATCAATGTGAACTGCAACTCTAAGTTACTTCTGTGGCAAAAGACGACAGAAGCTGTTTTTTTTACAGAAAACTGTAATTTTACAAAGTTGATAACTAGTTTCTATAAAAAAACTAGTGTTAAAAACTGATTCTCTTCTGGATAACTATACTGATAACTAAATACTTGAATCAATTTCATTCCCTTATAAAAAAAATCTTTATTTTTTCCCTTAGCTTTCATTTTCATTTCTGTATGTGTATTTTGTGAATAAATTGTGTTTTGATGTATTCTATTTACCTACTGTAATACCCAAGCAATTCACACTAGGCCTAGCCAATTAGCTCTGCTAACTCCAAGTGGCTGTGCTCATTAATATTGTAAGTAACGTAATTAATACTGTTAGCAAATATTTATGTAAAATTAAGAAGAGAGTATAAAATATAGTCGTTGTTGTTAGTGTAAAAAAACTCTATACCACCAGATTAAGGGAGGCCCTGAAAATTTTCTGGCTAAATGTGCAAAATCTTCATGCCTCCCCCCCTCTCATTCAAGGAACATGCAGCATCTAATACCCCGTTCACATCAAAGTTTAAACATGTTTAAAAGAAGTTTAACTAAACATGTTTAACATTTACCTGTCGACCTACGACCCCGCAATACATTCGGTTTTAAACCAGTGGTAAACCATTCTTGTCCATCCACAATAACCAGAGCCTAAACAATGTTGCTACTCCAGTTTAACTAAACAAGGGCGTAGCCCCCTTCTCCACCCCCCCCCCCCCCCCCCCCCCCCTTGTAGAAAGAAAATACAGTAAACATCAAGGAAAGTGTTGTCAAAATGGTCAAGGGTACTACAAGGTTTGTATGGCTGGGACCCCCACGCTTTTGAACATATCAAATTCCATGACTTTCAAGGACTTTTTCCAGGATATTTGATTAAATTCAAAATAGACCTATCCCATATGTTATAATACTAATACAATATTTGCATTACAGCTATTATATAAACACTGGGAGTTCTATCAAAATACTTCTAGTTAGCAATAATTTATGCCTTCATTACTGTCATAAGTTAATGTCCAGTTTATCACCAAAGGTATCTCACATAGCTTGTAAGAACTTGCCATTCTTGCAAGTACCTTCTAGTACGCATTGCGTACTTATGTTTTTAATTCTGCGACCCCCGTGATGAAGACCTCGGCAGACGTAGCCGCATGCGCGCGCAAAGCCGAAGTTAAAAATAACTGCTGCTCTCCCATACGTTGATTGGTACGAGCGTTCCCGCGCGATTTGATTCCGCCCAGTATAGAATAGTGGTGATTGTCACAGACAACTCATCGAAAACTAACCGGGTACTAATGGCATTAAGAGACCTTTAAATAGCTACTCTTCGGTTTTGTATATTTGCTTTTAGTATATACCACACCAGTGAATATCACTTTTCGCGCATTTGACAGAAAATAAATAACTATTTGGTGCTGGCTATTCACATGCAGTGTGGTATATACTAAAGCAATTATTCACCTCAGTGTCGGTGAATAGTGGTGGCTATTTACCTCGCCAAAGCGGCTCGGTAAATATCCACCACTATTCACCGACACTGAGGTGAATAATTGTTAAATATGTTTATAAAATAACCCACAGAAAATACGCGCTCTGATTGGTTGAAAGCCGTGTTTCTATAACTCTATAGAAACATGGCAAATTATGCCGGCATCGTGGCCTTGACTCGGCGAAATAATTCCTACACTTTTCTAAAAACATTGAGCACTAAATTCAATTCGACGAAGAACCAGCTACAGTATTGTAAGAAACGACAATGTGTTGTTAGTTTAGGAACAAGCCGATGTTTTATTGAACTCAAAACAATCTCAAAGTACGAATTACAACATTCATTTATGTGGACAAAGTTGAGTTGCTCGCAATTTGTGCGATATTAAACAATCATTTTCGCCAAAACAGTCTATTTTGGCTGACTAAGTACTGTTTAAAACACGAACAGCAGTGTTTTATCAAGTTTAATAATTCGAGGGCGAAGGCCGAGAATTTTTAGACTTGATAAAACACGTGCTGTGAGTGTTTTAAACGGCTTCAAAAACGCTTTAAGAATGCAATGAAAGAAAGACGCACATCTCAAGGGAATGGTATTCACAACGCCATGCAAAATATTCGAGTAATCACCGCCTGCAATTACGAACATTTCAAGGGAATGACATGAAGAAATTACCATACTATGTTGTTTGAAGCGGCGTTTCGCAATGCAAGAAGAATCTGCACTTGAAGGATTTGGTATCGTGGTTTACCTCGATAAAGTTCAAGACTTGGAAAGCGATGTGACTGACATGACGGCAGACTCTAAATTTTTGACTCCGGCACAAAATATGTAAGTTTAATGCACGTTTTTATAATTTTACGGCTTTGAGTTTGGTTTAATAATTGGAACTAAACAGTGGCTCGGTAAACAAGTAATGGTAGTTGGATAACTTCATTTTTTTTTAAATATCTGTGTATCTCGGTTGTCTGCTGATATTAGTAAATTTTGTGCAAAATTTATTATCTAGGTACCTTATGTTCCGTGTACTTTTTGCTATCTTTGGGTCTTTATCAGTGAATTCTTAATTAGGATGAAACTTTATATAATATTTCATGTTCATTAATATTCTTTATATAAAACGTTCATCCTTATTAGCAATTCAGTGAGAAAGCTGAAACATCAATAGAAATTCCATTGTCTCAATCATTAACCCCGTTTCCCTCTGGGACAGAATTCAAATCCCTCCGCGGGCCTTTTAGAATGATGAGATTTTATCAGGTATAAAGGAGCATGCACGTGACTGATTTGCTTCATCTGATTGGACAAAATGCTCATTAATTATTCATGAGTTTTTGAAGCTCAATTAAAAACTATTGTTTGGTAGATTTAAGCCGGTGAACTTTAAAAAAATCCTGTCTTAAATATTTCTAACATGATCTAGATGCACAAAATAGAGGTTGAAATAGAAATGGAAATCAAAAGTACAGCAAAATGTGGAGCACAAACCTGACAAAGTTAATCAACATCCAAGTGCTACAGTCTTGTACAACTCCATCCAACGCCGTCCCTTTCGACTACTCTTGGTTAATTGAGGAATGTACGGTTCAGTATGACTCTCTACAGGTGCCGTAGAGGATGAGAATGGCAAGGAAAGAGTGTCTGATGAAAACAACCTGCTGTCCGTATGCGACCGCATGATACACGGCGAATCGACGAAGAACTATTCTAGTCCTTGGTAGACAGGATGTACAAAACAACTGTGACCCGAGGGATGACTTCCATGCTTTGTATCTCTAGATTTTAAAGAGAAATCCAAAATGTCCTCCTTTCTTGCAACACGTCTTGATCTCCTGCAAACTTTAACCGGCGCCCGCTTGATCCACGCCGTAAAGTCCATGAGGCAAAATGAACTGTTGAACATTACGTGCTTCCGTGTATTGTCAGTCCAGTTTTAGCATTAGTCCACAGAGCTTCTTTTTCTTCATCATTCTGTGTAATTTTGGGCTCCAATTAAAAGGTTTTTCTTAGCTAGGGAACTGTTTTCAAACTCACTGAATCAGATTGACAAAACTGACTGATTTAGTCATGTGATAAGTTCATGACGTACGACTGCACGAGTTAGAAGAATTTATGTTTTGATGATCATAATAAATGCACGATTTTCCTTTGTTGTACTTATTTTCTGTGGATTATGTTATAAAGGAAATAGAAAACATTTCCCCTTGTTTCTATAGAGTTATAGACCCATTCGAAAAATGGCGTCCAATTTAATTAACTATTGTTTAGTACTGACTAGCCTCGCTTACACGTTCAAAAGCTTTTGTGTGTACTGACTAGCCTCGTATTCATGCTAACAGGACAATAGCTTTTTAAATTAGACGCCATTTTTCGAATGGGTCTATAGAAACACTTGTGGAAGTTTGGTTGAACTCGAAATAGCTGTGGAAACACTCGCCCTTCGGGCTCGTGTTCCCACTGCCATTTCTCGTTCTCCCAAACTCCCACTCGTGTTTCTATAACTCTATAGAAACACGGGAAATATTTTCTATTTCTTAAATAGTGTATGCTTGTATGTAATTGAAATGATGATAATGACAGTAACTGACTTGCAATGTTGGGCCATTTTCAACAAATGGCTACTTGGTAATTGACCAAAATTACCTGTAGAGAAAATGAGATATGGGTCATTTGACAATAATGTACAATGATGATAGTGACAATGGAAATATCTGTTCAACTCCACTTTGGTGAATAATTGTTAACTATTTTGACTGTCATTGTCCAATCATATTTAGAAAGGTTCACTGAAATGTGTAAAAATGCCAGGAACACTCACGTACGACATCAAAATTACAACAAGATTACCCGAAAAGTATGTTACAAGTACTTAGTACAAAGAGGGCGGCAACTTCAGTGCATATTAATATAAATAGCAACAACCACGACGGCAGTGATGACGGGAGTTGAAAAATGTTTTCTCCCGAAAGTTGGTGTTTATTATTTCCTTTTGATTTGCCTTTAATTGCTTTTCACATCCTAATCTTCGAAAAATATGATAAACAAGAGCCGTCCCTTCACAACGAATGGCAAACAGTGTGATTTACTTTCTTACGTTCGCATTCTCCAGTGTTAACGTAAAATGTGGGGTTTTCAGGAGGTGTTTTTGCAGAGAACGGTCAAAATGTAGACAGGCGCAACTGCGCACATTTTCACATGTAGGAGGCCATCTTGGATTCAAAGCAAGGCAATCCTTTGTTTTTGCCAGTTTAGCCTCGTTTTGGCTACCCCTCACTACGAGGCTAACCTGGCAAAAACAAAGGATTGCCTCGCTTTGAATCCAAGATGGCCACCAGGTGACAAGAGTGAATTGTTGTTCTCCGTAAAGGCGTCTATTTAAGGTGCCTATAAACCCTAGCCAATTATCTTTGATTTAAAAATGAAACTGGAAATCAAAATGACTGACATAGAAAACAAATTATAGTCTGTCAATTTCGTTTATTAATTAAAGAATCAAATTTCAATGACGTCAAGGGATACCCTAATTATAGTTTATTTTGCTCTGTTTTTATGTTAGCTCCACTTATTAAAAGATCATTCTCTAAGATTGAAAGTATCAAATGTCTGACACCTGATAAACAACTGTATAAATGAAGAAATTCAATGGTATAGCTCAATTTATTTTCAACTCATTTGCATAACGTCCCTTAAAGGGGAACTAAACTCTAAAATCAACCCAACGTCTTTACAAAGATGTGACGAATTGTTCAAGCAAGCAACCGTGAACGACAATCCTGCTGGTGTACGTTGGATCTAATCTGCTATCAAATAAAAAATAACTATAAAGAAGCAAAGACCGATACAACGTAGAATTTTGAAATTAGTGGTACAATATTTCGGCTGGCCACACCAGCCTTTTTCAGGTACAATGAAGAAAATTTACATTGGCGTGTATTTTTGAACGTGATACTGAGCTGTCATAAAACAGATTACAATATGATAGACCGTGAAAAAATGTTAAGAAGGTGAAAACAGATATCTAGTATGACTCTTCCCGGATGTTAAGGTCATAAGATTCGAGTGTTCTCGCCTGTGCGATTAAAAACACTTCTCTGGCCTTACGTATAGAGTCTCTCTTAGATAATAATTTTTCGATAGGAATAAGTTGCATGTCGTTGGCAGTGTGATTAGGATAATTAAGAAAAAGTCCGGCAACTGTTGTGGGTTTAGATTTGTTGTTAGAGTTTACAAAGATGTATTCTAAAGAAATAAGTTCTGCTATTTTATTTTTCTGTGTTGCGTGTCTATGAGGAGAAAATTAGTCTCCAAGTTCGATTTTCCGCTGAAATATCTATATTGTGCGGAGGCTCAATTCAGTGCAAATTTCCCCGTAATGTACGTCACACATACCAAGGAAGAACGATCACACCTCCAGCACAAAGAAAACACAATGGTACGCAATGAGAAGCCATTAGTCCTGCTATTCAATGTCGGGGACAGCATGGCAAAACTAATTTATTCCCCATATACTACATCACAAATTACGAGACTTGAGCTGTCTGTACATACCGGAGGCTGTGAATAAGGTTTTCGGATTTTCTCTTCCTAGACGCGCAACACAGAACCTATTTATTTCGAATATATGTTTGTATAGACATTGGGTTGGTTTCAGTTCCCTTTAAATGACGGATTTGTAATGCTTTTTATAGCAATACTACGACCATAAATCGCCCAAAAATGGTTGAATAAGATTAAAATAACTCATGAATAATTAATGAGCATTTTGTCCAATCAGATGACGCAAATCAGTCACGTGCATACCCCTTTAAACCTGATAAAATCTCATCATTCTAAAAGGCCCGCGGAGGGATTTGAATTCTATCCCAGGGGGAAACGGGGTTAATGATTGAGACAATGGAATTTCTATTGAATTGCTAATTAGGATGAACGTTTTATAAAAAGAATACCAATGAACATGAAATGTTATATAAAGTTTCATCCTAATTAAGAATTCACTGATAAAGACCCAAAGATAGCAAAAAGTACACGGAACATAAGGTACCTAGATAATAAATTTTGCACTAAATTTACTAATATCAGCAGACTACCGAGATACACAGATAATATTTTTAAAATTAAGTTATCCAACTACCATTACTTGTTTACCGAGCCACTGTTTAGTTCCAAATATTAAACCAAACTCAAAGCCGTAAAATAATAAAAACGTGCATGAAACTTACATATTTTGTGCCGGAGTCAAAAAATTAGAGTCTGCCGTCATATCAGTCACATCGCTTTCCAAGTCTTGAACTTTATCGAGGTAAACCACGACACCAAATCCTTCAAGTGCAGGTTCTTCTTGCATTGCGAAACGCCGCTTCAAACAACATAGTATGGTAATTTCTTCATGTCATTCCCTTGAGATGTTCGTAATTGCAGGCGGTGATTACTCGAATATTTTGCATGGCGTTGTGAATACAAAGGTTCAATGGTTCATTAAGTAACCATTTCCTTGAGATGTGCGTCTTTCTTTCATTGCATTCTTAAAGCGTTTTTGAAGCCGTTTAAAACACTCACAGCATGTGTTTTATCAAGTCTAAAAATTCTCGGGCTTCGTCCTCGAATTTTTAAACTTGATAAAACACTGCTGTTCGTGTTTTAAACAGTACTTAAAACACTTTCCTGCGTCCAAATAAATGATTTCTGGCTAGGGCTTCTAGGCACTTTAACAATTAGACAGCGAGCTCGAGGTTTGTATCGGCAGACAGTTGGTGAGGGGCCCTAGTCAACTATCACAGTCAATAGAAACCAACATCGAGACCTCTAATTGTTTTAGCATAATGAAGCCATCATTCTATCAACTTAGCAATCAAGATAACTGTAACACTCGAAAAATCATTTTTAAGTGATGTTTGTGGCAGCGCGCGCATGGTCGCCTATCGATCATTGATCGATAGACGACGGCTGGTTAGCCAATCAGATTGCGAGTTTGCCAATAGACGGCGCATGGCTAGCCAATCAGTTGGTGGCTGTCTAGTGGGGCATGCTAATTAAAGAGATGTTAGTATCGTTAAATTGCGACTGTTTGCAGTAACGGTAACAGTTGGTCCTTCTGTCATAAGCAGAAACATAATAACCCAATCAATTTAAGATATCATACCTCGATCCACGTAGACATTCCATTGCAGGCTGGACTCAAACTTCCAGAAGACAACGCATGATTGGTTGAAAGCACAACAGTAGGCACGTGACTATACGGTCTGGAGTACTTCACGTCCTGTGATTGCGTAAGAAAACAAAACAGTGTCTCATGTGTGATTATTGTATTGTGTCCGTTGTAAAGAGGGACAAGAGCGAAACAAGAAATCTGTAAGTTTCATCCCTACTGTTACAGTTCTTAAAATTTGATTACAGATCAGAGTATCTCTGCTATTGTCATCGGTATGGTCTCGGTTATGGTGCCAGTTATGATGCCGTTTACGGTGCCGGGTTATGGTGCCGGTTATGGTGCCGTTTCTGGTGCTGGTAATGGTGCCGTTTATGGTGCCGGATTATGGTGCTGGGTTATGGTCCTCTACCTCGCCCTAGTCCTGGCAATATTTCCTAGCATTTGTATCGGAAATCTTATCAAAGCTAATATTGAATAATATTGAATACAAATCGACTAAACTAACAGCTGGGTGTGTATATCTGTTCTTTGGCTGTGTGTGTTCACAATTTCAGCGTTTTCGGACGAACTTTTAACAAGACCGCTATGTACACTAAAACAATTGAAAGGTATCGGAGACTCGCATCGCCTATAGACCTGACAAATCGATTGTTCCAGATTTTTTCGGTGACCTTCTAACAATGAAAATCAAGCAGAAATTAGTGTCCTGGAGTGGCCATCGACGCACCAACGTTAAAACATAAATTCGCTTGCACAGATAATCATGATCACGGATTCAAAGTGCTTTCAAATGGCGACGTTGACGACCTTCTTCTGGGCTTAGAACCTCGTAGAGATTCGGTTTCTACGTGTGACTGCAGGCGGCAAAACAACGGAAATATTTCTGTGCACTGATGGAGTTGCAAAGTGAAGGGACGTGAAAAAAAGCTTGGGTCAATCGAGTGACAATTCTATATGGCGGTTCGATCGAGGATCAGTTTTTGTAGCGCATGTGCATCAACATTCGCCCGAAATCGCTGAAACACACAGACAAGAAACAGATTAACACATCCTGTCACTTAATCGATTTTTATTCAATATTAGCTTTGAAAATGCGAGACAAAAAATCCCATACAAATGCTAATAGGTTTTGCCATTTACAGAGCTTTGGTTACCTGTGCTATTACCATTGTTATTTTTGCCGTTTACAGAGCTTGGGTTACCTGTGCTATTACCTTGCATTGTTGTTATTTTTATTGTTATTATTGTCGATATTTTCATTTCTGTTACTTATCGTTTTGGTTTGTATTTATTGATCAATGTTCCAAAACATTATTAACTATATCAGTTTCATGGGCATAGGAAGGTCCTGAAAATTGGGGGAAACTGAGGAGGCAAAATGATGAATTCTGGGATATTTTCATTGATGACTTTCATTGGAACACGTGTACTATGCTGCGTGATACACCTAATTCTGAACGTCAACCTTTTACTTAGCTTTTAATATAATTAGTATTTACATTTAAATTTTTAAGAATGTTTTTAAGAGACTTTAGTTTTAGGACACACGGCTCTCTGGAAGAGCATTTGTAAATGAATGGATTCCGTGTACAAATAAAGATATATGTAACTATGTATGTGTACTTCCGTCAATCTCTCTTGTGGGACTGTGCAACTGCCCCCCCCCCCCCCCCCCCCCCACCACCATCCCTCCTCCGACCTCCTCCCTACGCCACTGATCAGTTTTCAACTTGCTATGTCTTAATATTTCGTGTAAACCATTATTTTCCTTCAAGCATTTATATACAAACTACTTTAGCTTGGCATTGTAATTTTCATAACATTTACATTGTTAGCTTAATTGTTTATAGAATAAAGGAACATTGGGACCATAAAATCAGACAGTTTAACATCAGAAAAATTGTATGCACTGTAATTTTGTTACCTTACAAAATGCACCATTGTATCTCATTGAAGGTTGTCCACTGTTAGGGAAGAACTTCATTCCTTTTTCTGTAAACAGTGGACGATGAAGATTCTCGAATGCCATCCAACTCTGACGTTAAATCATATATATGCTATATGTCAAAACATGCATGCTCAGTTTTAAGGCGGAATTGTTGCAGTTTTAAATAATTTTTCCAAGTGGCACGTGGTAGAAGAATTCATTTACTGATAACACACGAGCGTGTATTACATCATAAACCACCACCCATCCCCTCATAAATTATAGATTCTATTTATTTTCAGTAAATTATGTATTAACTAAAATTGTCATCTCTCAAAGAAGCAAACAGTGTTATGTTACCTACCACGTGAATGTCCTGGTGAAGGCCGTCGAAATTCTGCAGTTTTCTGAGACAGGCTTTAAAAGACGTGCTTCTTATGTCTTCAATCCACAGACTGGCAGCATCGTGCTGAAATGCTGCGCTGATGTGCTCAGCGGTCGCGAGAACTGTGGGCTCACCCTGGAATTTACCCTAGAATGAAATATCAAACATACAGCCACGTTGATTAATCATTCTTCTAGCCTCAGATGATCTTCCTTGAAGCTCTCAAAGTCCACGTAAGTATAGTCTTAGATCAAGGTTTTGTTCGATATTTGGACACTTTCGTCAAAAAAACAATTCTAAGAAAGCAATGACATGTTCTTCTTCGGTTCATTGTCTATCGGTTTATTATTTCGGATCAATCCGATTTCTGGGAAACCCCCACCCCTCCCCCACACTTCACCCTAACCCTTCAATGGTTAATCATTAATTGAACGATGCATATCCAAGGGAGGGGTGGGTGGGTAGTTTCCCAGAAATCGGGATTGATCCATTTTTTCTCAGTACAGGAATCCAATGTTACAATTAAAAAAAAAACATTTTCAAAGAGCTTTACGTTAAGGACGCATGGTAAAAAATAGAGGAGACTAATTGTTGCATTTTTGCCTTCCAAATCAAATATAAAATCAATAATTGACCATGTCAAATTTTGTAATTATTTGTGATCCCGAGTCCCAAATGTGTTCATGTACACTATGTTCATATCAAATTTATATCCAATAAACACTAAGTAAATAGATCATAATGCAACCTTTGTTGCTGTATCTTCGAAATTAATTGTTTTTTTATATCTCTTGTTATTTTAACTACATGAATATTATGAGTTATTAAAATTAGTATTAATTTAGATTTCGAAATGGGATTACTTACGACAGGCAGGTTGATAGTTTCACAAGTAGTGCCAGTCCACCACTGTCTAATCCTCGTTCTTTTAGCCATCCCTCCTGCAGGTGCGCCCTGATAAGCAAACCAATCAACGCTCGCCATGGCAACACGAGGACGGTTATTGCGACCAGCGGTCGTTACGCAAGCAGTAAAACCATTGAAGTTGACGTTTTCTACCCATGATGCCATGGCGTCATGGACGAAATTTGGGTTGGAGGTGTTGATGTGATTCACTGTGAGCTGTACGTGAACTTGCTTGTCAGGGTAAAAAGCAAATGGTCGAAAGCGTACTTCTTTGCACACTGTTTCCTCTTTAGAAGACGGGATTATTGCCGTTCTGCCTCTTTCCAATGGAAACCCTAGAGGAAATGGACGGGGAATGGATAAGGCCAGGATTGGGATGAGCCCGGTTTGGGGGGGTGGGGGGAGGGGGGGGGGGGGGGGGGGGTACTTACACGAAAAATGGGCACGTATGCGAGGCCAAGAGGACCAAACCCTAACCCTGTTTGACCCAATCCGAGCTCCAAAACCCTGATTGCCCCCTCTTTGGAAAATAAAAACTGATTGCCCTTTATTTAAATTGGATATATACCCCGGCCGGTATACCGCGTACCGGGTTGCATGCGAAATACGGAACATTTCAAGTCGGGACGTGGCATTTGGTAAACAAATCAGCAGATGAAATACATAGATAAGTACTGAAGTACGAATTAGCGGCGTCACGATGTATGGGAACCTCAGTGCTTGCATGTG
Source organism: Actinernus sp. WN-2022 (assembly GCA_030867875.1). Taxonomy (NCBI): domain Eukaryota; kingdom Metazoa; phylum Cnidaria; class Anthozoa; order Actiniaria; family Actinernidae; genus Actinernus; species Actinernus sp. WN-2022. The sequence continues at coordinate 28,773,767 of JAOWCC010001210.1, forward strand.
GGCATGCGATCAAAATGCGGCAACAGAATGTCTTTGTTTTGACATAGCTAGTAGCTAAAAAAAACTGAACCCCGACCCTGACTTAGCCTGATTTTCAGACGGTACGAGGTCGTCCGCTCACTTCCTCCCCCTCCCCGTCTGATCAACACCCTCCCCGTCTGATCAACACGTTATCTCCTTTAGATTGACTATTATCATCAATTGTCAAAATGGCTAGAATTGATTATAATCCTCAATTTAACCTCGAGGTTAAAACCAGTCAAGGATAAAGATAAACAATTGTGAAATTCAGACGGCGGAGACCCGCTTAGTGTAGTGGTCATGGACGTCTGTACTACCAACCACTACACGCAAATGGTTACGAGTTCGAGCCCGAGTAGGAGCGCTCAAAAAAAAAAATTCTCTCGTTTACCTTCCTTTCTTGTTTACCTGTGAATCCTAGCTCTAGGTGAGTGAGAACCCGTCGTTTACCCGTGAACTCGTCCGATGGTTAGGGTTCGGTTTGTAGTACGGGTTAGGGTTTGTCTTAGAATAATGATTATAATCAATTCTAGCCATTTTGACAATTGATGATAATAGTCAATCTAAGGGAGATGACGCGTTGGTCTGATGGACTTCATAGACTTCATGTTCCTGACGTCATAATTTCAACCAATCAGAGCGAACTTTACACTTTTGGCAAAGTCTGGAATTTAAGGAATGTGTTCGCAGTTCTCTAAATGGCGTTGGGGCACAGGCAGCCCAGACTCGACATATATTTCTCGCTTTTTTTGGGTTACCTGTGGTATGTTTCATAAGCGATCTCGGAAGACTTTATATAATTGCTCCTTGTGAATTCTCTTTTCTGATTCCTAGGAAATAAATCTTCAATAATAAAAGATTGATACTTAATGAAGTTGTGTGAGTGGTTTTGGGGTGATTTGGAGACTTCTAAAGCAGTGTATTAGGCCTCGAGGTTTTGACGGTTGGCCGCGTGTCTACCTCAAAGACACAAATATACACAAGGTATGCAGCTTCGAGGCGCTTTTCATCGATGTGACCTCACTCGCCGCCGAAATTCGACAAGAAATTCAAATCGATTTCGCCTCTGCTTTTGGCACTCAAGCAGAACGGAGGTGCATAACAATTCTCCTTAGTGGAGGGGTATTTTCAAAACGTTTCAGTTGCCATGTCCACGCATCTTGAAAGAAACCGCCTGCGATGTCTACCGCTGATTTGTGGACCGATCAATCTGCAGATCGTATACTGAGAGAAATATTTTGAATTCGGAATTTATTTTCAGGCGTTTTCACGTCGTTTGGCCTGAAACGTGGACGAGAACTGCTTACATTTCTTGTCGAATTTCGGCGGCGAGTGAGGTCACATCGATGAAAAGCGCCTCGAAGCTGCATACCTTGTGTATATTTGTGTCTTTGAGGTATAGACACGCGGCTAACCGTCAAAACCTCGAGGCTAATAAACTGCTTAGAAGTCCCCAAATCACCCCAACACCACTCACACAACGTCATTAAGTATCAATCTTTATTATTGAAGATTTATTTCGTAGGAATCGGAAAAGAGAATTCACAAGGAGCAATTATATAAAGTCTTCCGAGATCGCTATGAAACATACCACAGGTAACCCAAAAAGCGGGAATATATGTCGATTCTGGCTGCCTGTGGTAACGGGGAAGAACTTGAGCAGTAATTCAGTGTCAACCGAAGTTGTAAAGTTTTCAGATTTCGAAGCTATATCCAGAGCAGAAGAAGGCATTGGAATCGTGTATCATTGAAACGATGTGTTTGCGAATCTACGTACTGGCTTTGGTAAATCACTAATCTTCCTCCGCTTATATAAATCTCATGCATTAATAGATCTGAAACATTCTCCTAGGTTTTGGCTTTAGAAGACCAAATCTTTCATGGAATATTAATATTATGATTTTTCCTGCAGGAGTGAATACACATTATGTTTTCAGAATTATGAACACACTTCCGTAAGTCATGTACGCAATGGCATCTAACTCTTGCACAGAAAGTCCGGTTAAAACAACCTCTGATACCAAAAAAAAACTACCCTAGTTCAACTTTATGTCTTGTGTGACTAATCGACATACATATCAAACTTCAAAACGTTTTAAAATAAAAGTAACAGCGTAAAAGTTCTAGATCATAGTAATAACTTACGGCATGGAATCGAGGTTGATATTTCTTGTTGCAAATACTGCACGCAAACTTCCGTTTAAAAAGTTTCTGCTCTCAAAGAACCACAGCAGCTCATACAGGATACCATTCTTAGAAATCGACAGAAGTTTGAAGCTGTAGAATGTTTTTTCCAGTGCATGAAAACTGATAGATCCAACTGAGTAAAAGCGGTACTGCACAACTGTTCTACACTTCAATTCTTACGCGTGTTCGTATTGGCTTATTGTAAAATCAAAGTTTGATGACGTCGGGAACATGAAAGTCTATGAAGTCCATCAGACGGGGAGGGGGAGGAAGTGAGCGGACGACCTCGTACCGTCTGAAAATCAGGCTAACCCTGACTGCACCCAAATTATACTCAAATCCTGACCCTGATCTGCCCTAAATCAGGGCAAAACCCTGACCCTACCTGCCCAAACTGAGCTCAAAACCCTGACCCACCCCCGCGGCACATACATAATACGTCACAAACAGGAGTACCCCCACCCCCCCCCTCCATAGGTAGGAATGGGATGAGAGGAATAGGTACTCCTAAGTACCTCACGATATATCTCCTAGGTGAAGATGAAGGCAAGATTTAAGAATATTTCCATTTTAAACTGTGTATTATTAATTCATTACTTTCAAAACCTCATCCTTCACAAATACAATACATTATTACAATGTTAAATATCTTACCTCTATAACTGCCAGGATGATAGAGTGTATGGTTACTCTTCAAACGACACATCTCCAACTCAAACAGGCACTTGTTCTTGAATGTAGTGGCGTTAGTTGAACAGACTTGTTCTTCGTACGAGGACAGTTCTGCTGACACACGCATCGGCCGTCATGTGGACCGAACGCCTTGCAAACAGCGAAAAAATCGCACGATACGTTTAGGCATGGGTCAAGATCTGAAAAGAGCAATATTAGTGAGTAGGATTGCAAGTCAGATGAAAGGCAATTTATATGTATATGAATATGTCAATATATTATGGTACTGAAGATTGGGCCCTGATGATTAACTGATGCAGATGTGAAATTAGTAGTTAAGGCCCTGTTTATATGAAGAAAAGTTGGGTTATCCCTTCATGTAGGGAGACAAGAATTACTACCAATTGTATTGTGTTCTATTCTATTGTGTATTTCGTTCTATTGTTTTGTATTGTGTTAATTTAATTGTATTTTGATAGCAATTCATGTATTGCCTACATGAAGGACCACCAAAAGTTGGCTCGGGGACCAGGGTCACCATCCCCCGAGCTACCCTGGGCGAGCCGACTTTTCATACATTTCTTTATAAAACGAAGGTAAACCGTCTACATGAGAAACCGCAAACTTGGCTCGGGGATGGGGGGGGGGGGGGGGACCCTCCTACCCGAGGCACTCGGTTCACAAAGTAGAATAACCCGGGAGGGAAGCCAACTTTTTCTCATATAAACACTTTGGCTCGTCTACCGGGCCAACTCGGGACACACAGAGAATGCGCAATCCAGTCCGACCCAGTTTGGAACCCAGTTCCCAACTTAGAATAATTTCAGTGTTCTTTACTCATATTCTGGTATGCTAGTAAGCTAACGTACCTCCCAGTACCATGTAGTTGACGTTTATTGGATGTGCTTTGGAATGCTCTTCCTGAAAGTCCTTCATACAAACCCGAAAATGGGACTTGGATATTTCCTGCCAAAGAGAAATTTTGGAGTACAATTATCTCCAATTGCACTCTGTTAGACAAGAGCATGATTACCAACGTACGACTGAAGAAAGTAACGTATTCAAAAAGGCACTGATAGTGTCATTCGCACTATAACTAACACAATCAATGTTAGTCACTGTCACAATCAATCAATGTTAGTCACTGTCACTGTCACTGTCACAATCAATGTTAGTCACTGTCACAATCAATGTTTAAGTCACTGTCACAATCATGTTAGTCACTGTCACAATCAATGTTAGTAACTGTCCATTGTCACAATCAATGTTAGTCACTGTCACAATCAATGTTAGTAACTGTCACTGTCACAATCAATGTTAGTAACTGTCACAATCAATGTTAGTCACTGTCACTGTCACAATCAATGTTAGTATTGTCACTGTCACAATCAATGTTAGTCACTGTCACTGTCACAATCAATGTTAGTCACTGTCACAATCATGTTAGTCACTGTCACTGTCACAATCAATGTTAGTAACTGTCACAATCAATGTTAGTTACTGTCACAATCAATGTTAGTAACTCTCGCAATCAATGTTAGTCACTGTCATGCACTGTCACAATCACATTGCCAATGTCACTCTCGAGTTACTATCACTATCAGTGATTATCAAAGTCATTGCAAGTCACTGTCATTATCAAAGGCACAGTTACAAATGTAGTTATTGTCACGTTTACTGTTACTGCCCGCTGTTCAGTCAATTCACACTGTCACTATTAATGTCACTTTCGAGTCACCGTCCTGTCACTGTCCATTGTCAGTGTCACTGTCTCTGTTTGTGCTTCTAATTCTGGTTATGTTTTATGCGTTGCTTTTCTCCCTAAATTAATGTCTGAAATATGTACTCATTTCCTTTACATGGATAAAATACAAAAATCCATTGACTTTTCGTAAAAAAAAATATTATTCATCAAAAATACTTCATTTAGGAAATGAAACAGATCTTGCACAGGCTCATGCAAACCGAGGTAACGTTTTAGGAGAATTCGAGAGCAGAACAAACACGAGACCGCAGGTTGCGTGTGTGTACCTGCTCGCGAATTCTCCCAAACTTACCAAGGTTTGCATGAGCCTGCGCAAACAAGGAAAATCTGTTCATTTCTTTTATAAAATAATTATTTTGATAAAAGAATCACTTACGGTGCTTGTCCTACGGTGTGTCTTCATTTCCATGTTTGCACTGGCTAATGAAAACATGGCTATCAGCCAATCAGAAAGCGCGTACTATCTAAATTATTTTATAATGATGCATGAGAAGGAATCGCATGTCATCAAAAGTCACGATACCTCAATCCATGCATTGATTGCGTTACACTGCTGTGACTTTGACCTTGAGTCGTTGTTATGGTGACTGGCCGTTAGAAGTACCACAGGCGGGTCATAGAAACGATTAGTGAAGTTTACTTTCTGTCAGGGAGATAAAATGAATTCATAAACAATATTGAATTTCCCTAAGCACTCTAATCAACTTTTCTCTAGAGTTCCTAACGACAGGAATTGCTCAACAGATTTCCTAACTGCCCTCGTCCGCTAAAGTACTGGGCACTAATCAAGCATTATGTTTGCTTAGTATAGTGGTTATCACGTTGGCTTTGAGGAGGTTATGGTTTTGCAATCACATAAAAAAATCCTATTTACCTGTGAACCCTAGAACCTTAGCCCTAAAACATCGTCGTTTACTTGGGAACTTGTTTCCGAAGTGGTTAGGTTAGGTTAGGTTGTATGGTTAGGTTAGGTTGTATGGTTAGGTTAGGTTGTATGGTTAGGTTAGGTTGTATGGTTAGGTTAGGTTGTATGGTTAGGATTAGGGGTTATGTTGGAGATTGCGTTTGAAGTCTATTGATCGATTCCTGTCTTTATAAGCGCGTAGTTTTCTCCATATCATGAACCAGACTGCATGCATAAGTCAATCATACCCTAATCATCATAAGTCAATCACACCCTAATCATCATAAGTCAATAACACCCTAATCATCATAAGTCAATCACACCCTAATCATCATAAGTAAATCACACCCTAATCATCATAAGTCAATCACACCCTAATTATCGTAAGTCAATCACACCCTAATCATCATAAGTCAATCACACCCTAATCATCATAAGTCAATCACACCCTAATCATCATAAGTCAATCACACCCTAATCGGAATAAGCAGACGTGCATTACTTTACCTGACATGAAGCATAGTTGATCTGCTGGGTAGGATCAGCACTGGGGTCAAATGTTATTTGGTTGGTTATATTCCACGGGTGGGTCATCTTTTGGTATGCAAACCACGCCTTAAGTAGAATGAATATAAAATTAATCTTGCTAAAAGTAAAAATAAACTATTTTTAATAGTAAAACTCTAAGGACTATAGCGAAGCTGATAGAACAACGTATATAGAAGATATACAACACTTTGGCTGGCCAAACTAGCCTTCTTCAATATAAAGGTGATTACACCTTTTTTTTTAAATACGTATATCCATTTCATCCTAAAGATATAATTTGATGACATCCTAGAAACACAGCTCCCCAAGAGAAATCGTACATGCAGTCAATAATGTTTTCAACCGGCACTCCACCAAGTTTTGTCTTATCTGCTCGTGTCGCCGGGTAAGTAAAAGCAAGCATTAGATTCTAGAAGGGCCAGGTTGTACAAAATCCGATTAGAATAACCAAGGGGTTACGCCGGCTAATCCTAAATGAAATTTCTTAGCCGTGGGTTATAAATTAGTTAATCAGTGGGTTAAATTCAATCATAGGTTACCGCTTATCGTATTTTGCGCGTGAACGGACCTAATATAATCATCGATTAAAATTTAACCCTGGGCCAAGCAAAGCTATCGCAAAAAGCCGTATTTTTATCGTTATTTAATATAGACTTTAATTGGCACGATAAATGAAAGAACCTCCAGATAAAGGAGCAAAATATTCGGGGATCACGTTACAAGGAGAGAATGTTTCAATAGAGTGTTAGTGCGGTCTCTATATGTAGCCATAGAATGGGCATATATATCGCCGGTCATAATGTATAAATCATTGACTCTTATATATAGTTTCGACTAAAATAATCAAAACGGATAAAATAGACGAATCTGTATCACAAGGAAAACCTATTGCGATACATATGTGAATTAACATATGTGAACCGATCAACTGGGTGCTGAACGCGACTAAATATCGGATATCGATTGCTGACGTGAAGCCATGCTCGAGGACATGCAGCTGAGATTTAGGAACACCTGCAAAAATGACCATGTATAGTTAATGACGCTATAACATACACCAATAAAACATTAGTTCTAAAATTCTAACAAACTTTGATTTGATTCATTTTCAGAGGCTCATTTTTTGTAATGACTAAGAAATTTAACAGTTTCACACAACAAAGTTTGAAGCTTGAAAGAAGCTTTCAGCTAGCGTCTTTCATCAACTCTTGAATATTGGTCACGTGACAGCCGCGCATGTACACTTGACGTGTTAACGCTGGACGTGTTGTTGCTGTCATTGTGACCGGAGGAGTGAATCGTAGATTGGGGGAAGCATTTTTTTGGGTTTCCGGACCCATTAGTTTTGGTCTGAAACTCATACTATTTTTGGAGCAAGTTCCAAGGACTCATCACATGCAATTTGTAACAAAATCACTGTCACATTTTCATGATAGAACCAAACAACCAAATATATCTGATTAAGAGTAAACCCTTCATGGAGTTCTTCAAGGTTCTGTCCTCGGCTCTTTACTCTTCTTAATATTTAACAAATAGAAGATGGTTCTCCATGTTCTTTTTAAGAAATAGAAATCATTTTCCGTGTTTCTATAGGCCATTTTAACGATGTTGCGCGCGCAGCTAGAACAACGGCTATCTGTTTTAAATAACAAAACCCTGGTGAACAAGAACGAGTCTTAGCAGCTCGCGTCTATTGTTCTACTGATGCGTGCGTAACATCGTCAAAATAGTCTGTGGGTTATTATATAAAACAAAAATAAATATTTATAATAATATAGATACAAAAATACTCAATTCCGATTGGTTGAGCGTAGACATTTTAATCACTAGCAGCAGTGCAAAACGCAGTTAATTAGGTGCAAAAAGTAGTTAATTCAGTTCTCCTTTTCATTTTTGTATCTATATTATTAACCACTAATCATTAGTGTGCAACGTTCAATTAACGATTAATAGTGCTCGTGACGTTTGAAAATTCCACAAATAACACTCGTCCTGCGGACTCGTGTTATTTTGTTAGAATCAGTTCAAATATCACTCACACTAATAATCGTTAATTGAACTTGCACACTAATGATTACCAATACTAATCATTCGATTATTCAAATTTTAACGAGTTTACCAAGTTTAATCTACCACTGATAGGAAACCCTATTCTACAAATAATACCACAAAGATGAAAGGCATTACCACTCTAATTCCGCGGTGAACTCCGTCGAAGCTGACCATTTCTCGGATACAAATTCGAAACACTGCAAAAGATAGGCCGTTCTCAATCCACACATTCATAGCGTTGTATTTATCGCTTGAGTCTGGTGCTACCACGCTCGCAAAGACTTGTAGGGACTTGGAGTAGGCCTGGAATATAAATATGGAATAGTTCAATTAAACATGAAAGCATCCAGCAGTGACCTACTGACCTTAACTCATAAAATATTTTCAGTATTAAATAAATACCTCTTATTAACCGAGTGCAAGGACGGTTTTTTAAAAATTTCTAACGAAAAAAAAACTGAATTTCTAGAGGTTGCATAATTGGAAACAACCATGGGGGCTGATCAAAGCCAGGTCCCGGCTAATCCACAGATCAAACCGGAATTTAGCGTATTGATTTTTGCAGAGGGGAGAACCCGGAGAAAAATCCTCGGAGCAAGGGCGAGATACCAACAAACTCAACTCACATATGGCGCCACGTCCGGGAATCGAACCTGGGCCACAGAGGTGAGAGGCGAAGCGCTTAACCACTGCGACACCCCAGCTCCCCAGCGAAGCGCGCGAAGGCGCGGGCCTTAAAAAAAAAGAATGGAAACGAGGAACCATAATTTATGGTACAGACCGAGCAAATGAGGTTAATTAGATGTTTATTATATAGCTTCTTCATTTTCTTTGAGAACGGAAGTGGGTGTAAGGTCCATACGGTAAGTTATTGACCGCAATTTGATCAATCATATATATGACGAATTGTTCAAGCAAGCAACCGTGAACGACAATCCTGCTGGTGTACGTTGGATCAAACTAGTGATCTAAATTGCTATAAAGAAGCAAAGACCGATACAACGTAGAATTTTGAACTTTAGTGGTACAATATTTCGGCTGGCCACACCAGCCTTCTTCAGGTACAATGAAGAAAATTTACATTGGCGTGTATTTTTGAACGTGATACTGAGCTGTCATAAAACAGATTACAATATGATAGACATGCAACTTATTCCTATGGAAAAAATATTTTCTAAGAGAGACTCTATACGTAAGGCCAGAGAAGCGTTTTTAATCGTACAGGCGAGAACACTCGAACCTTATGGCCTTAACATCCGGGAAGAGTCATACTAGATATCTGTTTTCACCTTCTTAACATTTTTTCACGGTCTATCATATTTTAATCTGTTTTATGACAGCTCAGTATCACGTTCAAAAATACACGCCAATGCATGTAAAAAAAATTCATTGTACCTGAAGAAGGCTGGTGTGGCCAGCCGAAATATTGTACCACTAATTTTAAAATTCTACGTTGTATCGGTCTTTGCTTCTTTATAGTTATTAATCATATATAGCTCTCAAAATTATTTAGCTATATAATAAACTCTATTATTGAAGCTCCTTTAAAGCTTGATTGATTGCGGTTACTGGTCAGTGCTCCTTCTACCTCCCATATGTGCTCTTCCGGTTCTTCCGATGTTTCGGCACTTGATCACATTGTATCTCTATGTGTAATTAATCCTTTAAAAAAGCTGTACTTAAGGCAACATGTGAAAAAAAACATTGTCTTCAATAACAAAATATTTTACTGAAGGGCAAAGAAACAACAAAATTTAGAAAAAAGAAAAGAAAATTAAAATACCTTTTTTCTACAATTTGTAAACCACTAAGATAAGTAGTGCCAGTAAATTAGACTGATTCTTAATGGCTCCCAGTGCTTATGACATATATTTTTGTTTCTCAACCCCATATTAATGCCCTATTGACTTAATATTAGCGTTGAATTGAAATGTATTCGTTTAGATTGATTGCAGTAATATTTAAATTCCATAATTAACCTGAAGGAAACAAAGTATCAAACTTATAATGATTGACCAAACATAGGAAATATGTATTCCTTTTTAATTTGAGACAAGAAAATACAACGCACTAATTTGGGACATGTTCACATACCCCTGTAGGTTGCACAGTTTTACACTGTGTGCCAACAGTCCAGTCATCAAAGTCAACGTAACCTTGCTCCAAACCGTTGTAGTTTCCTTGGAATGCCATCCAGTTAACAACAGCACTGCCGTTAGACCCTCTACCAGCTTCACGAACACAAACCTGGAAACTTCGTGACGTCACTTCTTTTACCCACACCACACCTGGGTCATGCACTTTATGAGGGAGACCTGGACTCTAATGTCCCTGAGATTACGAAATCGTGTAGGGTAGGTGTCTGACGTCATGGCAGGCGTAAGGGTAGTCTGAGGTTGTGTTTAGGTGAACTTTACCCGATCTGATTTCAATACCTAGTAAATAAAGAAATAAAGGAATGCTCTATTTTTCATTGTTGGCTGTTAGTACGAGTTATCATGTTACAGCAAAATTTAAAAAAAATCCTTTGTTCCATGTTTATAACTGAACAGTATAGTGTTCATCCGTCTGTATATTGTATATCTGTATATTAATGAATTAAATTCGAAAGTGCTGTATTTTTGGTATCATACCAAAAGTTTACTCAGGGCAAGGATTGCCATGCAGTAAAATTGCAATTACACTAATAATTCTTTTTGGACTTTCTATATCTGTTTGTTCCTAGGAAATGGCCGTTTTAGTGGCGAATGAATGATACAAATCGGATAATATACCTAAATATTACTATAGGGAGCTTCATCACGTAGCCGCTTGTTATAATGTGCACGTGCATTTTTAGTTTCAATTCAAATGTATGGGTAGTTTTTGAGGAGGGGGTAAAATCTCTTGAAGCATTAGACTCGACTCATGTGTGACATCGAGTCTAGGAATCGAACCTAGGCCACAGAGGAGAGGCGAGCGTTCTCGCCGTTCGGTTTCTGTCAGCTCTTCAGCTCAGAGATTGAGTTCTCGGAACATTGAACTCAACATATCGTTTATCGTCCGGTCTCTGTCAGCTCCGTCCATACTCAGAGATTGAGCTCTCGGAACATTGAACTCAACATATCGTTTATCGTCCGGTCTCTGTCAGCTCTTTACTCAGAGATTAAGCTCTCGGAACATTGAACTCAACATATCGTTAATGCTTCTAGTAAATCCACATAAATTTTGACCATGCGATGACGCAGAACGTGGTAAATAAAAGGATACGAAACGGTATACTATCGTAAATTGTCTAAATTCATGAAATCTCCAATGATATTTGATTTCCGTTTGATAGCTGCAGTGCTGAAGCAGGGTCATGTCATTTAAACATTCCATCGAATTAAATGAAACACTGAATTTCTAACGAATTAAATGATTATTTATCGGCCTCTGCAGTTTAATCACCAGCAGCAAACACTGAATACGAAAGCAACAAAGAGCGCAGTTATTATATCCGTGAAACATTTCTTAACTAATAATATATTCAACAAAATGTCTCGATTCTGATTGGCAGAGAGGAGTGCAATTTATCACAAATTGCACTGTTTGGTTGTAATTACACTCAAAATCAGAAAGTTGACCATCTATACATCGAAAACAAAAGTTCCAGATTGAAATCGAAGTACATAAAGTTGTTCACAGTCGATTTCCAAAAAATTCCGAATGGTTAAAACTGACTATACCTGTAAATTCATTTTAGAGTACTAAACATTAACATTTCAGGTGCTGTAACATTACCTATTTTAAGGTGCTTCAGATTTTCCGATATTTCCGAAGATTGTCCGAATATTCAAGTAAATTTCTTGAGTATACGATTAACAATAAATCATACTGTTTTGTCCTGCAATTCTGGGTAAATTCAAACTCGTGGGTTTTCAAAGAGCTCAAATTGCAATTTTGATACTCTTTGAAAACTCACTCGTTCGAATTTAACCGAATTGCACTCAAAACCATATGATTTCCTATATAAATAGTACTAAATATCACTAATTAAACAATAGAAAACACAGGATTTAGTGCTATTTAGCATTAGTATTACTACACAAGTGAATGGTGCTTTTCGCGCTCTCTGATTGGCTACTCCGGAGGTGAATATCCTTTGTTAGTATAATTTCATCAGTGAATATAGAGATTCCCGTGCTCTGATTGGTCGAGAATTACGTCATACGTCGCTATATTCACCTCCAGATCGCCTGGAGGTGAATATAACATACAAGGCATTTACCAAAATGGCCGCTCGCATATTTACTGATGTTTCTCACGAATAAATAAATAATATGAAAGAAAAAGCTTTTCCAAAACCAACTAAAGAAGCAACTAAATAAGTATGGCTAAACTTGAAGCTTATTTTAATCCATAAGCCGTCACAAACAATTAAAGTTTACTTACGAGTTTTGGCCGGGGTTGAGTTTATTCGGTCCTCGTTAATCACAACTGAAATAACGTCTACTTAGAGCAATAAATAACACAACGAGACTTTGGAACTGTTCGACTTAAAAAGAGTATACTTACTTGAGTTATTTTCCCCGTGGTTCTTGATAGAAAAACAACAAGTTCTAGTTTTCATTCAGGAAGCCGGTTAAAGCTCTTCTCTCGCCGCTCTCGGTGTGTTTTCAAGTTTTATCTCATACCGAAATCATGTGTCTCTTGATTTACCATTGTCTTTGATTCTGTGATGGCTATAATCCACAAAACTACAAACTGTAGTTTGTAGTTTCCAGCAAATTTGTCCTTTGAAGTGAACTCATGAAAGCGGTTCCTTTCGATAAATTTGCACTCGCCGTGGCAGATTTTCAGTCAGCCGAGTTTGCCCACTTCCACTCATTTTCGCTGCATTTCCTCTCTTTGTAACACGGTTCGAGGTCTCAAAAGTGAGGACTGCTGCTTCAACTTGAATTCTAGTGTGCATTTGGACTGCTTTTCGGTATTTCTCTGTCTTTAGCAAATCCATTCTTGTAGTCCCTGCAAGTCTCCTGTCGAGTCGGTTTGTGCAGTGAACCGTAGCGGCATGTGATTATGCAAATGTCGTCACAAAACCATCCTGTCACGCGCGCTTGTAAAACTTATAAAAGGGTCGGAAGTCAGACTAATAATTTCTAGTTTTAATTTCTCTGAAATTCACTGATGAAATTATACTAAAACAATTATTCACTTCAGTCTCAGTGACTATTGGTGAATAATTCCTCGACTTCGTCTCGGTAAATATTCACCAATAGTCACTTCGACTTCAGTGAATAATTGTTAATTAGTATATACCACACCAGTGAATATCACTTTTCGCGCGCTCTGATTGGCTACTCAAACAGTGAATATGATTTCATATTCACCTCCGAGCAAAGCAGCGATCATCTCGCGTAAGTTTTTGTCCATTTGACAGAAAATAAAATAAGTATTTGGTGCTGGCTATTCACCTGGAGTGTGGTATATACTAAAAAGCGGCTCGGTAAATATCCACCACTATTCACCTCCACTTCGGTGAATAATTGTTAATTAATTAGTGTAAAACATGTTACACGGATATACTAACTTTACTCTTTAAGTGAATAGTAAATCCCGATATCTATCTAGCTGGTTCCCAGTTTCTTAATCGAAATAGAAAAAAGTTCGTTTGTGTCTCCGTGTTCCTAGATTTCCTTTCCCTACTTCATCTGACGTTGATAACAATTCATCGAAGCATCAAAAGACAAAAGAAATAATCGGGCACAATCTGAGAGCTTTAAATGGCTAGTTGTAAAGCATAAAAAATCACACTAGCTGAAAATCAGCAGAGTACTGCAAAAACAATAACGACAACTCTTTGAGTGAAAGTTCGTATATCAATAGCGAAGTCAAATTAAATTAAGAAAACTAAATAGTTGGTCCTTATTTCGAATGAAATTCTACGACTGTGTTGGACAACGGTGTTGCGTATCTTCTTTTATTGAAATTAAATTTTCTTAATTAATGAAAACCAAAATCATAAAAAAATATTACTTACCCTGGGTATTCACTGCTCCAGTCAATAGCATTACAGTAACATCAACACAAAACACAGGAAGCTCCATTCTTGTGACTCTTTGTCGTTTTTTTTCTCTATCAGAAGTGTACCTTCGGTACCTTGAACTCCAAAGTGTTTGCTATCTCGGACGCTCAGGTTCCGCACTACAAACATACCTCAGTTGATAAGTTTGATGGTCTGCAGTTAATGAGATATTTACCTTAAGTGCTGTCAGATAAACCGTGCTGAAGGGAAACGAAAAGCAGACGTTTCTATTGTTCTTTTCGAATTCCGGCTTGGGGATAAAATAAGAACAATGGGCCTAATAGCTCTCTCAAATTTCAGTGTAAGCATTGTCCTTTTCTTCTCCTACCAAAGAAGAATAAAGGGTACAGCTTGCTCTATAGAACTCTAAACTGCGCTGAGGCAAAGGCAAAAAAAAGAACGCTGGGGATCGAAAATGGCAATCAGCCAATGCACTATAAAAACTTTGACGGCCTCTCAGGAAGGCTGGAAGCTTTTTAAGCTTTACTCCTTCGTCCCAATGGTTGACTGTTGCGCAAGTATCGAACTGACGAAGCCATGCTATTATGTCATTCGGGTAGGATTGTTCCTCCCGAACAAAAATCCCACCGCTGTCGCCAATTTGTAACGTGCCGAATAACCACAACTCCAAGATCCAAAACTTGAGTTTATTCGCTCTTTTTTAACAGCTCTCTGAAACTCCTTTTACAACTTGGTAATCTAATATTATATTATCGTTAAGAAGGTTCGTGGCGCCACTAGGGCGCGGCTGTCCCATTCTAATCATTACTGTGTTATCTATAGGAAATACCTGAGTTAAGAATAGACTAGCCTTTAACAAACATAAGTCGCGTGATATGTGATATATCGCGTGACCCTATACTTCTACATAGTGGTGGATATTTACCGAGCCGCTTCGGCTAGTCACCAACACTGAGGTGAATAATTGTTTTAGTATATACCACATTGCAGGTGTCTGAATAGCCAGCACCAAATAGTTACTTTATTTTCTGTCAAATGGATAAAAACTCGCGCGAGGTGATCGCTGCTTCGCTCGGAGGTTTATATACTAAAAACATATCCCTTCTCTTTACTTCTTGTGATACATTCCATCACGTCGCAATAATTCACGATCACCCTTTGTAGGTTCATTCAATATAAAGACAGATCGTATCATCCGCGGCTTTCGTTGTTCTTGGCAAGCATTGAATTAATATGACATCAGCTTAGCACTTTGATAAGCATTTGTAAGTGATTATCAAAATGTTCTTCACTCTGTTTCATAAAGCTGCTCAGTTTATAAGTAAATGCAAATAGTTTTCTCATATTCTCCATTATCGCCAATTGGTAAGTCTTCCTTACTGTTAACAACTTTGTAAACTCGTAAAAAGCAAAATAATCAAAACAGATGACGAGAAAATCCTTTCTGCATGATCTCAGCGTATCCGTTACGAGCATTACAAAGAATCACACACTTGAGTTCTTGGAAGAGTTGATTCTCGATCTCCCCGCGGCCCCGGGATTGTCCGAAGATGATGTGAAGAACTTTAGCTAATTTAATATCAATCTTGACCCCAGACCTATTGTCTCGACCGCTGATGGAAATATATATAAATTTTGACTGACCTTTCAAGCCAAGGGCTCAAGCTTTCCCCACAATGCCATTCGGGAATTGTTAGACTCAGGGAATTTTCCGGGAAATTGTTGATAAGGAGCCAATTTTTTCCTAGTTTTGCTGATTATCGGGACAAACTGAAAATAAATAGTAGTAGTAGTAGTTTATTTAACCCGCACGTAGTCCGACTAATGAGTATAAGCTCGTTTACAATGTGTACGTGCACAACGGAACAACTTTTGAGAAAACACGCCACAGCTCAAACAGCTTCAGTCGCACGATAGCCCTAAAACTATACAGTAGATTCATCTAACACATTTTTTACCCAGTAATATATTTTTCCTGCCTAGTTGCGTAATTTGAAAAATTAAGAGAACGCAACCCTAATTTTGTGTCGGGGTTCCTGTATTTTGCATGCAGCGTTGGGGTTCATGTGTGTTGTAGACTCGATTTTCGGTCTTGTTTGTCTCCAAAATCAAGACACTTTTGGCCGCTCCCACTCACATTACAGGGGCAAGACAGTGAGAGAGTGGAATCTAACGCAAAATCATAAGTCCCGGATGTGTTGTTTCGTCCCTGTCGATTGGTACCTAGTACCACACGGAAGGCTATAATCAGTATAATCGCTCTGCGAGGTTCAAAATATCACAATTTTCATTAGAATCAGGTGTTTAAATGTTATTCCAAAAGCTCACAGGTAGCATTTGTCGAAGGCTGAGGGAAGTTCGTACGGCTCCTGCTGCATTTATAAAGGCCGAGATTAGAGCTATATCCAGTTCAACATGGCCTTTGTTGTCAGTCTACACCTCGACAGAAAACAGCCTAGCTCGGTAAAATACAAACCAACCGAGTTGTGTAGCTCGGTAGCCATTATTGACAATGATTTGTGGTCACAAATTTTCCGAGTTGTGTAGCTCGGCACCGAGTTGTGTGGCTCGGTAACTATACATCCACAAACACACAAACTCATTGCAGTCACTATATCAACCAACCGAATTGTGTACTGTACATCCATATCCACGAGCATACAAACACACAAACTCATTGCAGTCACTATATCAACCAACCGAGTTGTGTGGCTCGGTACTGTACATCCATATCCACGAACATACAAACACACAAACTCATTGCAGTCACAATAACAACTGATCACATCCAGAAATGACAAACGAATGAATAACACAGTTACTGTTTTCAAAATTTAACAGCATAGCATCTTGATCACATTGTTATATTACATTGTTTGTTACAGTTCCTGTTATACAGTTGTTGATGAACTCATTGTAAACAAGAATGATTCAACCGCCGACAGGCTTCCCAGACTCGACGTATATTTCCCGCTTATTAGTCTGTTGGGTTACCTGTGGGTTATCGATTGTGTGAATTCTCTTTTCCGATTCCTACGAAATAAATAGAGGATATTACACGGTGGTGATAAGCTTTGCCTTTGAAATGTATCCTCGAGAGTCGAAAACATTTCACGAGTGAGCACAGCGAACGAGTGAAATGTTTTCGACTCGACTGAAACTTCGTATCTTAAAACCACCGTGTAATTTTCTTTTTATTATACGGACAATTAAACTACTCTAAGAACTCTTAACTCTTATCTATTCATTTTACTTACTACTGTCAGTACAAACTTCTTCGTGATCTTTCTAAACTGGCGGGAGTTTCATCGGGTTTTCTTGTCTCTTCGTTGCAGTCGAGAAAATCTTTAGAGAGTTTTAGATCGTAGTTGGCTTTTTGTGCTCGAAATATTCATTGTCATGCAGCTCATTTAAGCTGTTTACATCTTCCTCTGTGATTTTCACAAACCTGCCGCCATCTTTGTCGGTTCTAAAGGCGGCAAACGTGACGTCATCGATATTTTCACTAGTGAGGATATGGAAAATACGCTACTCAAAACCCGGATGTAGTTTCGTATGAGTTCTACGAGTGGTTTATTTCTCCATAAAACACTATCGTCCATATAATAAATCTTCAATAATAAAAGATTGATACTTAATGAAGTTGTGTGGGTGTTTTTTTTTGCGATTTGCGGCCTTCTAAAGCAGTTTATTAGGATTCGAAGTTTTGACCGTTGGCCGCGGCTCTAAAATATTCCACAAGTTAGGCAACTCGACCTCGCCAAAGCACAGACTTGCCTCAAAGATCACCCAAAAATCGGCACTTTCCTTCGTCGCTCGCTATTCAGCTTTCGGCACAGGAGGGAATAGTTATCAAGCAACATCTGATCCGAGATTAGGAAAATCCATCAAATTTATCACCGCCAAACGGCTTCCTCGATCAAGACCCAAAACGCGCGACCTTCCTATGATCTGTACAAACCAGAACGACCAAAGCGGTCGAAAATGTTCCCACCCCTACCCCAAACGATGCAAATCGCGTTTTCCATGGGGGATACGCAAGCGAAAAATTAAACTTCCACTCAGGGAATGTATGCAAATAATCTTTTTCATGGAGAGATCCCTAAGCGCGAAATATACGTCGAGTCTGGGAAGCCTGTGATTGAACATCACGTATGCAAATTTAATTATATATGATAGAATATTTTTATTGATTGGTATAATAAACATGAAAATATTGATAGAAACACTGTGTGGTGCTAATATACAGTAGTTGAAAAATGAGTTCCAACGAAGGTCGAGCGCTTTCACAAACACCATGAAATAAGCTGTAAGGGTAGTATCTCGTAGTTGAATGTTTTTTTTATAGATTTAGGGTGCAATATTGTCTATTAGTCGAAAATCTATTTTATGAGTTTAGAGCAACCCATTTCTTCTAACATAAACGTTACAAACGCACTTCACTAATCATGAATACTGCTAGTTTTAGTATTATATAGGCCTGGGCGCGAAACAATATCCAAATACGTATTTCGCGCCCAACAACAACACCCGCATACTGCTCGCAACCTTATCGTTACTCCTAGAAAAGCACTTAAACACTTTTATGACCGCCGCACTATCCTAGAACCTAGCACCGAAACTCAGTACTTCGTTTAACTGTCAGCTCGTTCTTACTCTCAATTGCTTTTCTTTTTTTGGTGAATTTTACAAGCAGACTAACAGCGTAGCTATGGGCACAAAAATGGCCCCAGCAATGCTAACCTTTTTGTTGGTTATGTAGAGGAAGACATTTTTGATCAGTACGATGGTCCTACGCCTGATATTTTTTTCGGTCGCTACATCGATGGCTGCATCGGTGCAATGGTTTATTGATTTTGTTAACAACTCAGTATCCTTTATACATGAGCGATTTCAGATATTTCTATCACTTTTTGGATATCAATGTTTCTGTTAGCGGCAATAGTCTAGCTACAAGCCAACTGATTCACAGTGTTGTTTATTGTTTTCACCTTTTCATCCTACACATGTTAAACCCTCTATTCCGTACTCTCAATTACTTAGGCTTCGCCGTTTTTGCAGCGATGAATCCGACTTCAATTCAAAGTCCGAGGAGATGCACCAGCTGCAGTTCTTTGTCGAGCACGGTTATCCTAAGGCTGTCGTGACAACTGCATTGGACCGCGCCCGTGACATCGACAGTTCAGTTGTCTAAATAGTTGTCTAAATATGATAGAATTGAACACAGTCTTGACTGAAATGGAAGCAACAGTCGCCCATTAACCTATCCCTATGTAGACATCAATGGTGCTACTCCACTGACTCACCCCATCACATTTCCTATGTGGCTACAGGCTGCTAACACTACCCGACTCACAAGCCGAACAAGAAGAGATGGACCCAGATTAAACCTCAACAAAGATTATGACCTAAGATCTTACTAGAAGAGCCAGGTATCATAAGAAACTGATGCAAGACTTCTGGGCTCGATGGCGCATGTCCAGTAAAGTCGAATGAAAAGTCAGGGTTTAATATTCTAATTATTGCTATGCCATTCATTCTTATGAGTTTATTACGTAGCTGATTGGTTCACACGGACAAGTGATACGATTTTCTGAATTAATCAAAAATGGCGACTCGAGCTTGAGCAAGACGGGAGAAAAATTGCCGCGCACTCTCATAAACCATCACTTCTCCCTCGGTACTACTCCCAATTCAAAAATAAACAACAAGGAACGCCTGCTAGATAATTTTACAAGAAGACCGACACGTTGAAGCAGCGAAAGGGGAGGAAATACTCCATTTTTACCCAATTTGTCGCTAGTTATGAGACTCTACTGGCAAGTCAGCTTTGAACCTTCATTACTGATTACACAAACTGCATGGATTTGCAAAACCGAGCTCGAGCCGAGTGAAGGACACAAAGTGTTGGAATTAGGGTAAAATCACGAAGCAATATTCGATTAGTTCAAAAAGAATCGAAGGTGAGGATAGCAACGCTCGATAAGTATTGCAATCGAAGTCATAATTCAAGCTGTTGGCTGTCTTTCGTCATACTACTTCTTAAAATGGCGAATTTGATTGTCAGGTGCAGCGATATCTCCTAAAAACGACCCGATATTGAACGCTAAGTTGCGGCTTTTGCCTTCAAAGGAATGCTTATCAAAGGAATGCTTATCAGTAAGTTGGCGGTTTTATTGTGCTTAGAAATATCAGAATATGGTCATTTTAGCACCATACATTTACTGTAATGTTGAGAACAAAATATTCTAAATCTCACGCTTTAACTGCGCACGTCCATTCGATTTTTCTGGCTATGCGGAGAAGAATACTTGACAAATATACGTGAGCATCATTCTTCCCGAAATAAAACACAGAACAAAGAGTCTATAACCGTAAGAGACGTAGTGCTAATACACGGCAACGTGCCACGCAGCCAATGGAAGCTAGGCGTTGTACATAACCAAATTGCATCCACTGAGGAAGAGATAATTTAGTGAGAACTGTTTCACTGTGAGGTAGTAGTGGAAAAGAACTATCAAGACCCATTGAGAAACTATATCCTCTGGAGATATCAGACGTTACCAAGGAAGAAGGCAATGTGGATGCAGAAAGTCAAACAACGACTAAGGAGCAACGTCCTCCCATGAGACTTATAGCTCAGCGGGCTGCTGAGAGAATAAAAGAAGTCTGAATATTAAATAGCATGAATTATTAAGAGACACTCCTCTTGGACATTTTGATTGAGCCTAATTTAAACTTCCATACCAGTTATCAGTCCCTATCAGTTGCTATTGCACCTTTTAATCTTGCCGGCCCGGGAAAGTGTCGGAAAGTGGAATTCTATATTTGTGAAAATACCTCTCAATAACACTGGTGACCCGTTTCAGCACTATCTTAAAACATAGGAAATACCGTAAAAGGCTCTATTAAGGCCCCGGAGGACTTAAATTTAGACCTTGAAGAGGGGGATTATTAGAGAGGGGGACTTAATTGGGAGGGGCTTATTATAAAAAGTGAAACCATAACGGTAACATCAGTCAGCACTGTTCCGTTGAACATCCCATGTTTAGACAACTCAAACAATTTCCACAACTTCATCGTGGGGGTTGTTACGTTAAAGAATAAAACACACAATATCTATGGCTGCTTCAATTCAATTCCATTTCTTGTTTTTAAGATTGGTTAGGAGGGGGAGGGGGTGGGGGGGGGGGGGGGCTAAATAGAGAGGGGGACTTGTTTAAAAAATCAGTGTTAACAGGGGGCTTATTAAAGAGGGGGCTTAATTGAGGGGGGGGGGGGGTCTTAATAGAGCTTTTACGGTATTTCTCAGTCCAACTGAGCCTGATATCATATTCAATGCTGGCTCACCTACAATTACTTATTTAAGTTCATGCGAAATACCCCTCAATAACACTGACCAGTAACCCTGTTTCAGCAGTCTGTCTATCTTAAAACATGAGAAGTATTTCTCAGTCCAGCTGAGCCTGATATCATATTCAATTCTGGCTCGGGACCAAAGCTGCTTATGATACCATCTCTCACGTTGAATGAGACTGCAAAATGTGAATTCTTGTGCCGTGATGGAATGTATCACATGAAGTAAAATGTTGTGAGATATCCTAATGCCCCGAGACTGGTTCCGTACACACACGCCTTACTACATCCTCATATACTCTCTGCACTCAACGCTCAACTCACATGTTGATTTTTACGGAGTGAGGAAAACCGAAGAACCCGGAGAAAAACGTTAAACGTTAAACGCCACAGATGTGCGTCAATCGAGTTATGGGTGCACTTGGGAGGTTGCTTTTTTTAAAGCACTTGAGAAGCTAGAGTCGCTCCCGGCTAAGCCTAGAAACCTCCCACATACATATGCTTTCATAACTCGATGGATATACTGAGATACTGGGCAACTGTTAAACAGAATGCAGAACATATCAAAGTGCTAGCATATCATAGGAAGCAAGTGAAATACAGATAAAGGTTGTTTAAAGTGTTACCGACACTAAAATTTGAGTGAGCAGTTTCGTTTGGAATCTTGTTCTTATGAAAAAGAACAAATGAAATGCCATATGATTGCCATTACCATAAGGTGATATGACCCCGCTTCAGCACGGTTTATCTGAATAAAAGATCAAGAATACATACTTCAAGTTAATATGTCCCAATGCAAAAGAAATCTAACGGTTTCGTATGTCGGCAGTTACTACAGATCAAATGTCTAATAATATAAGTTACTCAAGAGTGCGGTACCTACCATAACAAGGACTGAGCGTTCGAGATAGCAAACACTTCGCAGTTGAAGGCTCCGAAAGCAGACCTCTGATAGAGAGTTCATGAGAAAGAAAACTACAAAAGTCACAAGAATGGAGTTTTTGGTGTTTATTGCTGCTGCTACTACTATGTTACTGGCTGGAGCAGTGAATACCCAGGGTGAGTAGGATTGTTTTTGATGATGCACTTTGTTTTTCATTATATAAGTGTTTTGTTTTTCATTATATAAGTGTTTTGTTTTCCATAAAAGAAGATAAGCTGCACGAAATAACAATCAAATATTTAGTTTGCTTTGCCTTCGCTTTTTCTATACGGTTAAACGGTTGGATTGACATATTTTTAAGATTCCTTTTAAGAACTCCCAAATCGAGTTTTCATTAGTGTTTTCGCAGTGATCTGCCCATTTCATCTAGTGAGATATTTTGAAGTAGCTGTTCGTTTTCTAATTCCACCAAGTTTTAAACTTTATAATTAGACATTTAAAGCGCTGAGATTGTGCAAATTTGATTCCCATTTCGTCTATTTTTGATCACTTTGCTTTGATGGTTTTTAAGATTGAAATTCACGTACTGGAAGGTATAATTGGGAACTTGGTTGCACGCACGAACTTTTTTCATTTAACAAAGCAACTGTGAACCAGGATGCATAGCAGTTTTACTTTTCACTTAAGAGTTAGCAAAATGTTATGTTGTTCTCATATTCAATGTTTGTTGCTGACAAATCCCATGCACTGATGGTGGAACTGCAGAGGATAAAGAATTCACGCCCTTTAATTTGATGGAATGTATGCAGTTTAAATGACACGACCCTGCTTCACTGCTATCAAAGACAATCAAATATTTCAAATATCAGCATTTCACGAATTAACCATAGTTTATGTGTCCTTTTATCTACCGCGTTTGGCACCATCCCATGGTCAACATTGATGTGGATTTCTGAGAACCAAACTGTTTGTCGTTATAGATTTTGAAAGAAGGGTAAATGATTTCTTTTGCTACCAATAATGAAATTTAGAGCATTCTTATCTCAAAGAATAAGGGCTATTCTTAAAGGCACGCTTTAGGGACGGACCATTAGAAAACTGAGTGAAGGGGTGGGACATTCTCGAAGTTTCTATCGGCTGATAGTTGACGATCGCAGGAAACAAATTACATATCTCTAGTTCAGGAATTTTTATTGGCGGCTTCTCCTTCTGCACGAATATTTTTTACTAGTTTAAGCTTCCAAATTTACCCAAGAGAGATTCCTCACAAGACAGCACTGAATAAGCTACCAAGAACTGCGAAAAAGCGACTATATGTCCAAGGCCGACACTGTTGAGGACCGAGGTTCTGGGAGGGTCCGGGAACATTTTGAATTTTAGGTTTTCTGATGTACATTTCCCTGCAGTTTCTGGGACAATTTAATGCACTTTCGCCATAATTATTCTGTCTACCTTGCCGAAAACGAGATACGATAATACGCGTGTACGATTTTGAATCCAATCGAAATTTGCTTCAAAGATGGGGGTGCGGCTTATACATGAGCGTACACAAACAAAGCCATTTAACAATCACAGAAAACGGCAAACAATCAATAGATAAAGAGTGTCAGCAAGTATTCCTACCCAAGCTGCTCTGTTGAGTACATATATTGATAAAACAAAAATTATCATTGATATGTTAAATGCTCATTGAGGTCCAGATTGATTTGTTCTTGATTTGGTTAACAGTTTCACCGCGTGCTTTTATTTGGTAATTATTCTAAGTGAATATTTGATTGAAGTTTTACTCTAAAATGTTGTTTATTGAAGTGATTTCCCCTTCAAGTTATGTAACGAGTGCAGTTAATGTTTTTCTCAAATTTTACAGTTTCTTCTGTTGATTTCTCAGTAGTATTTTTTACTGTGCCTTTAATAAGACGTGATTAACATTATTGTTTTTAGGGCTTGAGATCAGATCGGGTAAAGTTCACCTAAACACAACCTCAGACTACCCATACGCCTGCCGTGACGTCACCTACCCCATACGATTTCGTAATCTCAGGGACATTAGAGTCCAGGTCTCCCTCAGCCATGGCAATACTTTTCATAAAGTGCATGACCCAGGTGTAGTATGGGTAAAGGAAGTGACGTCACGGGGTTTCCAGCTTTGTGTTCGTGAAGCTGGTAGAGGGTCTAACGGCAGTGCTGTCGTTAACTGGATG
Source organism: Actinernus sp. WN-2022 (assembly GCA_030867875.1). Lineage (NCBI taxonomy): Eukaryota > Metazoa > Cnidaria > Anthozoa > Actiniaria > Actinernidae > Actinernus > Actinernus sp. WN-2022. The sequence continues at coordinate 28,798,364 of JAOWCC010001210.1, forward strand.
GCATTCCAAGGAAACTACAACGGTTTGGAGCAAGGTTACGTTGACTTTGATGACTGGACTGTCGGCACACAGTGCAAAAGGGTTCAACCTACAGGGGTATGTGAACGTGCGCCAACGGGTTTTCACTCTAGCTATTTTGCAATCTCGTACCCAGACCCCATTTGTTTCTTACTGCGCATGCTCGACGAAAAGATAAGGGCTCTGGAATAATCCGATTCCGTAAGTCCGCGAATCACGGACTTCCGGTGACTATGCGCCTGCTTATGCTGCTAATCAATACGTTACCCTTCGAGTGAGATCTTGCCAGAGAATCGAATCCGACTACGGATTTTAGCAGGAAGGGTAGTTTGAATTTGGAAGTTCGCCGGTAGATTGATATAAATATTTTGATTGCTAGTGTCAGAGCAAGCCTTGGACAGTTTCTTTCATCTTCTGCCGTTTTTAGTATGGATTTTACGGCTTTATTTTCATGCATCAGGCTTGTGTTTGATAATCGTTCGGCCTCGGTCCAGTATACATGCCAAAATCATCTGATTGTTGCAAAAATGTAGATCAATTGCTTGTGTTATGCTTTTCCTTTCCACTATGCTCTACTACGAAGTCGCCACGCAATCCTTGTTATGGACGAGCAATTGCAAAAACACGCTTAACCCAAAGAGCCCTATATTTTCGTCGAACATGCGCAGTAAGAAATAAATGGGGGTATGGGTACGAGGTTGGCTTTTTTTATTGAGTGGATCGAAAACGTATATAATTTATATATATATTTCACATGTTCACTCAATTACCAAGTTTAAAATTTATTTGCTTGAGTTTATTGTAAATTTAAATATTTAATACTGTAAGCAATGCACGTACGTTGTGTGGAAATATTTCAACTTTGAGAGGCCAAAATAGAGGCCAAATTATCGGTAATTTATACTTCTTTTTTGAATGGTTCAATTTTAGTCATCTTCCTAATTCAAATTTATTAATGGCTTACAGCTTGCAAGATTATTCTTTACCTTTTCCAGTTTTATATTTGTTGAATGCTTTCATTTTATCAATGGCCGATTCAACTGTAATAGAAAATGACAAGGCTGGAGACTTCGCATCCAACGATAGCGATCGCCAACTGAAATCTCCTCGTATCGCGAATTTGCCGGGAAAATAAGTCCAATATTTTCCTTCACCTGCATCCTACATGGTGATCGCAATTACTAATTAGTCCGATTAATAGTCCCTTTTTCCAACTTTTTTTAATTCTGCGACCCCTGTGATGAAGACCTCGGCAGACGTAGCCGCATGCGCGCGCAAAGCCGAAGTTAAAAAATAACTGCTGCTCTCCCATACGTTGATTGGTATACGAGCGTTCCCGCGCGATTTGATCCCGCCCAGAATAGAATAGTGGTGATTGTCACAGACAACTCATCGAAAACTAACCGGGTACTAATGGCATTAAGAGACCTTTAAATAGCTACTCTTCGGTTTTGTATATTTGCTTTTAGTATATACCACACCAGTGAATATCACTTTTCGCGAGCTCTGATTGGCTACTCAAACAGTGAATATGATTTCATATTCACCTCCGAGCGAAGCAGCGATCACCTCGCGCGAGTTTTTGTCCATTTGACAGAAAATAAATAACTATTTGGTGCTGGCTATTCACCTGCAGTATGGTATACTAAAACAATTATTCACCTCCACTTCGGTGAATACTTGTTAACTATTTTGACTGTCATTGTCCAATCATATTTAGAAAGGGTCACTGAAATGTGAAAAAATACCAGGAACACTCACGTACGACATCAAAATTACAACAAGATTACCTGCAAAGTACATTACAAGTGCATATTAATATAAATAGCAACAACGACGACGGCAGTGATGACGGGAGTTGAAAAATGTTTTCTCCCGAAAGTTGGTGTTTATTATTTCCTTTTGATTCGCCTTTAATTGCTTTTCACATCCTAATCTTCGAAAAATATGAGAAACAAGAGCCGTCCCTTCACGACGAATGGCAAACAGTGTGATTTACTTTCTTACGTTCGCATTCTCTTGTTAATGTAAAATTTGGGGTTTTCACGAAGTGTTTCATTCTCGTTCCCAGTGCCTCAACTAACTGAAAAATCGGAGGCTCTGGTAAGACACGAAAACGGATGTCCTAGATTCTAGGATATTGAAACTGCGCATGCTCTTAGCATTCTCAGTAATGGCGGACTTCATCGAAGCTATTCAGTTCGCACTTACAAAGCTAAATACAGTTTTCTTTAAAAGGTATGCAGTTGGAAGCTATTCGTGTAATTAGTTTAGATAAGGACCGATTCTGTGTCCTTCAGACCAGTTATGGGAAGTCGTTTATTTACCAAAGTTTACCAAAGTTTACCTCTCCAAGGTAAAATTGCAACGGAATTCGCTGAAATTGCATACAGAGCCCAATGAAGAACAGATAAAGACTTCAGGGGAGTTTTCATTGATTTTATTGCAGTATTTCTGGCCTAACGGATACAACCAAATACTCGTTAAAAATCTCATACAAACCCTTATAATTTAAAGCACAAACAGAGCTTGGGTTTCCTGTGGTTCATCCAACTCAATCGTGGTCATCGTATCACCCCTGAACGCAATTATCGAGGAGCAAATTTCTAAACTTAGGGCGAAAGGACTTCAGTGTGCTGTGTTGAGGATTGCTGAGGACTTTGAAGTTACGGTAATTTGAAACACCCTGAGAATATGTGCCTTAATTGGTCTTATTGCCATTGATACCCGATTGATAACAGCAGTTTTTTACAATATATGAGGCTGAAAGTGCCATAATTCAAGCTGAGTGCAAAGTGGATTTGTATTGCACTGGGATTGCTGCACCATTATTTTGTATAATTGCCATTGTCTTATTTTTCTACTTTATACAACAAGTAAAGCCAGAGGTTTGTGTAGATAAAATAGTTTTCTTGAAATGAGGTAATTTCCCTTGCCCCAGTGATGGTCAGACTACATTGTACTACATTGTATAAATTCGATCAAGTGTTAAACGCAATTTGTGAACAAGATTTTGAATACCTACTTAAAGTATACGTGCTCCAAATAGGAGTCTCTCCTGCTGGTCCTTGGTGGTTGAATGTTATCAAGACATTTGAAATATGGGTTCAGAAATCAAAGTAAGGGACCGGTCATTATTTATGAAGGAGGGGGGGATAGGGGTGGGTCATGTGCATTTTCTTTAGTCAATAAGGGGTGGGTCATGTTATTCTGAGTAGTAAAGAAGGGGGGGGGGGGGGTTGTGATGCAAAATGTTATTACCACCAACAGAGAAAACAACCCAAAGTGGACGCAGAACGGGACACTGGTCCACACGATACAGTCAGGTTATGTGCATGAGTGCTAAACTTAGTTGACTATCAACACTATCGTAGATTTACATCTTCCAACAGTATTCCACAGGTAAGATCACTTACGACATGGTCTCTTAGTGTCAGCCCTGCTCCACACGCCCAATACATATTAGAATGGTTCTCCGGAACGATGTGTGTGTGCTGGGGGATCCCCCCTCTCAAGGACTTTGAGAGTGGGGTCGCTTGTCATTTTCAGGCCTGAGGCAGGGGGTCTTTAGTGAATTTTGTCTTTAATAATAATTCCCCCCCTCCTTCGTAAATAATGACCGGTCCCTAAGTGTGTTCTGGCATATATACTAGTAAACTCGTGGTGGCCATATACAATTTTAGCCCACTTGTTTATTAATTATGGCCTCTACATAACTATTGTTTTAATTTTGACAAATAAATTCTGACTATCAGGTTTTTCATCATCAACAGGCTTTTAAGTGTCATTATAATTACATTAAGTGCACTGCCCATAACTTCTAAATATATAAAAAGTAAACAGCATTTATAAGAAAAGGATACTTTTCAGTAATAAATCTGGTAGATCTGCTATTTAGTATATACATTTTATGGTATGGTGGATGGACTTGACCGGCCTGCACTGATACAAACCCTCTTTCTATGAATATGGATAGCTTTGATTATCATGCTAACTAGATACAAGGCTCTAACTAAGCTGACTCCACTTAGCCTCAATAGCATAAAAGGCTTGGTTGCCTTTCAAAATCGTGGTCCCAGAACTATAAATAGGATTATTGTATGAACACAACTGAATAGACCCTGTGTGAAGTTAAACTATCTTGGTAATTCTTCTTCCTTGAATAAGTTAATAACGAGGGAAACTTTATGGGGGGTGGGTGAATATATTGAGTGGGCTCTTTATAATAAATAGTTTGGTCAGTTAAAAGGAGAGCTCTTGAAAGTAACTGGAGTTATAAGAGGGGCTTGGGATTGTTCAGGGGTGGGCGCGCCAATAGACTGGCTATGTAAGATCTTCTCAGAGCCAGTAGCTGAGAGTACCCGATTAGAACATGATGTCACCATGGCCGACAATTCAGCCACACTCTCTTCTTTAGAGAATAACTCATTTGGCAAGTACCTGAACTATACTTCACTTTCTTAACTATACTTCACTTTCTTAAAGAATCCAAGTCATCCAAAAGGCATTGCGCGCTCGTGTTATTGTTTACATACGGGACATGGACCTTTCAACAGACTCGACTCGATCGAGCAATGGAGGTTAGAGACCCGGGAATTGATATTGTTCACTTCAAGTATTGTAGATAAAAGCAGGTGAAGATGAAAGTCGTCCTGGTCCTTCACACAATTGGTACGGCTCTCCAACTGCAGTTGCTTGTGCTCAGCCTGAGCGAAATGCTAACGAGCCATCACCAAACGCATTGGGAACTCTCACTTCTGACCGAGTGGTAAGCATGTTTTTATTTGGAATATCGTACTTTAAATTTGAGTTAGTTATTATCTATTTTAAAAATGAACTTTCATACAAATAAACATTTGTAGGTTTGCTCCTGCAAGAACACCTGCAGCAGGAAGAAAGGTGCCAAAACAAAGGGTTGTTCATCGTGCAAAAGTGTTTCCCTAAAATGCTGTGTTACTGTAAATGCGGTACCAAAAGGCGGGATTCAAGAATAAAGTTAGCCTTATAGTTATAAATCGTAATCCAAATGCCTTTGCTCGACACCAGGAGCAAGTCGCAAATGCTGAGAGAAATAAAGGTGAGAAATGAAATGTGCTAATACTTTTTCTTCTGTTGTTTCGCGCGAGACTAGCTGCAACCGAAAATCGGTAACTTTGCGATGATGATCAGAAATGGGGTCAGTTCACTTGCATCGATTTTGCTTTAACTGTAAATAAATTCTAGAATGATATTTTTGAATCCACTGAAAATCTAATATTAAATGAACTTATTGGTATACGTTTTCCCCTTTATTTATACGTGTTTCTCTTTTATCTCACGGCATATAATTGTAGTTTTGTTTAATAGGAACTAGACTCGATAACCCCTTAGTTTATTCAGGTCCTGCCTACGCGGTAATTATTGTCAAATTCCTTATTTGTTTTTGTTTTGAATGAAATAAACGTATATTGAAGGTTGTACCTTTTACGAATGAAAACTACTGTCGAAAACTACTTCTGTTAATGCACCTATCAATGTTAAGCCCAGGGCGTGGGGGCAAGGGGTGAGGATTTGACAGGCAGGGCTACCCCGAGGGTGGAGATTTTGACATACGCTGCTTGCCCAGGGTGGGGTTATTTATAGGAAACATAAGGAAGACAGGGCAGATATTTGATATTTTTGACCAAACGTGTTCTCCCGAGGTTGGGGAATTTGACAT